>CM017556.1:1866509-2215310 GCA_007844125.1 Sinonovacula constricta
ACAACAGTAGTGACTAGAGTGGTTCAGATGGACAACAGTAGTGACTAGAGTGGTTCAGATGAACAACAGTAGTGACTGGAGGGGTTCAGATGGACAACAGTAGTGACTAGAGTGGTTCAGATGGACAACAGTAGTGACTAGAGTGGTTCAGATGAACAACAGTAGTGACTGGAGTGGTTCAGATGAACAACAGTAGTGGCTGGGGTGGTTCAGATGAACAACAGTAGTGGCTAGAATATTTAGAGTAAATCAACCTGTTGGTTTAATTCATTTAACTCTTATCCTGATCACCAGTAATTGATCAGGCTAAGACAAACATTGTAGATCCAACTCTGACATGTAACATATATATATATATATATATCCCTGCTGGGAGCTGTCTGACCAGGATCTGCACTTTTTGCTGCTCAGTCTCTGTTTATAAGCATACCAACTCTGACATGTAACATAAATATATATATCCCTGCTGGGAGCTGTCTGACCAGGATCTGCACTTTTTGCTGCTCAGTCTCTGTTTATAAGCATACCAACTCTGACATGTAACATATATATATATATCCCTGCTGGGAGCTGTCTGACAAGGATCTGCACTTTTTGCTGCTCAGTCTCTGTTTATAAGCATACCAACTCTGACATGTAACATATATATATATATCCCTGCTGGGAGCTGTCTGACCAGGATCTGCACTTTTTGCTGCCCAGTCTCTGTTTATAAGCATACCAACTCTGACATGTAACATATATATATATATCCCTGCTGGGAGCTGTCTGACCAGGATCTGCACTTTTTGCTGCCCAGTCTCTGTTTATAAGCATACCAACTCTGACATGTAACATATATATATATTAAAGCAAATATACTTGAAAATTAAGTATGGTATTTAACAAAATGTAGAAAGCTACCTATTTATTGGCTCCCCACATCTGGGTATAAAATTAATATTGCTTCAGTTGTCTTTCAGCATTGTTAAACCCCTTTAAAAGGAGTTGAAAGGTCCTGCTCCCAGAGTTTTTTAGCAACCCTTTGCAATATTGTGGCAACAAAACAGCTGGTCAACACACTGCTCTCTGTAAGGATTTTTAATTAAATCTATGTTTAACATCATTTGTGTAGAAACTAGGTGACATGTGCTGATTGGAACCAGATAAATGACTGATACAAAACAGTCACTCATAAAATTAAAAAAATATTTCCACAATTTGCCTGTTTTGCAGAAATTATCATGAATACAGCAGGTGTAGAAATGTAAGGAAGTACATGTACAAAGACAGTTTGTAGGACTGACTTTACACTGGTCACATGACCAATATTTACACTGGTCACATGACCAATATTGACTTATATTTACACATTGAAATCTGCACAGGAAAGGACAAACCAAAATAGTCCAAATATACAACACCCGACTGAAAAAGATGATTAAATTGCATTTTTATTAATAAATGTTAGATTTTAGGCACATTCTTGCTGAAGTTCCTATTTTTGTACTATGTTTTACTTCCTTACATTTGTTAGCCAAATCCAATCAGGGCTGAATTTCATTTGATGTACTAGATGACATAACTAGATATGCATGCACATTATCAAGCAATCATTTGCTTTTAGCCTGTTCAGCATAAATTAGTCCAATGTAAATAGTGTGGTTTTAAAATAATTCTTAAAACTGATTTACTGATAAAAATTCATACATTTATATTAAAAAGGAGGAAAATGACAAACATGTAATAAAAAATAATAATTTGTTTTTGCAGAATTTGCACTCTGGACCTCTTGTACAGCCGTCTGGTGCCCTACTCTATGTGCTGCTGAGTGTTTGTGCATGCTTGTTTGATGAGGTTAATTAAACATCGAGACCAACATAATGTTCCATTTATGTTTGAAAATATAACTTAGAATTTTGATGTGCATCTCCTGGAAGGATGCATGGCCCTAGATCTATGTACATCACAGAACATGAGAACAAGTTCATGTCAAAAGATAACAATTTCCTTCTAACATCTGGACCATGGCCCTAGTTCTATGTACATCACATAATTTGGTAATTCAGATCAAAAGATAACAACTTCCTTCTAACATCTGGACCATGGCCCTAGTTCTATGTACATCACATAATTTGGTAATTCAGATCAAAAGATAACAACTTCCTTCTAACATCTAGACCATGGCCCTAGATCTATGTACATTACATAATTCGGTAATTCAGATCAAAAGATAACAACTTCCTTCAAAGATCTGGACCATGGCCCTAGATCTATGTACATTACATAATTCGGTAATTCAGATCAAAAGATAACAACTTCCTTCAAAGATCTGGACCATGGCCCTAGATCTATGTACATCACATTATTCGGTAATTCAGATCAAAAGATAACAATTTCCTTCTAACATCTAGACCATGGCCCTAGATCTATGTACATCACATAATTCGGTAATTCAGATCAAAAGATAACAATTTCCTTCTAACATCTAGACCATGGCCCTAGATCTATGTACATTACATAATTTGGTAATTCAGATCAAAAGATAACAATTATCTTCTAACATCTGGACCATGGCCCTAGATCTATGTAGATCACATAATTTGGTAATTCAGATCAAAAGATAACAATTTCCTTCTAACATCTAGACCATGGCCCAAGATCAATGTACATCACAGAACAAGTTCATGTCAAAAGATAACAATTTCCTTTTAACATCTAGACCATGGCCCTAGATCTATGTACATCACATAATTTGGTAATTCAGATCAAAAGATAACAACTTCCTTCAAAGATCTGGACCTTAGCCCATGTACAAAGGACTAGGGCCATATATCCGGCCAGTTGATACAGGCTTGAACTGTTGCTCTTCAGTCCATTTGGATTGAAGTCATACCAGTCACTTTACTTACTTACTTATCCTCTTCATCCCTAGAAGGACATAAGGCATCAACCTTCTGACTCCATTTCACCCTGTCAGATGCAATCAGCAGTGCTTCACCCCATGATAGTCCCATCTCTTTTAGTTCACTTGTGATGGTGCATCTCCAGGTGTTCTTGGGACGGCCTTGCTTTCTCTTGCCTGGTGGCGTCCATCTTAAAGCTTTCTTCGGAATTCTATTCGTGTCCATCCTAAGGGTGTGTCCTAGCCATCTGATTCACCTGACATACCAGTCGGTGGGTCAGTTATTATTGCTTTGGTCACTTCTCTGCGTAATACACTTCATGTTTTAAACTGTTTTTACTGAGCTGTCCTTTTGACCAATTACATTATTTTTTTCCCAGAGATATTATAACTTTAAGATTTAGCATTTTAAATTAACAATTGATGCAAGGTAAGAGTTAAAAAGCTCTTTTAAACAAAATTGTACATATTTGTACATGTTGCCATAATTGATCTGGAAGCAGAGCAGTGTTACAATAACACCACTTTATTTTTTATTGATTGTCTATCATTGTGTGGACCTCCCATTCTGATACCAGCAATTTTTATACAAACATTGATATTTAGGATTTAAAGCAAACTTCCATATTGATTACACATTTTTATCATCATTGCATTAGTCTACTGAAAACTTGTTCTGTATCAAGGGATGGTTTGTATCTATGGTCAAAATCAGCATTCTGCTACTTTTATAGTTTTTTGTGTGTGATGGGTTGTCAGAAATTGAGCAATTAGGTAAAAGTATTGATTGGAAATAATTGTGTTTAGCCCATTGTTGACTTTGATTAAATTTTCCAATGGTCTTGTTCACTGTTTATTCAACTATTTCATCCAATAGCTGCATTGCTGCAATGTAATTTGAAATCCTTTAACAAATAAAACTCATTGACAATTAAAAGAAGAAAAAAAATCATAGGTTTTTTTATTGAGATTGCTTTTATCAGCAAGGAAATTCTATCTTTTGATGCTTAATATTAGTGACATGCAATATAAAGTTGATGTTTTCAATTAGTCATCTTTTTAAATAAGAAACATATTTTATAATGATGTGAAGCCCTCAGTAAATATCCTGATGTTTTATAATGATGTGAAGCCCTCTGTAAATATCCTGATGTTTTATAATGATGTGAAGCCCTCAGTAAATATCTTGATGTTTTATTATGATGTAAAGCCCTCTGTAAATATCCTGATGTTTTATAATGATGTGAAGCCCTCAGTAAATATCCTGATGTTTTATAATGATGTGAAGCCCTCAGTAAATATCCTGATGTTTTATAATGATGTGAAGCCCTCAGTAAATATCCTGATGTTTTGTACTCTCATATCATTTAAACTGAAATTAAGAAAATATAAAAGTTAAGAAATTATCACTTTTAGTTGAATATTAAAAAGCTTGGTTACTTTTATTTTTATAATATCATGAAATATTTGTTTTACTGAGAAAGACAAAGTGTGAGAAGAACAAACATTATATTTTACTCATTTTGAGCATTTAAACATTTGCACTACAAGATCATATACCGGCGCAATAGCTCAGATGGTAGAGCGTCGGCTTGTGGATCTGGAGGTCGTGGGTTCAAACCCCGGCCGGGTCAAACCAGAGACTTTAAAGTTGGTAGTAGTGGCTTCCCTCCTAACGCTCGGGGTTAATGGGACAGCATTACGCCTGACTCATCAGTGTCAGTATAATGGACTGGCCTGGTTCAGTCCTTGGGCACCTCATAAGTGCCCCTGTGCTATAATGATAGAAATGTCGCTGCACAGTATCGGCAGAAATGCCGGCTAATCCCAAGATCATATTATCTAACACACATTATTTAGCTACAGAAAAAGGTCCATTCTGAAGCCATATATGACTAAGATTTTGTATTGCCTAAATTAAGAAATGTATCATAATAAAGGTTAAAAGACCAGGGTTGGTTGTATCCCTAAACAGTCAACAAAGAATGTAAATTAGTTTTCCTTACTGAAAAGTTCCTTAAATGTTGAGAAATTCTACAAAATTTCAGTATGTTTTGTTGAATGAAACTTAAAAATGATCTATATATCTAAGGAAATAGTTATTCAGGAAATTTTTTAGTTAAGTCAGAAACAATAACTAAGATTCTTCATGAATATAACTCTGACATGTTTCTGAGTTATTTTTACTACCTTCATATAGATAACAACACACCTAGCTTCAAACAGCAAATAGCAGCAACCAGGGTCAATGATGATCAGACAGATCTCAATGGGAAATGGCTGAATGGAATCACCACCATCGTGGTAAATTTGATCACGTTATACTTAAGCAGGCTGAAAGTATTCCAATAATATGTCACTTGATGCCACAGCACATTTGCATAGACTAGGACAGTGATATTGAGCATGTTTAATACTTTGTGGGATATTGGATTGTATTGTTTACATTTCTGTCATTGTCCTCCAAGTAATAAAATAAACAACCCATGTATGAAAACACCAAAGGCTGGTAGATTCAATTACTTGTTTGGTACCTGTATTTATGTTTGCAGTGTAAACAGTTCAATTTAAAAATTGTTCTGTTTCAGTTGCTTTAACTGTTAGACTGTTTTACAGGACTGAGTACAGCACTGTTGATATGGTTTGATTTGATGTCAAAAAGTGTACACATATTTATTCATATGAATAAAACGTGAGCTGGAATAATGACAACAGTTGATCAGAGGATATTTACATCAGGTGCACATTTTAAATATTTAAGAGTGTAGACTGTGTATTGTTTTTGTTTTAAATTTACATCATCCTTCAATGACATTTAAATGGTATTGAGGTTTTGTTATGGTATCTTTAGATTATACATGAATATACACTAGTACTAAGTTCATATTTACAACTACTGTTATAATGCTTTAACAAATTGGGGCAGTAGATTTACCTGTGCTGATTAAAACCCAGGAACCAGAAAATAATGTCTTTTTTTGTAAACTGTACTTCTTTATATGTTGAATAACATACCTACAGAGCTGGCAAAAAGTAATGTAAACACTCCATATGAAAAAAAATGGGTTTATTAAATTTTGTATATTGAAGGGTATGTGCTTTAAAAATAATAAAAAGTTAAGTTACACAATTATGAGCTTATAGTACATGACACCATATGATTTATTGAGTTGAAGTATTGTCTACTATATGAAATTTACTTTTAACCTTGCTGCCATTCAGTTCAGTGTGATTTTTGCTAATATTTATTGCACCAAATCATATTTACTTAGTTCTGTTGTATTGCATCAAATTTCTGTTTAATTTTGCCTTTTTACCCATGACCTGCTTAGAGCATGAAAAAGTAAGCCTTGGGGACAAATGATTGCTGCTGAGAGCTTTCTGATCAGGATCTGCCTTGTTTGCATGCTGCAGTGTATTAATAAGGCTTGGGGACAAATGATTGCTGCTGGGAGCTTTCTGATCAGGATCTGCCTTGTTGCATGCTGCAGTGTATTAATAAGCCTTGGGGACAAATGATTGCTGCTGAGAGCTTTCTGATCAGGATCTGCCTTGTTTGCATGCTGCAGTGTATTAATAAGCCTTGGGGACAAATGATTGCTGCTGGGAGCTTTCTGATCAGGATCTGCCTTGTTTGCATGCTGCAGTGTATTAATAAGCCTTGGGGACAAATGATTGCTGCTGGGAGCTTTCTGATCAGGATCTGCCTTGTTTGCATGCTGCAGTGTATTAATAAGCCTTGGGGACAAATGATTGCTGCTGGGAGCTTTCTGATCAGGATCTGCCTTGTTTGCATGCTGCAGTGTATTAATAAGCCTTGGGGACAAATGATTGCTGCTGGGAGCTTTCTGATCAGGATCTGCCTTGTTTGCATGCTGCAGTGTATTAATAAGCCTTGGGGACAAATGATTGCTGCTGGGAGCTTTCTGATCAGGATCTGCCTTGTTGCATGCTGCAGTGTATTAATAAGCCTTGGGGACAAATGATTGCTGCTGGGAGCTTTCTGATCAGGATCTGCCTTGTTGCATGCTGCAGTGTATTAATAAGGCTTGGGGACAAATGATTGCTGCTGGGAGCTTTCTGATCAGGATCTGCCTTGTTGCATGCTGCAGTGTATTAATAAGCCTTGGGGACAAATGATTGCTGCTGGGAGCTTTCTGATCAGGATCTGCCTTGTTGCATGCTGCAGTGTATTAATAAGCCTTGGGGACAAATGATTGCTGCTGGGAGCTTTCTGATCAGGATCTGCCTTGTTTGCATGCTGCAGTGTATTAATAAGCCTTGGGGACAAATGATTGCTGCTGGGAGCTTTCTGATCAGGATCTGCCTTGTTGCATGCTGCAGTGTATTAATAAGGCTTGGGGACAAATGATTGCTGCTGGGAGCTTTCTGATCAGGATCTGCCTTGTTGCATGCTGCAGTGTATTAATAAGGCTTGGGGACAAATGATTGCTGCTGGGAGCTTTCTGATCAGGATCTGCCTTGTTGCATGCTGCAGTGTATTAATAAGGCTTGGGGACAAATGATTGCTGCTGGGAGCTTTCTGATCAGGATCTGCCTTGTTGCATGCTGCAGTGTATTAATAAGGCTTGGGGACAAATGATTGCTGCTGGGAGCTTTCTGATCAGGATCTGCCTTGTTGCATGCTGCAGTGTATTAATAAGGCTTGGGAACAAATGATTGCTGCTGGGAGCTTTCTGATCAGGATCTGCCTTGTTTGCATGCTGCAGTGTATTAATAAGGCTTGGGGACAAATGATTGCTGCTGGGAGCTTTCTGATCAGGATCTGCCTTGTTGCATGCTGCAGTGTATTAATAAGGCTTGGGGACAAATGATTGCTGCTGGGAGCTTTCTGATCAGGATCTGCCTTGTTGCATGCTGCAGTGTATTAATAAGGCTTGGGGACAAATGATTGCTGCTGGGAGCTTTCTGATCAGGATCTGCCTTGTTGCATGCTGCAGTGTATTAATAAGGCTTGGGAACAAATGATTGCTGCTGGGAGCTTTCTGATCAGGATCTGCCTTGTTTGCATGCTGCAGTGTATTAATAAGGCTTGGGGACAAATGATTGCTGCTGGGAGCTTTCTGATCAGGATCTGCCTTGTTGCATGCTGCAGTGTATTAATAAGGCTTGGGAACAAATGATTGCTGCTGGGAGCTTTCTGATCAGGATCTGCCTTGTTTGCATGCTGCAGTGTATTAATAAGGCTTGGGGACAAATGATTGCTGCTGGGAGCTTTCTGATCAGGATCTGCCTTGTTGCATGCTGCAGTGTATTAATAAGGCTTGGGAACAAATGATTGCTGCTGGGAGCTTTCTGATCAGGATCTGCCTTGTTTGCATGCTGCAGTGTATTAATAAGGCTTGGGGACAAATGATTCCTGCTGAGAGCTTTCTGATCAGGATCTGCCTTGTTGCATGCTGCAGTGTATTAATAAGGCTTGGGGACAAATGATTGCTGCTGGGAGCTTTCTGATCAGGATCTGCCTTGTTGCATGCTGCAGTGTATTAATAAGGCTTGGGGACAAATGATTGCTGCTGGGAGCTTTCTGATCAGGATCTGCCTTGTTTGCATGCTGCAGTGTATTAATAAGGCTTGGGGACAAATGATTCCTGCTGAGAGCTTTCTGATCAGGATCTGCCTTGTTGCATGCTGCAGTGTAATAATAAGGCTTGGGGACAAATGATTCCTGCTGGGAGCTTTCTGATCAGGATCTGCCTTGTTGCATGCTGCAGTGTATTAATAAGGCTTGGGGACAAATGATTCCTGCTGAGAGCTTTCTGATCAGGATCTGCCTTGTTGCATGCTGCAGTGTATTAATAAGACTTGGGGACAAATGATCCCTGCTGGGAGCTTTCTGATCAGGATCTGCCTTGTTGCATGCTGCAGTGTATTAATAAGGCTTGGGGACAAATGATTCCTGCTGGGAGCTTTCTGATCAGGATCTGCCTTGTTGCATGCTGCAGTGTATTAATAAGACTTGGGGACAAATGATCCCTGCTGGGAGCTTTCTGATCAGGATCTGCCTTGTTGCATGCTGCAGTGTATTAATAAGACTTGGGGACAAATGATCCCTGCTGGGAGCTTTCTGATCAGGATCTGCCTTGTTGCATGCTGCAGTGTATTAATAAGGCTTGGGGACAAATGATTCCTGCTGGGAGCTTTCTGATCAGGATCTGCCTTGTTGCATGCTGCATTGTATTAATAAGACTTAGGGACAAATGATTCCTGCTGAGAGCTTTCTGATCAGGATCTGCCTTGTTGCATGCTGCATTGTATTAATAAGACTTAAAAACAAATGATTCCTGCTGGGAGCTTTCTGATTAGGATCTGCCTTGTTGCATGCTGCATTGTATTAATAAGGCTTGGGGACAAATGATTCCTGCTGGGAGCTTTCTGATCAGGATCTGCCTTGTTGCATGCTGCAGTGTATTAATAAGGCTTGGGGACAAATGATTCCTGCTGGGAGCTTTCTGATCAGGATCTGCCTTGTTGCATGCTGCATTGTATTAATAAGACTTAGGGACAAATGATTCCTGCTGAGAGCTTTCTGATCAGGATCTGCCTTGTTGCATGCTGCATTGTATTAATAAGACTTAGGGACAAATGATTCCTGCTGGGAGCATTCTGATTAGGATCTGCCTTGTTGCATGCTGCATTGTATTAATAAGACTTAGGGACAAATGATTCCTGCTGGGAGCTTTCTGATCAGGATCTGCCTTATTGCATGCTGCATTGTATTAATAAGACTTAGGGACAAATGATTCCTGCTGGGAGCTTTCTGATCAGGATCTGCCTTGTTGCATGCTGCATTGTATTAATAAGACTTGGGGACAAATGATTCCTGCTGGGAGCTTTCTGATTAGGATCTGCCTTGTTTGCATGCTGCAATGTATTAATAAGGCTTGAGGACAAATGATTCCCGTAGCTTTCTGACGAGAATCTGCCTTGTTTGCATGCTGCATTGTATTAATAAGGCTTGGGGACAAATGATTCCCGGAGCTTTCTGACGAGAATCTGCCTTGTTTGCATGCTGCAATGTATTAATAAGGCTTGGGGACAAATGATCCTGGGAGCTTTCTGATCAGGATCTGCCTTGTTTGCATGCTGCTATGTAAGGCTTGGGGACAAATGATCCTGGGAGCTTTCTGATCAGGATCTACCTTGTTTGCATGCTGCTATGTAAGGCTTGGGGACAAATGATCCTGGGAGCTTTCTGATCAGGATCTACCTAGGTTGCATGCTGCAATGTATTTTTTATTATCTCAGGCAGATGTTCTTAGTAGATAGGTAATTATTAGGTTTCTAAATTGTAGCTTGATACATGTAGTTATTAAATTATGTATGACTGATTGTATGAATACAGCATTAAATCTGCACCTTGGACATAGATTGATTGAGGCACAAATAATGCCATTTTAAGTTTGTTATTTGTTTACAACTATATTTGCAAACAAAGTGCAGATCCTGAACAAGGGCAATGAAATATCTGGAGTTAACTTACTATGTTTTTGCCTAATCCTGATTCATTTGTGCTTAGCAGGTATACAATAAGGCACTGACCAGGGTGTGGATTAAATCCTGCATGGTACAATGACTGGGTGCCACACCAGGGCATAGTTCTCAATTACCTTATGTGCTTTCAAATACTGTGTACATACCAGGTAACATTCTGGGACAAATAGTACTTTATTACCTTCTGTTCCTTCAAATACTGTGTACGTACCAGGTCATATTTAGGGTAAAGTAAATGGCTCTGTAAATACCACTATGAATTGTAACTCCAGATGAAAAAAAAACATAACATTCATGACTGTTGTGTGATTATGTTGGTGACATATTGCAAACTATCAAGGTTCAATGTTAGTCATATGGTGCTGATAGAATGATATTATCAATATTATAACAATGTGACTGACTTCTGTCAGTATGTTCTGGTTAAGTATATTGTACACTATCATTTTCTGTCATTCCATGAACAGTGGATTTTGGAAAATAAAGTTGTTTTGCCTTGCCTTTGTAGCCCAGTTGGAGTATAAAAACTTGCAGTGACCATTGGATAGTGAAGGTTGCTTGTAGTGTTTATTTAAAACGCTGTGAATAAATTGAAAGGAGAACACGTCAATATAAGCATCTGATACCCACGGCCCAGGGCAGTTTGATTGGGAGTACCTGTCAAGTTAATTGGCTGTGGATTCATAAAGTAATTCACAGAGGTGAATGGATTGATGTTTACTTTCTGTGAGATGCCAGTGAAATAAACTACCATCAAGTTCTGTGTTATAGAAGGATGGATATATTTCCATTTTGTATTGATGATATGGAGAGGTGTCATTGAGAATTCATCAAAAGGTAATAAGAGATAGTTTCTACTCATATCACAGTATTGAAATATATATCTTTCACTAAATGACATATTGAAAACTTAACACTTTCAGTTATAAGAAAAGGCTTCATACTATTGATCATTAATAAAAATCCCAAACTTGTCAGTGATCTACTGTATTTTCTTTTCCTTTTGGACATCCATTTATAAATAATTAAATATGCTGTTTGACATATAGAAATAAAAAAATAGGTCGAAACAAGATAATCATTTAAGGCTTATGACACAAAGTCTTTTCGTAAATAGAACACAAACACATTTTCTAAGGGTGACACTGTTATTGTTTAGGAGAAGTTTTTTATCCTTTAATCATCACAAGGCATAATAAATTAACCAAGTGTACCAGGTTTACATATTTCATATTATTTGCCTCATTTAAAAGTCATTACCTTGATCTAATCAAAAGTTTATCAATTTAATTTGATCTTGTTTAAAATATATAAATGCAACACTAATCAAGTTTTGATAATTGTAAAATGAATGTTATTCCTAAAGTGAGCAAACATTTCTTTGCATGTCAAACATGTAGAAAACAAAGGTTAAGTTTTTAAATCTTAGTGTAGTGCAGGTGTAGTGGAGAGGCCCACAGGTGGCCTGGTTAGCTCAGTAGGTAGAGCTCTAGAACAGTGACCTGGGGGTCGTGGGTTCAATCCCCACATTGGGAGTTCACTTTTCCCCTGATTTATTGTAGTAATTCTTACCTGCAGAATGTATAAATGCATGGAAGTGTTTACTTGTGAAACTGGACCCTCCCAGTAAGGAGACTACTGAAGGTCCTGAACCTTGAAGAACACTGTCAACAAAGCAGCCAGACAAACTGAATTTGTCAATCCATTCTTGTGTATAAAATTGTTTATCCAATTCAGCATTTGAATAACTAATATAACTGTGTTACAGAATATGTTTTTTCAAACATTCAAAATATATGCATATTTATTTTATCATAAAATAGTAGTAAATATGCTTGTTTTATATATATTCTCTGTCTGTCTGTCTGTCTGTCTGTCTGTCTGTCTGTCTGTCTGTCTGCCTGCCTGCCTGCCTGCCTGCCTGCCTGCCTGTCTCTC
This sequence comes from Sinonovacula constricta, assembly GCA_007844125.1. Classification (NCBI taxonomy): domain Eukaryota; kingdom Metazoa; phylum Mollusca; class Bivalvia; order Cardiida; family Solecurtidae; genus Sinonovacula; species Sinonovacula constricta. Next base: position 1,878,847 of record CM017556.1, read on the forward strand.
TCTCTCTCTGTCTCTCTGTGTCTCTCTCTATCTGTCTGTCTGTCTATCTGTCTCTGTTTTTCTTTCTTTTTATCAGTTCCTTTTCTAGATTATAAATAATATTTGAAGTGCAGATTGCATGTATAATATACATTTTTCATATTACTTTACAAGATTACTAGCACTATTGTAAATTAACAGCAAGGTATTTATATACATGTATCAAAGTATATATTCAACATTACCATTATTATATGAATCAACTTGAAAAAATAACAATTTTATTAATTAACTGGGCATTTAAACTTAAAATTAAGAATTTAACAAAACCATCTTTGAATCAACTTCAGTAAAAAGAATGGCATGAGAATGCAGGCAATAGGGAGTGCACTGTCAACACCATAGTTGTTGTGTTCGCTAGTCAAATTGTTTCTTTACTGTATTGACCATGTTTTTCATTTTGGCCCAGATTTGCATCAGCAATCAAATTGCTGCATGTTCATATTGACCCTGTTTTCTGTCTCCAGTCATTATTTTTCTGTTTTGATCTTGATTCCTAGTATTGGACCAGTTTTAATAAAAAATTGTCTCTTCAAATTTTATACAAGTGGGGAAATTGAAATACAACACTCAGTGAAATAGTGAATGTATAATTTACTTTATAGGATTATTCTGCCCTCTTAATATTGTATGTGACCTCTAATTCTATAGCAAACAAGTAGGGCAAAAACTTGTTAAACCGTTTAAAGAAGAGAAAAGCCATACAAATCCATTGAAAAATGTATTTACCATCTCACAATCAGGCATTATATTCTTGAACAGTACTTGACAATATTCATTTTAACAAAATATCTTAGGATAATTACATTTAAATAGTCTAGTTGAATTCTACTTAATAAACATTTTGCCATCCAGTTGTGAACTATTGTTTTGTTTTGATGTGTTTTATTGTAACATTATGTAGAGCTCTAATTTCTATTTGAAAATACTGATGAAACATTACAATAAATTGTCCACATCAGAATAAAGAACTGAAACAAGCACCTGTCATATAACATATTAAAGGTGGTATCCGAAAGTTTGGACCAGATTTGTTTCTCTCAAACTGCCATATCAATTATTGTTCCATGAGAATTTTTCACAAAAAATACTCTTTATTGAAGTAATACATCTCTGTGACAACTGAAGTATAACATCACACTGTTCATTATCATGTATTTCCTATCTGAATCATGCTGCACAGTTTTTAATTCATAATATTTTCAAACTAAGAAAACCATGTGACTACTTACTGTTGAGATCTCATTATACGAACCATGTGACTACTTACTGTTGAGATCTCATTATATAAACCATGTGACTACTTACTGTTGAGATCACATTATATGAACCATGTGACTACTTACTGTTGAGATCTCATTATATGAACCATGTGACTACTTACTGTTGAGATCACATTATATGAACCATGTGACTACTTACTGTTGAGATCTCATTATATGAACCATGTGACTACTTACTGTTGAGATCACATTATATAAACCATGTGACTACTTACTGTTGAGATCTCATTATATGAACCATGTGCCATGTGACTACTTACTGTTGAGATCTCATTATATAAACCATGTGACTACTTACTGTTGAGATCACATTATATGAACCATGTGACTACTTACTGTTGAGATCTCATTATATGAACCACGTGACTACTTACTGTTGAGATCTCATTATATGAACCATGTGACTATTTACTGTTGAGATCTCATTATATGAACCACGTGACTACTTACTGTTGAGATCACATTATATGGACCATGTGACTACTTACTGTTGAGATCACATTATATGAACCATGTGACTACTTACTGTTGAGATCACATTATATGAACCACATGACTACTTACTGTTGAGATCACATTATATGAACCATGTGACTATTTACTGTTGAGATCTCATTATATGAACCACGTGACTACTTACTGTTGAGATCACATTATATGAACCATGTGACTATTTACTGTTGAGATCTCATTATATGAACCATGTGACTATTTACTGTTGAGATCACATTATATGAACCATGTGACTATTTACTGTTGAGATCACATTATATGAACCACGTGACTACTTACTGTTGAGATCACATTATATGAACCATGTGACTACTTACTGTTGAGATCTCATTATATGAACCATGTGACTATTTACTGTTGAGATCACATTATATGAACCATGTGACTACTTACTGTTGAGATCACATTATATGAACCATGTGACTACTTACTGTTGAGATCACATTATATGAACCACGTGACTACTAACTGTTGAGATCACATTATATGAACCATGTGACTACTTACTGTTGAGATCACATTATATGAACCATGTGACTACTTACTGTTGAGATCACATTATATGAACCATGTGACTACTTACTGTTGAGATCACATTATATGAACCATGTGACTACTTACTGTTGAGATCACATTATATGAACCATGTGACTACTTACTGTTGAGATCACATTATATGAACCATGTGACTACTTACTGTTGAGATCACATTATATGAACCACGTGACTACTTACTGTTGAGATCTCATTATATAAACCACGTGACTACTTACTGTTGAGATCTCATTATATGAACCACGTGACTACTTACTGTTGAGATCTCATTATATGAACCATGTGACTACTTACTGTTGAGATCTCATTATATGAACCATGTGACTACTTACTGTTGAGATCACATTATATGAACCACGTGACTACTAACTGTTGAGATCACATTATATGAACCATGTGACTACTTACTGTTGAGATCACATTATTTGAACCACGTGACTACTTACTGTTGAGATCACGTTATATGAACCATGTGACTACTTACTGTTGAGATCACGTTATATGAACCATGTGACTACTTACTGTTGAGATCACATTATATGAACCACGTGACTACTTACTGTTGAGATCTCATAATATAAACCACGTGACTATTTACTGTTGAGATCTCATTATATAAACCACGTGACTACTTACTGTTGAGATCACATTATATGAACCATGTGACTACTTACTGTTGAGATCTCATTATATGAACCATGTGACTACTTACTGTTGAGATCTCATTATATGAACCATGTGACTACTTACTGTTGAGATCTCATTATATGAACCATGTGACTACTTACTGTTGAGATCTCATTATATGAACCATGTGACTACTTACTGTTGAGATCACATTATATGAACCACATGACTACTTACTGTTGAGATCTCATTATATGAACCATGTGACTACTTACTGTTGAGATCACATTATATGATCCATGTGACTACTTACTGTTGAGATCACATTATATGAACCATGTGACTACTTACTGTTGAGATCACATTATATGAACCATGTGACTACTTACTGTTGAGATCTCATTATATGAACCATGTGACTACTTACTGTTGAGATCACATTATATGAACCACGTGACTACTTACTGTTGAGATCACATTATATGATCCATGTGACTACTTACTGTTGAGATCACATTATATTATCCATGTGACTACTTACTGTTGAGATCACATTATATGATCCATGTGACTACTTACTGTTGAGATCTCATTATATGAACCATGTGACTACTTACTGTTGAGATCTCATTATATGAACCACGTGACTATTTACTGTTGAGATCTCATTATATGATCCATGTGACTACTTACTGTTGAGATCTCATTATATGATCCATGTGACTACTTACTGTTGAGATCACATTATATGATCCATGTGACTACTTACTGTTGAGATCACATTATATGATCCATGTGACTACATACTGTTGAGATCTCATTATATAAACCATGTGACTACTTACTGTTGAGATCTCATTATATGAACCATGTGACTACTTACTGTTGAGATCTCATTATATGAACCACGTGACTACTTACTGTTGAGATCTCATTATATGAACCATGTGACTATTTACTGTTGAGATCTCATTATATGAACCACGTGACTACTTACTGTTGAGATCACATTATATGAACCATGTGACTACTTACTGTTGAGATCACATTATATGAACCATGTGACTACTTACTGTTGAGATCTCATTATATGATCCATGTGACTACTTACTGTTGAGATCTCATTATATGAACCATGTGACTACTTACTGTTGAGATCACGTTATATGATCATTCAAGTTATTTGCTCTTATGTCAGTATTTTTTTTAGCAGAAATTCCAATAGTGGTTTGTTAAGATGTGTTTAAAATAGACTTTATTTAGACTAAAGCATGAAGTCATTGTCAAAGTAATGCCATAATTCTCGGAAACAGAGGTAAGGGTTGGTTAATCGTATTTGATTTATACAAATTATGGATACCCCCCAGTCCTTTAAACATATTGATATATAAACATATGCACTCTGGTGATGAAACTGCCTCACTGCAGTTATTATTATCACTGCCGGTTTGAAGTTGTTGAACTATAGCATGTATAAATAGGATCAGTAGACTCAGCAGGATATAGGACAGAACCTAATAAGACAGGAAATGGGGCAGATCCTAATAAGACAGGAAATGGGGCAGATCCTAATAAGACAGGAAATGGGGCACATCCTAATAAGACAGGAAATGCAGCAGATCCTAATAAAACAGGAAATGGGGCAGATCCTAATAAGACAGGAAATGGGGCAGATCCTAATAAGACAGGAAATGGGGCAGATCCTAATAAGACAGGAAATGGGGCAGATCCTAATAAGACAGGAAATGGGGCAAATCCTAATAAGAGAGGAAATGGGGCAGATCCTAATAAGACAGGAAATGGGGCAGATCCTAATAAGACAGGAAATGGGGCAGATCCTAATAAGACAGGAAATGCAGCAGATCCTAATAAGACAGGAAATGGGGCAGATCCTAATAAGACAGGAAATGGGGCAGATCCTAATAAGACAGGAAATGGGGCAGATCCTAATAAGACAGGAAATGGGGCAGATCCTAATAAGACAGAAAAATGGGGCAGATCCTAATAAGACAGGAAATGGGGCAAATCCTAATAAGACAGGAAATGGGGCAGATCCTAATAAGACAGGAAATGGGGCAGATCCTAATAAGACAGGAAATGGGACAGATCCTAATAAGACAGGAAATGGAGCAGATCCTAATAAGACAGGAAATGGGGCAGATCCTAATAAGAGAGGAAATGGGGCAGATCCTAATAAGACAGGAAATGGGGCAGAGCCTAATAAGACAGGAAATTGGGCAGATCCTAATAAGACAGGAAATGGGGCAGATCCTAATAAGACAGGAAATGGGGCAGATCGTAATAAGACAGGAAATGGGGCAGATCCTTATAAGACAAGAAATAGGGCAGATTCTAGTAAGACATGAAATAGGGCAGATTCTAGTAAGACAGGAAATGGGGCAGATCCTAATAAAACAGGAAATGGGGCACAGCCTAATAAGACAGGAAATGGAGCAGATCCTAATAAGACAGAAAATGGGGCAGATCCTAATAAGACAGGAAATGGGGCAGATCCTTATAAGACAGGAAATGGGACAGATCCTAGTAAGACAGGAAATGGGGCAGATCCTAATAAGAGAGGAAATGGGGCAGATCCTAATAAGACAGGAAATGGGGCTGAGCCTAATAAGACTGGAAATGGGGCAGATCCTAATAAGACAGGAAATGGGGCAGAGCCTAATAAGACAGGAAATGGAGCAGATCCTAATAAGACAGGAAATGGGGCAGATCCTAATAAGACAGGAAATGGGGCAGATCCTAATAAGACAGGAAATGGGGCAGATCCTAATAAGACAGGAAATAGGGCAGATTATAGTAAGACAGGAAATAGGGCAGATTATAGTAAGACAGGAAATATGGCAGATTCTAGTAAGACAGGAAATGGGGCAGATCCTAATTAGACATGAAATGGGGCAGATCCTAATAAGACAAGAAATAGGGCAGATCCTAATAATACATTAAATGGGGTAGATTCTAATAAGACAGGAAATGAAGCAGATTCTAATAAGACTGGAAACGGGGCAGATCCTAATAAGACATTAAATGGGGTAGATTCTAATAAGACAGGAAATGAAGCAGATTCTAATAAGACAGGAAATGGGGCAGATCCTAATAAGACAGGAAATGGAGCAGATCATAATAAGACAGGAAACGGGGCAGATTCTAATAAGACAGGAAATGGGGCAGATCCTAATAAGACAGGAAATGGGACAGATCCTAATAAGACAGGAAATGGGGCAGATCCTAATAAGACAGGAAATAGGGCAGATCCTAATAAGACAGGAAATGGAGCAGATCCTAAGAAGACAGGAAATGGGGCAGATCCTAATAAGACAGGAAATGGGGCAGATCCTAGTATGACAGGAAATGGGGCAGATCCTAATAAGACAGGAAATGGGGCAGATCCTAATAAGACAGGAAATGGAGCAGATCCTAATAAGACAGGAAATGGGGCAGATCCTAATAAGACAGGAAATAGAGCAGATCCTAATAAGACAGGAAATGGGGCAGATCCTAATAAGACAGGAAATGGGGCAGATCCTAATAAGACAGGAAATGGAGCAGATCCTAATAAGACAGGAAATGGGGCAGATCCTAATAGGACAGGAAATGGGGCAGATCCTAATAAGACAGGAAATAGGGCAGATTATAGTAAGACAGGAAATAGGGCAGATTCTAGTAAGACAGGAAATAGGGCAGATCCTTATAAGACAAGAAATAGGGCAGATTCTAGTAAGACATGAAATAGGGCAGATTCTAGTAAGACAGGAAATGGGGCAGATCCTAATAAGATAGGAAATGGGGCAGATCCTAATAAGACAGGAAATGGGGCAGATCCTAATAAGACAAGAAATTGGGCAGATCCTAATAAGATTGCAAATCACTAACCAGGATCTTCACCATTTGCCTCACATCAATTGGTACATCAGTTTGAATACTGCAATACCACATATGCACATAGGCTCATTCGACCTAAAGTTAGTATAATTTTGCTGAATATCTAAATCAGAGCAAAGCTTTTATTTTTCCTTATATATTGTAAGTCTATTCTATGTCGAACCTAATATTTAGGAGGTGATTAGCAGCTCAAGGGTTACTTATGACCAGAGTGTATACAACAAGATAGATAAAGATAAAGACAGGGGATTAACTTTTGTAAGACCACTTTCTTTAACTACTGTTGTTCATGTTATTTACATAATCTCTCAAGCATGTCAAAGGTTTAGACAGTTGACTGACATGGTTCTAAGGGACTTTTGTTTCATGGTCACTTAAGTCCGTTGTTTTAATCTGTTAATCTTTAGATTGGAGCTTTCTTTTCAGGTAAAGTTGTATCCATTTTAAAATTTCATGTTTCCTTTTACAAGAGATTTAACTTCTATCCAGCTTAGCAGGAATTGACTTAACCAAGGTAAATAGTCCAGTTCCTGATAAACTTGTCCTACTGTTCTGTTTAATCAGACACTGCACTATAATATACATGCACATGCTGCACTGTCTCCTAGTTACAGTTATTAAATGAATTGAATATATTGGTTATAAACTGTTAACTTGCAAAGCCTGTCCTTATACAGTGGAGAGGTCTCTGGGTCTGCACTATTTCATTATGAGTCTCTAGGCAGATGTTGTGATACCCTTTGTATGTCAACTTATAAATAATAAATAGTCTGAGTTATGTATCCTGCTACTGGTTAACAAATGTGTCTGTATTATGGTAAAGTGAGCATATTTAATGATGTTTGAGGGAGTACCGTTAGCACCTGCACATATTTTTTTGAGCATATCTTTAGTATCATTATGCAATAAATAATTATGTTAATTCTTAATTGGCCCATCGAGAAAACGTGAATCATTTATTCTATGTTTTTTTATTTAAAGCTGTTTCTCATATCATAAAAATAAGAGAAAATCATATTTATTTTTTATAAAAGCAACAGCCCTTTCGCTCCTAATTTTAAATGCAGGTATTTAATAATGTTTGAAAAAACGTATTATTTTATTAATTATAGAAAATAATAAAGGCTTTACAAATCTAAATCAAGCAAGGCTAGGAATATGTTTTTTTCCCAGTTTTAATTAATTTAGGTAATTTTATGTTGAAATGGACAAAAATGAGAGAACTTTCTATGTTAGAACCTTTCCTGTGAACCCCCAAATTATCACAATATTGATCTTTATTATTCACTATGAACATCAGAATTGACTAAAATTAGTGTCACTATTTTATACTCAAACAGAGCATACATTGACAATAAAAAGCAAAAATAGGTATATCCTCAAAATGCAATATCATCATCACAAATACATTTATTTAAGGACCATCATTACAGATACATTTATTTAGGGACCATCATCACAAGTACATTTATTTAAAACCATCATTACAAATACATTTATTTAAAACCATCATTACAAATACATTTATTTAAGAACCATCATTACAAATACATTTATTTAAAACTATCATCACAAATATATTTATTTAAAACCATCATCACAAATACATTTATTTAAAACCATCATCACAAATACATTTATTTAAAACTATCATCACAAATACATTTATTTAAAACTATCATCACAAATACATTTATTTAAAACCATCATCACAAATACATTTATTTAAGAACCATCATCACAAATACATTTATTAAAAACCATCATCACAAATACATTTATTTAAGAACCATCATCACAAATACATTTATTTAAAACCATCATCACAAAAACATTTATTTAAAACCATCATTACAAATACATTTGTTTAAGAACCATAATCACAAATACATTTATTTAAAACCATCCTTACAAATACATTAATTAAAAACCATCATTACAAATACATTTATTTAAAACCATAATCACAAATACATCTATTGAAAACCATCATCACAAATACATTTATTGAAAACCATCATCACAAATACATTTATTTAAAACCATCGTTACAAATACATTTATTTAAAACCATCATCACAAATACATTTATTTAAAACCATCATCACAAATACATTTATTTAAAACCATCATTACAAATACATTTATTTAAAACCATCATTACAAATATATTTATTTAAAACTATCATCACAAATATATTTATTTAAAACCATCATCACAAATATATTTATTTAAAACCATCATCACAAATATATTTATTTAAAACCATCATCACAAATATATTTATTTAAAACCATCATCACAAATATATTTATTTAAAACCATCATTACAAATACATTTGTTTAAGAACCATCATTACAAATATATTTATTTAAAACCATCATCACAAATACATTTATTTAAAACCCTCATTACAAATACATTTATTTAAAACCATCATTACAAATATATTTATTTAAAACTATCATCACAAATATATTTATTTAAAACCATCATCACAAATACATTTATTTAAAACCATCATCACATATACATTTATTTAAAACCATCATTACAAATACATTTGTTTAAGAACCATCATCACAAATATATTTATTTAAAACCATCATTACAAATACATTTATTTAAAACCATCATCACAAATACATTTATTTAAAACCATCATTACAAATACATTTATTTAAAACCATCATCACAAATACATTTATTTAAAACTATCATCACAAATATATTTATTTAAAACCATCATTACAAATACATTTGTTTCAGAACCATCATTACAAATACATTTATTTAAAACCATCATCACAAATACATTTATTTAAAACCATCATCACAAATACATTTATTTAAAACCATCATCACAAATACATTTATTTAAAACTATCATCACATATACATTTATTTAAAGACCATCATCACAAATACATTTATTTAAAACCATCACAAATACATTTATTGAAGAACCTGTTTTTTTATTGTTAATGCATGCTCTTTAAGAGTGTTAAATAAAGACATTACTTTTAGTCAGTTTTGGTGTTAAAAGCCACATACCTGCAATAGTAAGTAAATGTATTGTAATGAACAAACAAGCATAGTGACCTGTACTTTGATTACATAATTATGGAGGGAGCTTATTTTAAAGTACTTAATGCTTCATGTACTTTTAATCCTGAGACAGGATTGGGGTGAAGTGAGCATATATTAAAGTACACATAACTCATTGGGATTACTTTATAAACAAACTTTTTATTCAAAGTCAATAAAAAGCAATGTTTTTGTGGGCAATTTGAAGTCTTTTGGTTAAGGCTTTGGAATTTGGATCAGCAGGCCCCTTGTGCCAACCACAAAACAGACTACAAGCTGTTAGTCCTTTATCTATAGCTGGTTTATTTAAGGGTCAGCTCATACATTCGTATTTTATCGTGACCCGTCATACTGCCCTAGTATGACTTAAAGATGGTTTGACCAATGTGCCTAAAGGTGGGCTCCTATCAGGTATCCAATTTCGGTTACCTACTTATATAGCTAATAAGCTTAGAAAGGTTGGGTGTTTTCGTAGTTTTGTCCTATTCTAAGGTGAGTGATTGAGTTTGTGAATTTCACTGCCTAACTTATTGCCCTAATCTCACCTTATGGTTATATAGCACAGGACCCTTTTTTCACCCCTAATGTGGGGTGTCCATTTCTGTTGGCTTTTGTTATTATAAGGATTGGTTACTAGGTTGACATCTTCCAACTTTTTGAAACGAAATTGTCATTGGAAGGGGTCTTCCTATATCCATTTCCTTTTTTTGTCATTGACTATGGGTGGGGTAAAGTTTTAATTGATTAAGGGTCCTGTGCTTGTTTAACCGCTGTTAGTCCTTGAGCAAGACTAGTACATGTACAAAACAATCCTTAACTTACCCCTTACCTGAGTACTGGTTCTACCCTGAAAGTGGGCAGTAGAGAGGGATTATTATAAGCAGGAAGAACTTGTTTCTCCATTGACTTTAAATAAAAAAGGTTTATTGAAACAAAACAATGTTTCAACTACATAAAAAATAAAGGGTTATGATTTCGAGTTGTCTTGCAGTTTGTCATCAGTTCTGCCCAGGCATTTGTCTCTGGTCTTCCAGTTGTCTTGCAGTTTGTCATCAGTTCTGCCCAGGCATTTGTCTCTGGTCTTCCAGTTGTCTTGCAGTTTGTCATCAGTTCTGCCCAGGCATTTGTCTCTGGTCTTCCAGTTGTCCTGCAGTTTGTCATCAGTTCTGCCCAAGCATTTGTCTCTGGTCTTCCAGTTGTCTTGCAGTTTGTCATCAGTTCTGCCCAGGCATTTGTCTCTGGTCTTCCAGTTGTCTTGCAGTTTGTCATCAGTTCTGCCCAAGCATTTTTCTCTGGTCTTCCAGTTGTCTTGTAGTTTGTCATCAGTTCTGCCCAAGCATTTGTCTCTGGTCTTCCAGTTGTCTTGCATTTTGTCATCAGTTCTGCCCAGGCATTTGTCTCTGGTCTTCCAGCTGTCCTGCAGTTTGTCATCAGTTCTGCCCAGGCATTTGTCTCTGGTCTTCCAGATGTCTTGCAGTTTGTCATCAGTTTTGCCCAAGCATTTGTCTCTGGTCTTCCAGCTTTTCTGCAGTTTGTCAGCGGTTCTGCCCAGGCACTTGTCTCTGGTATTCAAGCTGTCCTGCAGTTTGCCATCAGTTCTGCCCAGGCATTTGTCTCTGGTCTTTTAGTTTTCCTGCAGTTTGTCATCAGTTTTGCCCAAGCATTTGTCTCTGGTCTTCCAGCTGTCCTGCAGTTTGTCATCAGTTCTGTCCAGGCATTTGTCTCTGGTCTTCCAGCTTCTTGCAGTTTGTCACAGTTCTGCCCAGGCATTTGTCTCTGGACATCCTGTTGAACTGCAGTTTGTCATCAGTTTTGCCCAAGCATTTGTCTCTGGTCTTCCAGTTGTCCTGCAGTTTGTCATCAGTTCTGTCCAGGCATTTGTTTCTGGTCTTCCAGCTTTTCTGCAGTTTGCCATCGGTTCTGTCCAGGCATTTGTCTCTGGTCTTCGAGATGTCTAGCAGTTTGCCATCGGTTCTGCCCAGGCATTTGTCTCTGGTCTTTGAGATGTCTAGCAAGTTGCCATCATTTCTGCCATGGCATTTGTCTCTGGTCTTCCAGTTGTCCTGCAGTTTGCCATCGTTTCTGCCCAGGCATTTGTCTCTGGTCTTCCAGTTGTCCTGCAGTTTGCCATCGGTTCTGCCCAGGCATTTGTCTCTGGTCTTCCAGTTGTCCTGCAGTTTGCCATCGGTTCTGCCCAGGCATTTGTCTCTGGTCTTCGAGATGTCTAGCAGCTTGCCATCGGTTCTGCCCAGGCATTTGTCTCTGGTCTTCCAGCTGTCCTGCAGTTGCCATCGGTTCTGCCCAGGCATTTGTCTCTGGTCTTCGAGATGTCTAGCAGCTTGCCATCGGTTCTGCCCAGGCATTTGTCTCTGGTCTTCCAGTTGTCCTGCAGTTTGCCATCGGTTCTGCCCAGGCATTTGTCTCTGGTCTTCCAGTTGTCCTGCAGTTTGCCATAGGTTCTGCCCAGGCATTTGTCTCTGGTCTTCGAAATGTCTAGCAGCTTGCCATCGGTTCTGCCCAGGCATTTGTCTCTGGTCTTCGAGATGTCCTGCAGTTTGCCATCTGTTCTGCCCAGGCATTTGTTTCTGGTCTTCGAGATGTCTAGCAGCTTGCCATCGGTTCTGCCCAGGCATTTGACTCTGGTCTTTGAGATGTCTAGCAGTTTGCCATCGGTTCTGCCCAGGCATTTGTCTCTGGTCTTCGAGATGTCTAGCAGCTTGCCATCGGTTCTGCCCAGGCATTTGTCTCTGGTCTTCCAGCTGTCCTGCAGTTTGCCATTGGTTCTGCCCAGGCATTTGTCTCTGGTCTTTGAAATGTCTAGCAGCTTGCCATCGGTTCTGCCCAGGCATTTGTCTCTGGTCTTCGAGATGTCTAGCAGTTTGCCATCGGTTCTGCCCAGGCATTTGTCTCTGGTCTTCGAGATGTCTAGCAGTTTGCCATCGTTTCTGCCCAGGCATTTGTCTCTGGTCTTCCTCAATCAATAATGAGCTTGATGTTGTCAATATTATCATAGTGGTGTCAGTGGGATGTAACAAAAACAAAACAAACAAAAGACATACAAATAACAACAGTATGTTAAGTTTCCTTTGTTGACATTCCTGTGGAAACATTGACAAAAATGCAGTTACAACAATTTAAAAAGAAATCACATTATGACATTACAAGTGGGATATTTTGGGAAAACCAACTGTTGCAAACAAAGATGGTCAGAAAATGTTGTTGATATTGGCTTAAATTGAATTGGGAAAATGTAGATAACCCAGGGATGTATAAAAAAGAACACAGGGTGAAATAGGAACTCATTACAAAAATACCTTTTGTCATTAGCAGTTACATCAAAACAGTCTATACACAGAAAATAAAGGACCTATCCCAGCCTATCAATCTTTGCCAACATTGCAAGGCAGGAAGTCAATTATTTTATTCAAATTAAAGCTAAGAAATATCATAAAATATAAAAATACTAATCCATATTAAAGTCATTAGACTTACCAAACACAACACCTACTGCCAATATGTAGACCTTAACTCTTATTAAATTAAAATGGGTCAACATGACCGCCCAACATACTCTGACAAAAATCATTTGCCATTCACTTATTATAAATAAAACCCATTAGGACATAAAAGCAAACTTTTTCAATAAACTAAAACTAAATTGATTGTAAACATTGACATATTGAAAGAAATACGTGATTTGTTAGTCCTCACAGCTTGATTATTTCATTTATATGGAAATCTTCACCTGCTGAACACTTATAAATATGGCATCAACAATAAGCATAGACCTAGATCAGCTGGGAGCTGTCTAATCAGACCTAGATCGGCTGGGAGCTATCAATTCAGACCTAGATCAGCTGGAGGCTGTCTAATCAGATCTAAATCAGCTGGAGGCTTCTAATCAGACCTAGATCAGCTGGGAGATGTTTAATCAGACCTAGATCAGCTGGAGGATGTCTAATCAGACCTAGATCAACTAGGAGTTATCTGATCAGACCCAGATCAGCTGGGAGCTGTCAAATCAGACCTAGGCCAGCTGGGAGCTGTCTAATCAGGCTCTGCACCATATATTGATGGTCATAAATATAACACTTAAGCATACATTATACTCAAATAATTGATAATTATTTTAGATCTTTCAAACATGTAGCAAATCAAGGGTTAATATTTATTCTAATGGACAAAGGTAAAATTAAGCTGGTACAAACCAGTTACCTTTTGTGCTGAAAACAACCACAACAGAACAACAGGTTTCTTTCAGGAATGTATACAGACAACATACAATGTTAATTATAATTGTTGGATTAACCCTCATAATATATTTATTTACTGTGGGTGTCCATGGTCTAGTGGATCAGACGTTGGACTCAGAAGAGGAGGGTCTCTGGTTCGAACCCTGAAACTGACCACATAATGTTAGTCCTTGAGCAAGACCATTCACTGCACATTGCTCCAGGTACCCAATACCTGAGTACTGGTTCTACCCAGGAAGTGGGCAGTTAAGAGGGATTAATATGAGTTGAACGAGCCTGTTTCCCAATTGACTGTAAAAAATGGGTTTAAACATTAACTTTAAACTGTAAATTGTCCATAATTATTCTTAGTTAGCTCTTATATGGTCAAACAATGCTGAAGGTAAGGTAATACCAGAACTGGTCAGAGTCTGGATAATATGCCTGGGTGTGGTATCATGTCAGATATTCATGCAGGACTGGTCAGAGTCTGGATAATGTGCCTGGGTGTGGTATCATGTCAGATAATCATGCAGGACTGATCAGAGTCTGGATAATGTGCCTGGGTGTGGTATCATGTCAGATATTCATGCAGTACTGGTCAGAGTCTGGATAATGTGCCTGGGTGTGGTATCATGTCATATATTCATGCAGAACTGGTCAGAGTCTGGATTATGTGCCTGGGTGTGGTATCATGTCAGATATTCATGCAGGACTGGTCAGAGTCTGGATAATGTGCCTGGGTGTGGTATCATGTCATATATTCATGCAGAACTGGTCAGAGTCTGGATTATGTGCCTGGGTGTGGTATCATGTCAGGTATTCATGCAGGACTGGTCAGAGTCTGGATTATGTGCCTGGGTGTGGTATCATGTCAGATATTCATGCAGGACTGGTCAGAATCTGGATTATGTGCCTGGGTGTGGTATCATGTCAGATATTCATGCAGGACTGGTCATAGTCTGAATTATGTGCCTGGGTGTGGTATCATGACAGATATTCATGCAGGACTGGTCAGAGTCTGGATTATGTGCCTAGGTGTGGTATCATGTCAGATATTCATGCAGGACTGGTCAGAGTCTGGATTATGTGTCTGGGTGTGGTATCATGTCAGATATTCATGCAGGACTAGTCATAGTCTGGATTATGTGTCTGGGTGTGGTATCATGTTAGATATTCATGCATGGCTGGTCAAAGTCTGGATAATGTGCCTGGGTGTGGTATCATGTCAGATATTCATGCAGGACTGGTCAGAGTCTGGATAACGTGTCTGCATGTGGTATCATGTCATATATTCATGCAGGACTGGTCAGAGTCTGGATTATGTGCCTGGGTGTGGTATCATGTCAGATATTCATGCAGGACTGGTCAGTCTGGATTATGTGCCTGGGTGTGGTATCATGTCAGATATTCATGCAGGACTGGTCAGAGTCTGGATTATGTGCCTGGGTGTGGTATCATGTCAAATATTCATGCAGGACTGGTCAGAGTCTGGATTATGTGCCTGGGTGTGGTATCATGTCAGATATTTATGCAGGACTGGTCAGTCTGGATTATGTGCCTGGGTGTGGTATCATGTCAGATATTCATGCAGGACTGGTCAGAGTCTGGATTATGTGCCTGGGTGTGGTATCATGTCAGATATTCATGCAGGACTGGTCAGTCTGGATTATGTGCCTGGGTGTGGTATCATGTCATATATTCATGCAGGACTGGTCAGAGTTTGGATTATGTGCCTGGGTGTGGTATCATGTCAGATATTCATGCAGGACTGGTCAGAGTCTGGATTATGTGCCTAGGTGTGGTATCATGTCAGATATTCATGCAGGACTGGTCAGAGTCTGGATTATGTGCCTGGGTGTGGTATCATGTCAGGTATTCATGCAGGACTGGTCAGAGTCTGGATTATGTGCCTGGGTGTGGTATCATGTCAGATATTCATGCAGGACTGGTTAGAATCTGGATTATGTGCCTGGGTGTGGTATCATGTCAGATATTCATGCAGGACTGGTCAGAGTCTGAATTATGTGCCTTGGTGTGGTATCATGACAGATATTCATGCAGGACTGGTCAGAGTCTGGATTATGTGTCTGGGTGTGGTATCATGTCAGATATTCATGCAGGACTGGTCAGAGTCTGGATTATGTGTCTGGGTGTGGTATCATGTTAGATATTCATGCATGGCTGGTCAAAGTCTGGATAATGTGCCTGGGTGTGGTATCATGTCAGATATTCATGCAGGACTGGTCAGAGTCTGGATAATGTGCCTGGGTGTGGTATCATGTCAGATATTCATGGTAAGCTATCAGTGGGATAACAGCTGTATATTGCCTTCAAGTGAACATTGTCTTTAATTGAAAGATTGTATAATCGAAAGATTGTGGCAAATATAAAAAAACAACATTCATACATACGTATCCAACAAAAACGTCCAAACCAATCAATCTGTTTCAATAATATATATTCATCTCATATACTGAACTGTCAGAAAATATGATTAGTTCTTTTCCTTTTAAATCCCCAATTCCATCATTTCAGATCAATAAACATTCATAAAATTGTAATTGAAAATTCATGACAACAGACGCTTACCTATAGTAGCATGTGGAATGTCATGCAATCTTCATATTTCTATTTTGAGAAAACTGATAGATGGGGGAATGTGCAGAAGGTTATGTAAATGTTGTTTGACTTTAGAAAGTTGTTTAAACTGTGGACATAGTAAGATTTTGAGTCAAGTTTATTACAGCCAAGTACATATTTGGTGATTATTTTCCTTAGAGCCACAGGAACAAAAATCTGTTACATTGTTTATGATAGGTCAGCCAGGTTAAATCAGCATTGCAGCTATGTAGGTTAAGAGCTGTCAATGATCCATTATATAATTTAAATACAACTACTAAACCCTGGGTCTGCTACCTCGACTGTCTGTTATATGGTAAAAGGGAGGCCTAAGTTAGTTAATGTAGACCCAGATCAGGCCAGATAACTGATGAGCACTGTCTTATCAGGCTCTACACTACTTGCTGCTGGTTCTCTAGCAGTTATGTTTGCATGTAGATGTACAAATGTACTAAAATATTTTATAAGTTAGTAAGAAAATGTAGCATGCAGCAATGATAGGCTTATGGGTTGGTAACAAAGTATAGCCTGATAAGAAGTCATAACAAGCTGTAAATAGTGTATATCCTGATCAGATGGCTCCATGAGGGACCAGGTTGATTGAGTGTATATCCTGATCAGACGGCTCCATGAGGGACCAGGTTGATTGAGTGTATATCCTGATCAGACGGCTCCATGAGGGACCAGGTTGATTGAGTGTATATCCTGATCAGACAGGTTCATGAGGGACCAGGCTGATTGAGTGTATATCCTGATCAGACAGCTCCATGAGCAACCAGGCTGATTGGGTGTATATCCTGATCAGACAGCTCTATGAGCAACCAGGCTGATTGAGTGTATATCCTGATCAGACAGCTCTATGAGCAACCAGGCTGATTAGGTGTATATCCTGATCAGACAGCTCCATGAGGGACCAGCTGAATAGGTGTATATCCTGGTCAGACAGGTTCATGAGGGACCAGCCTAATTGGGTGTATATCCTGATCAGACAGCTCCATGAGGGACCAGGCTGATTGAGTGTATAGCCTGATCAGACAGCTCCATGAGGGACCAGGTTGATTGACTGTATATCCTGATCAGACAGCTCCATGAGCAACCAGGCTGATTGAGTGTATATCCTGATCAGACAGCTACATGAGAGTCCAGGCTGATTGAGTGTATATCCTGATCAGACAGCTCCATGAGCAACCAGGCTGATTGGGTGTATATCCTGATCAGACAGCTCCATGAGCAACCAGGTTGATTGAGTGTATATCCTGATCAGACAGCTCCATGAGAGTCCAGGCTGATTGAGTGTATATCCTGATCAGACAGCTCCATGAGCAACCAGGCTGATTGAGTGTATATCCTGGTCAGACAGCTCCATGAGGGACCAGGCTGATTGAGTGTTTATCCTGATTAGACAGCTACATGAGAGTCCAGGCTGATTGAGTGTTTATCCTGATTAGACAGCTACATGAGAGTCCAGGCTGATTGAGTGTATATCCTGATAAGACAGCTACATGAGAGTCCAGGCTGATTGAGTGTTTATCCTGATTAGACAGCTACATGAGAGTCCAGGCTGATTGAGTGTTTATCCTGATTAGACAGCTACATGAGCAACCAGGCTGATTGAGTGTATATCCTGATCAGACAGCTCCATGAGCAACCAGGCTGATTGAGTGTGTATCCTGATCAGACAGCTCCATAAGGGACCAGGTTGATTGAGTGTATATCCTGATCAGACAGCTCCATGAGGGACCAGGTTAATTAAGTTTTATACTTTAGGTCCAGGCAGGAACAATTTATACTAAGCCGGACCTGAGTAGTAGAAAGCTAAGAGGAGCAAATATTTGGCTTTAGATTTTGCCAGCAATTGTTTTCCATTTACATTTTTCACTCTAAGGTCACTTGTCCCATAAGTTAAGGGATTGTATCTTCAATTAAATGTTTACTTTAAGCTTTGGACAATGGATGTTACTGTGTAGTGAGGTTTTCAGGTTGATCAACTAAAGAAGTGTAGTAAAGTTTTAAATGCAGATTAACAATATGTAACATTGCAGGTATATGCCTAAAAAAGTACACCTATTTTTTCTTGCAATGCTGTTTTTGATTTGTGTTGTTTTTATACAAATGAAAGTCTTTTTTGTCTTGAATTTCTAGCTTTTAGACCTCAAATCATTCCGTGACTCATCTAAAATTTTATTTCACTGTATTTTCAGAAGTAAACAATTTGTATGATTTAGACATTAAAGGTGTTCCTTTTTCTGGATATTAACGATGATAACTGTAAATGCACGGTCTTCATAAGAAGTGTTTTCTTGTTTGGCAAAGGATAATATAATTATTATCAAGTCAATTAGGCAATTATTTATTTCACACTAAGCCCAATTTGCAATTAAAATGTTTTAACTTTTTTTTCAATTAGGCAGGCTCCACATTCTAAGGTAAGAAAGGGTGTTTTTCAATGTAACTATTTGCTTTATCAATTAAGATCTCAACAGGGCTCTATGTTGTTGTTATATGGGGATATTCACCTTAAGGCTAATAAATGTATTTATTTAGTAGCATTTCATCATCAACAAAACTTGTAACAACCTCTTTAGAATGCAGTTAATACTTTCTGACTTATTTTTTATAGTGAAAATGAATAGTTCACTTCAACAAAAAATTTAAAATAGGGCAATAATTCTTTTGTCATTTATAGTCAGTAATATATATCAAATAATACTTAAACTTGGAAATGTGCTTTTGCCAAATTACAGTTTATAATGTAATGGCATTTCATAAATGTTTACATTCTATCCTAAAATGTCATTTTTAAATTAATTACTGAACTCGCTTAATATTCTTCTAGATCCATCCTTACACTTCGGGTCCACTGAACTGGTTTAGCTGGATGCTTTTCTCATAGTGTTATATCTCGCTAGTACACTGAGTTGACACACAGACTCAATATTCCAAACAGGTTTTCTGAACAGAAGGTACACTGAAAATTATTTAATAAGCTAAAAATTGTATTATTTAGCCACTGAAATTCACAAAAATTCCACCAAGATTACAGTAGAAATGCTTTAAGTATGAGGCTATATCAAAATTGGTACAGGAAGGTTTTTTAAAAGAATGTATGAACTAATGTGGCAGGAGGCCATGTTGAAATGTTTCAGCAACAATTGAAATGAAGTTGCTATGATAAATAACATGTAAAAGCTGACGCGTGATGCAACGTGAAAGAGTATGCCCAGATAGCTGATATCAATTTGTCATCAGTTTATTCCATCTTGATTGAGCTGTTACATCTTAAATAAAGTTTGCAGTAAATGGGTCTGCATAGTCTGAGCCAGAAAAAATAAGAACAGAATACAGGGTTTGCACTGACAATAGGACAATGCACCAGTGTATTAATTGGCAGTTGTGACCATTTTTGTCACGTTAATTTAACTTAATGCATCACACACCATAACATTTTTAATAAGTTCAGTGCAACTTTTGACTTTACCAAATTAACAAAAATGCTGGCAGGTTAACATTTTTATGCAGGATGGTACTGGGTAATGTAATAAATGTAATAGTCAGTGATTGAAACATACACTAACGTCCGAGTACAGTAGCACTTTCCGTAAGTAAAAACTGCACTGCCAACAGCATGTTTCTATTATTGAGAATGCACTGAAGGCATGAACAGCTGAAACCTATTGATAATTCAACTATTAGTTGAAGGTTATGCTATTTTTCAAATGCTCCCATACTCCATGCATACACCACATTGAGTAAATAATAGTGAAATATGTTTGAAAAGAGCTTAGAAGGTGAATGACTGTTTACCTCTCTGCCTTCTCAGCACACATTTATACACAGTTGGCAGTATAGATCCAGACCAGCCCATTTCCTGCTCTGAGCTCTCCGATTCCAATCTTCACTATTTGCTGATGGGTCTCTAGCACTATTTCTAGGCACTTTTGCATGTCAAAGTTAAGAAGATTACTAAGAATTACTTAGTCTGGGTTATAAACACATGTAGGTTTAAGGTTTCATACACTAGGTCTTCCTGAGATAAGCAAGGATGTTCAGACTTGGGCAAATAGTTGTGTGATTCCACTGAGCTTCCTGATCAGGATCTGCACTAGTAATATGTCTAGACACATTTGCATGTAGATATTAAAAACTGAACTTTAACTAGTTATTGACATAATAATAGCTCTATGAGGCGCTTGTCAACTCTTCATCACATGTTGTTTGCTTAATGTGAGCATGTGGATCTCTTATTGCTCTACAAGAAAGATAACTCATACAATACTTGGCTAAACATACAAAAGGAGTTACCTTTGCTGAGGCTATATTGCACCACTTTATACAGCAGAACCAAGCCTCGGATAGCAAAACTTTTCTCATTGAAGTTATTATTTTTTAGATATTTAACATTCAGCCTGCCGAGCATGTATTGGTCAGACTTAGGAATAAACTGTGGTTGGTATCATCTGTATCAAACCTTCTTGTAACTTTAACTGCATACAGTTTTAGTAAGTAATTAAGAAACTAATCATGCTAAGATAATCATCATCATGTTGTTAAACATCATTGTGTACCTTCTTCAAGACTTTGTCAGTTTGTTTGCTTCTTTCCATCCTCTTTAATTTGGGCCAATGCTCCAACTGTTCCCTGGTTCTACATGTGTACCTGCAGCAAATTTCCCAAGTCTGTTTTGGTCTGCCAGGTGGAGGAAAATTTACCTGGAATCTTACACTCACAATGGTGATGTCTCTGTCAGTGATCTCTCCCTTGGTGATGTCTCCCATAATTACCAAATTTCTTTTCTATGACAATATTTTAAAGTAGGATTAATTGTTTTTAATAATAGGGTAATAATATAATAAAGCTGAATGAATTCTATTAGTCAAATTTTCATTTTCAGAGCTGACTAAGTTTACTATAATCATAACACAAAGCCACCAAAAATACACCTTGTATATTCAATGTTATAAAAACACTGAACTATACAAGGATACAAAGTTCAATTGTCATATTGCAAGGACAACCGACAAATAAACATGCATATCAATATTCAGTGTTTCATAAAGTCTCAATACAATTTAAAGTCCATTAAACTAATAAAGAATAAATTGCTTCCATTAATGCTAAATCTCTTTGAGTCAAACACCTTTCAATTGAATTACTTGAGTCCTGTAACTAATTCCTCCCTACACATTGCATGTGTTCTATCCATTACATGGTGCAGAAACATTCTTCCCTGTCGGAACAGTATCAGGTTCTTGAAAATTGATGCTCTAGACAAAAGGCTACTTGACTTGGCCTGGCCTGGCAGTCTCATATGGTTTGCCCTGTTATTTTTTTAAACTAAGTTCTGTGTTTCTATAAATTTTGCTATATTGTTTTACCTTGATTACATAACTTTTTGTTGTTCTGATGTAACTGTTCTAATAATGAAAAAAAATTTTCAAGGCCGGTAACATTAGACCTATCTGGGTCATGGTATTAAACAAGATAATATCATTGAAAAATATAAGTGGCATCGTTTGAGTTCATTGTTAAGTTGACTTGATTTCAGTAAATCTCTGACCACTGTTTAAACATACCGGCCTTCCAAAGACTGTTAGGTTGAGAGAATCTGAACCATCATGGCTGTTTTCAGTTTTTTTAAAGGTGGTATCCAACACTTTGGACCAAATATTTTTTTTTCAAATAACCAAGTAAGTCATTGTAACTGGAAAGGTTCTGCTAAATGTTGTGCATTGATGTCCTAGATATGTGTAAACATTGCAGCAAAAATCCCTACTTGTCACTGTAAACAGGTATTTCCTATCTGAGCCACACTGCAGAGATAGCTATTTTTAAACCAAGAAAACCATGTGACAACTGACATTTGAGACTATTTTTTTTATTTCATCTAGGTACTCTGCTCTAATACCGATATCTATTTTTAAAAGGGATCACTAACGTGCATATTTATAGATTAGGAAAGAAAGAAAATTTAGAGATTTTATTGCAATGTGTACTGTCTAACAATATGGATAGTGTTCGTAGTCATCTTTACTTAGACTAAAGTATGACGTTATACAGAAGCTATGCCTAAATCCTTCAAAACAGTGGGAAAATATTGTTACATGTATTTAATATAGCAAACTGTCCATACCACTTTTTAATACATTGGAAGACCTTATTTAACATTGCTTGATTATGTTTGCTTTAAAAATGATTAACATCACTTTGTGCCTGCTCATGGTGTTACCTAGAGTAGGACAGTAAGTTGTAGATTCATTCACACATTTTGTTCAATTTTTTATTTTTAGATATGGCATGTAGAAGTTTTTGTGTGTGTCATATATGGTTTTACTGCTATTGTGGAGGCAAGTAGTTACATTGTAGTACAATGTTGATGTATTGGCTGGCTAGTATTGAGTTATACTGCTTTATTAAGTGACAGAAGCTACAGTATGTAATCCACATGGTGCTTAAATAATGTGATTGTACTAATTGCATTTTCCCTATGATTTATATTTTCATTACAACATTTGTCACCAGCATGTGATTTGTTGATGAATTCAGTGGCTATCATAGTTACATATATTGATTATGTGACAAAATGAGATCATATAACATAGTTACCAAACACTTTGATACTTGTGCCAAGCAGCTTCAAAACTTGTAGGATTGTTTACAGTAATTCCCTTGTAAGATACTTAACATCCCCAGCCAGGAGTTGAGCCCCTGTGAGACTAACATCTCTAGGTAGGAGTTGAGCCCCTGTGAGACTAACATCCCCAGCCAGGAGTTGAGCCCCTGTGAGACTAACATCCCCAGCCAGGAGTTGCGCCTCTGTGAGACTAACATCCCCAGCCAGGAGTTGAGCCTCTGTGAGACTAACATCCCCAGCCAGGAGTTGAGCCCCTGAGAGACTAACATCCCCAGCCAGGAGTTGAGCCCCTGTGAGACTAACATCCCCAGCCAGGAGTTGAGCCTCTGTGAGACTAACATCCCCAGCCAGGAGTTGAGCCCCTGTGAGACTAACATCCCCAGCCAGGAGTTGAGCCCCTGTGAGACTTACATCCCCAGCCAGGAGTTGAGCCCCTGTGAGACTAATATCCCCAGCCAGGAGTTGAACCTCTGTGAGACTTACATCTCCAGCCAGGAGTTGAGCCCCTGAGAGACTAACATCTCCAGCCAGGAGTTGAGCCTCTGTGAGACTAACATCCCCAGCCAGGAGTTGAGCCCCTGAGAGACTAACATCCCCAGCCAGGAGTTGAGCCTCTGTGAGACTAACATCTCCAGCCAGGAGTTGAGCCCCTGTGAGACTAACATCCCCAGCCAGGAGTTGAGCCCCTGTGAGACTAACATCCCCAGCCAGGAGTTGAACCTCTGTGAGACTTACATCTCCAGCCAGGAGTTGAGCCCCTGTGAGACTTACATCCCCAGCCAGGAGTTGAGCCCCTGTGAGACTTACATCCCCAGCCAGGAGTTGAGCCCCTGTGAGACTAACATCCCCAGCCAGGAGTTGAGCCCCTGTGAGACTAACATCCCCAGCCAGGAGTTGAGCCCCTGTGAGACTAACATCCCCAGCCAGGAGTTGAGCCCTTGTGAGACTAACATCCCTAGCCAGGAGTTGAGCCCTTGTGAGACTAACATCTCCAGCCAGGAGTTGAGCCTCTGTGGGACTAACATCCCCAGCCAGGAGTTGAACCTCTGTGAGACTTACATCTCCAGCCAGGAGTTGAGCCCCTGTGGGACTTACATCCCAAGCCAGGAGTTGAGCCCCTGTGAGACTAACATCCCCAGCCAGGAGTTGAGCCTCTGTGGGACTAACATCCCCAGCCAGGAGTTGAGCCCTGTGAGACTAACATCCACAGCCAGGAGTTGAGCCCCTGTGAGACTAACATCCCCAGCCAGGAGTTGAGCCCCTGTGAGACTAACATCCCCAGCCAGGAGTTGAGCCCCTGTGAGACTAACATCCCCAGCCAGGAGTTGAGCCTCTGT
Organism: Sinonovacula constricta; assembly: GCA_007844125.1. Lineage (NCBI taxonomy): Eukaryota > Metazoa > Mollusca > Bivalvia > Cardiida > Solecurtidae > Sinonovacula > Sinonovacula constricta. The sequence continues at coordinate 1,903,672 of CM017556.1, forward strand.
GGGACTAACATCCCCAGCCAGGAGTTGAGCCCCTGAGAGACTAACATCCCCAGCCAGGAGTTGAGCCTCTGTGAGACTAACATCCCCAGCCAGGAGTTGAACCCCTTATTAGACAAACATCCCCTGCCAGGATTTGAGCCCCTGTGAGACTAACATCCCTACTCAGGAGTTGAGCTCCTGTGAGACTAACATCCCTAGCCAGGAGTTGAGCCCCTGTGAGACTTGGTCACCAGTTACGTACCCTGCTTCTACATTCCCATGTTTCATATTTTCACTGTTGTTATGATTGAATATATATTAATTATGTCATTCATTCGAAGGAAGACTCCGGTATAGGAACTTTTTAATAACTGCTTCCTGTGAACTGTGGTTGGTCACTGGTTTCGCAGGTTGTTTTTTTTCTCCCCTAAGACACAAAAATACCACAATTTATCCTCCACCTATCACCAATATACCACAACTTATCCTCCAGCCATCACCAATATACCACAATTTATCCTCCACTATCACCAATATACCACAATATATCCTCCACCCATCACCAATATACCACAATTTATCCTCCACCCATCACCAATATAGTACAATTTATCCTCCACCCATCACCAATATAGCATAATTTATCCTCCAGCCATCACCAATATACCACAATTTATCCTCCACCATCACCAATATAGCACAATTTACCCTCCACCCATCACCAATATACCACAATTTATCCTCCACCATCACCAATATAGCACAATTTATCCTCCACCCATCACCAATATACCACAATTTATCCTCCACTCATCACCAATATACCACAATTTATACTCCACCCATCACCAATATACCACAATTTATCCTCCACCCATAAGTCACCAATAGATTACAATTTATCCTCCACCCATCACCAATATAGCACAATTTATCCTCCACCCATAAGGCACCAAAAGACCACAATTTATCATCCACCTATGCCACCAAGATACCACAATTTATCATCCATCCATGCCACCAATATACTACAATTTATCCTTCACCCATGCCCACAATGTACCACAATTTATCCTCCACCCATCACCAATATACCACAATTTATCCTCCACCCATAAGTCACCAATAGACCACAATTTATCCTCCACCCATCACCAATATACCACAATTTATCCCCCACCCATAAGGCACCAATAGACCACAATTTATCATTCACCTATGCCACCAAGATACCACAATTTATCCTCCACCCATGTCACCAATAAACCACAATTTATCCTTCATGCATATGGCAGTAATATACCACAATTTATCCTCCACCCATAAGCAACCAATATACTATTATTTATCCTCCACCCATGTCACCAATATACCACAATTAATCCTCCACCATTCACCAATATACCACAATTTATCCTCCACCCATGTCACCAATACACCACAATTTATCCTCCACCTATACGTCACCAATATACCACAATTTATCCTCCACCCATGTCACCAATATAACACAATTAATCCTCCACCCATCACCAATATACCACAATTAATCCTCCCCCTATAAGTCACCAATATACCACAATTTATCCTCCACCTATACATCACCAATATACCACAATGTATCCTCCACCCATGTCACCAATATATGTACCACAATTTATCCTCCACCAATGAGTCACCAATATACCACAATTTATCCTCCACCAATGAGTCACCAATATACCACAATTTATCCTCCACCAATGAGTCACCAATATACCACAATTTATCCTCCACCAATGAGTCACCAATATACCACAATTTATCCTCCACCAATGAGTCACCAATATACCACAATTTATCCTCCACCAATGAGTCACCAATATACCACAATTTATCCTCCACCAATGAGTCACCAATATACCACAATTTATCCTCCACCCATAAGTCACCAATATACCACAATTTATCCTCCACCAATAAGTCACCAATATACCACAATTTATCCTCCACCAATAAGTCACCAATATACCACAATTTATCCTCCACCAATAAGTCACCAATATACCACAATTTATCCTCCACCAATAAGTCACCAATATACCACAATTTATCCTCCACCCATGTCACCAATATACCACAATTAATCCTCCACCCATCACCAATATACCACAATTAATCCTCCCCCTATAAGTCACCAATATACCACAATTTATCCTCCACCTATACATCACCAATATACCACAATGTATCCTCCACCCATGTCACCAATATATGTACCACAATTTATCCTCCACCAATGAGTCACCAATATACCACAATTTATCCTCCACCCATTTCACCAATATACCACAATTTATCCTCCACCAATAAGTCACCAATATACCACAATTTATCCTCCACCAATGAGTCACCAATATACCACAATTTATCCTCCACCAATAAGTCACCAATATACCACAATTTATCCTCCACCAATGAGTCACCAATACACCACAATTTATCCTCCACCAATGAGTCACCAATATACCACAATTTATCCTCCACCCATAAGTCACCAATATACCACAATTTATTCTCCACCAATGAGTCACCAATACACCACAATTTATCCTCCACCAATAAGTCACCAATATACCACAATTTATCCTCCACCAATGAGTCACCAATATACCACAATTTATCCTCCACCAATGAGTCACCAATATACCACAATTTATCCTCCACCCATAAGTCACCAATATACCATAATTTATCCTCCACCAATGAGTCACCAATATACCACAATTTATCCTCCACCAATGAGTCACCAATATACCACAATTTATCCTCCACCCATAAGTCACCAATATACCACAATTTATCCTCCACCCATAAGTCACCAATATACCACAATTTATCCTCCACCAATGAGTCACCAATATACCACAATTTATCCTCCACCCATAAGTCACCAATATACCACAATTTATCCTCCACCAATGAGTCACCAATATACCACAATTTATCCTCCACCAATGAGTCACCAATACACCACAATTTATCCTCCACCAATAAGTCACCAATATACCACAATTTATCCTCCACCAATGAGTCACCAATATACCACAATTTATCCTCCACCCATAAGTCACCAATATACCACAATTTATCCTCCACCAATGAGTCACCAATACACCACAATTTATCCTCCACCAATAAGTCACCAATATACCACAATTTATCCTCCACCAATGAGTCACCAATATACCACAATTTATCCTCCACCCATAAGTCACCAATATACCACAATTTATCCTCCACCAATGAGTCACCAATATACCACAATTTATCATCCACAAATGAGTCACCAATATACCACAATTTATCCTCCACCAATGAGTCACCAATATACCACAATTTATCCTCCACCAATGAGTCACCAATATACCACAATTTATCCTCCACCCATAAGTCACCAATATACCACAATTTATCCTCCACCAATAAGTCACCAATATACCACAATTTATCCTCCACCAATGAGTCACCAATATACCACAATTTATCCTCCACCAATAAGTCACCAATATACCACAATTTATCCTCCACCAATGAGTCACCAATATACCACAATTTATCCTCCACCCATAAGTCACCAATATACCACAATTTATCCTCCACCAATGAGTCACCAATATACCACAATTTATCCTCCACCAATGAGTCACCAATATACCACAATTTATCCTCCACCCATAAGTCACCAATATACCACAATTTATCCTCCACCAATAAGTCACCAATATACCACAATTTATCCTCCACCCATAAGTCACCAATATACCACAATTTATCCTCCACCAATAAGTCACCAATATACCACAATTTATCCTCCACCAATGAGTCACCAATATACCACAATTTATCCTCCACCCATAAGTCACCAATATACCACAATTTATCCTCCACCAATTAGTCACCAATATACCACAATTTATCCTCCACCAATAAGTCACCAATATACCACAATTTATCCTCCACCAATGAGTCACCAATATACCACAATTTATCCTCCACCAATAAGTCACCAATATACCACAATTTATCCTCCACCAATGAGTCACCAATATACCACAATTTATCCTCCACCAATGAGTCACCAATATACCACAATTTATCCTCCACCAATGAGTCACCAATATACCACAATTTATTCTCCACCAATGAGTCACCAATATACCACAATTTATCCTCCACCCATAAGTCACCAATATACCACAATTTATCCTCCACCAATGAGTCACCAATATACCACAATTTATCCTCCACCAATAAGTCACCAATATACCACAATTTATCCTCCACCAATGAGTCACCAATATACCACAATTTATCCTCCACCAATGAGTCACCAATATACCACAATTTATCCTCCACCCATCAGTTACCAATATACCACAATTTATCCTCCACCAATGAGTCACCAATATTCCCCAATTTATCCTCCATCCATTTCACCAATATACCACAATTTATCCTCCACCAATGAGTCACCAATATACCACAATTTATCCTCCACCCATCAGTTACCAATATACCACAATTTATCCTCCACCAATAAGTCACCAATATACCACAATTTATTCTCCACCAATGAGTCACCAATATACCACAATTTATCCTCCACCAATGAGTCACCAATATACCACAATTTATCCTCCACCAATGAGTCACCAATATACCACAATTTATCCTCCACCCATAAGTCACCAATATACCACAATTTATCCTCCACCAATACACCACAATTTATCCTCCACCAATGAGTCACCAATACACCACAATTTATCCTCCACCAATGAGTCACCAATATACCACAATTGATCCTCCACCCATAAGGCACCAATATACCACAATTTATCCTCCACCAATGAGTCACCAATACACCACAATTTATCCTCCACCAATGAGTCACCAATATACCACAATTTATCCTCCACCCATAAGTCACCAATATACCACAATTTATCCTCCACCAATGAGTCACCAATATACCACAATTTATCCTCCACCCATAAGTCACCAATATACCACAATTTATCCTCCACCCATAAGTCACCAATATACCACAATTTATTCTCCACCAATGAGTCACCAATATACCACAATTTATCCTCCACCAATGAGTCACCAATACACCACAATTTATCCTCCACCAATGAGTCACCAATACACCACAATTTATCCTCCACCAATGAGTCACCAATATACCACAATTTATCCTCCACCCATAAGTCACCAATATACCACAATTTATCCTCCACCCATAAGTCACCAATATACCACAATTTATTCTCCACCAATGAGTCACCAATATACCACAATTTATCCTCCACCCATAAGTCACCAATATACCACAATTTATCCTCCACCCATAAGTCACCAATATACCACAATTTATTCTCCACCAATGAGTCACCAATATACCACAATTTATCCTCCACCAATGAGTCACCAATATACCACAATTTATCCTCCACCCATAAGTCACCAATATACCACAATTTATTCTCCACCAATGAGTCACCAATATACCACAATTTATCCTCCACCAATGAGTCACCAATATACCACAATTTATCCTCCACCCATGAGTCACCAATATACCACAATTTATCCTCCACCAATGAGTCACCAATATACCACAATTTATCCTCCACCAATGAGTCACCAATATACCACAATTTATCCTCCACCAATAAGTCACCAATATACCACAATTTATCCTCCACCCATGTCACCAATATACCACAATTTATCCTCCACCAATGAGTCACCAATATACCACAATTTATCCTCCACCAATAAGTCACCAATATACCACAATTTATCCTCCACCAATGAGTCACCAATACACCACAATTTATCCTCCACCAATGAGTCACCAATATACCACAATTTATCCTCCACCCATAAGTCACCAATATACCACAATTTATCCTCCACCAATAAGTCACCAATATACCACAATTTATCCTCCACCAATGAGTCACCAATATACCACAATTTATCCTCCACCCATAAGTCAACAATATACCACAATTTATCCTCCACCCATAAGTCACCAATATACCACAATTTATCCTCCACCAATGAGTCACCAATATACCACAATTTATCCTCCACCCATAAGTCACCAATATACCACAATTTATCCTCCACCCATAAGTCAACAATATACCACAATTTATCCTCCACCCATAAGTCACCAATATACCACAATTTATCCTCCACCAATGAGTCACCAATATACCACAATTTATCCTCCACCAATGAGTCACCAATATACCACAATTTATCCTCCACCAATGAGTCACCAATATACCACAATTTATCCTCCACCCATAAGTCACCAATATACCACAATTTATCCTCCACCCATAAGTCAACAATATACCACAATTTATCCTCCACCCATAAGTCACCAATATACCACAATTTATCCTCCACCAATGAGTCACCAATATACCACAATTGCCAGGATCTCCAATTGGTTTGATGTGTTACATTGTATGTTTGTTTCTTATCTTAATTAACTTTATGTCTCATATTTATAGACTTTCTGATAAATCAATTAAAATGCCCTCGAAAGATTCTTATGTAAACCATTTCAAATTAATTTAATTAACATATTTTATCAAACTGTGTAGATTTATATAAGATTCTTTATGTCATATTTATTTACTTATTATTGTAATATATCTTTTCCTTTGTTTTGAGAAACATATTCTAGATTTAATTTTTCTATGATCAGTGGTTATATTTAACCTGGCCTTTTGTCTTTTAATTATATTATCAGCTGTATATACATGTAGATTAATGCTGTTAACATATTTTTGTACCAGGGACCCAAAGCATGATCTGTCTTGTGGTCTCCATCTCTTCTCTTAACCTGCCAACCATGAATTAAGGAAGCTCAGGCAAATAGTGTAGATCCAGATCAGCCAGCTCCTTATGGAATTTGCACTATTTGCTGCTGGGTCTCTAGCAACATGTCTGGCAGCCGCAGCTTGCATTTGTAAGTTGAACAACTTGTTACACGCGTCTGTTAAAAACTCTAGAATGATCAGGGTTTAGTCAATGCTTTGTTCTGTCTGGATTTATGTCCCACCAACAACATTCAAGTCACGAAGAGACAGTTTATGACATGTATCATATATATTTTTGTCTTTCAAATTACATCATTGTTTTTACACAACACATATTTTTTGAACATTTATTAATGTATATAGACTTTGGTTTCTAGAAAGATTTTATTACCTTTATTACTTGCAAAAAAGACTTGCGTTGTTGCAAACCTTTTTAAAAAGTAATTAGATAATCTGAAAAGGCAGTCTATCATCAATGTGCACCCCCATATCACATGTAGCCTATTCTGGTCTCACATGTGTCTGCATGTGTTTGCAGGTAAAATGTTTTGCTAGAAATTTAATAGTCTTTCATTCAAATTCAACTTGCCTTTACTGTTTCAAAATTTACTCTAATACACATACAATATGCTTAAAATATTCTGTAACTTTACTTTTTGTCAAGCAATTATATCAGAACATGCTGTGATTTGTTAAAGATTTTAAAGACAGTTTGTAATTTCTTCCTACCCTTTTTTTTCTATTGAGTTTATGACTTAACAATTAATGCATCCTGTAGTTTATATTGCATTGAAGTCATTAATAGGATGGATTAAGAAGGAAGTATTCCAACTGTCACATAGTTGTATTTTTCTATTTGACATTGAAGACTGTGAATATTTCAGTAGAAAAATATTCACAATTTATGTCATTCTCTGCCCTTTACGTAACAAAGAAAGAAAAATCACAATTTCATTTTGCCACCATGGCTAATATTATCCAGCAATGTATTGAGTATTTACTGTTTTTCTTACAGAATTTGCAGTAAAGATACACTTTATCGATCTGCATCCATCCTTCTGTTAACTTTTCTTCTCTTCATTCAAGAAGCTGTTAAAGGTGGTCTTCATAACATCTGAGATTCATCATCTATCATTGTTGACACACAGTAGGTGGCCACTGCCACAGGAAATTCACAACCAGTCGCAGTTGCTTTTGTTAACTTCCATATAAGTTCAGTGGCATGGAAATCCTAAAATCTTATTATGACTTGAACTTATTTTTATCTCTTTTTTCCCCATTTTGTTCATAATGAATGAGTTAGGTATTAAGTTAGAATTAATTGACAAGTAGCCATAAAATATAGATGCATCATTATCAAAACACAAATCACACTTATTGTGGTGATGAATTAGAATGTATGGCAAAGTTCTATGAGTATTGCAACATATACAAACATTTGAAAAGGCTCAGGACAAAGGTATTCACATACAAACCTACAAACCAAATGTCTCCTTTATTATATGTGACTAAACATAGCATGCATCCTGGATTATAGAACTCCCACCACCCTAGGGATGGGCCTTATAGGAGTCACTGTGTCTCTGTCCATACATTGGTCAGGCAGTCAAAGGCCATAAATAAAAACTAAGGCACCAATGAAAATAAAAAGTTGTTGGGTTTTTTTGTTATCCTTTTTTACTAAACACAAAATTTCAAGGGATTTGCACTGGTTTATATAAAATATGACCTTACACAGCATTCTGTTAAATCCGTAAACTGTTTAATGACATTACTGATACAAGTACATCTTGTGCTGAGAGCAAATGTGGTAAATCAGTAAACTGTTTAATGATATTACTGATACAAGTACATCTTGTGCTGGGAGCAAATGTGGTTAATCGTAAACTGTTTAATGACATTACATATACAAGTACATCTTGTGCTGAGAGCAAATGTGGTTAATCGTAAACTGTTTAATGACATAACAGATACAAGTACATCTTGTGCTGAGACCAAATGTGGTAAATCAGTAAACTGTTTAATGACATTACTGATACAAGTACATCTTGTGCTGAGAGCAAATGTGGTTAATCAGTAAACTGTTTAATGACATTACTGATACAAATACATCTTGTGCTGAGAGCAAATGTGGTAAATCAGTAAACTGTTTAATGACATTACTGATACAAGTACATCTTGTGCTGAGAGCAAATGTGGTTAATCAGTAAACTGTTTAATGACATTACTGATACAAGTACATCTTGTGCTGAGAGCAAATGTGATTAATCAGTAAACTGTTTAATGACATTACTGATACAAATACATCTTGTGCTGAGACCAAATGTGGTAAATCAGTAAACTGTTTAATGACATTACTGATACAAGTACATCTTGTGCTGAGAGCAAATGTGGTTAATCAGTAAACTGTTTAATGACATTACTGATACAAGTACATCTTGTGCTGGGAGCAAATGTGGTAAATCCGTAAACTGTTTAATGACATTACTGATACAAGTACATCTTGTGCTGAGAGCAAATGTGGTTAATCAGTAAACTGTTTAATGACATTACTGATACAAGTACATCTTGTGCTGAGAGCAAATGTGGTAAATCCGTAAACTGTTTAATGACATTACTGATACAAGTACATCTTGTGCTGAGAGCAAATGTGGTTAATCAGTAAACTGTTTAATGACATTACTGATACAAGTACATCTTGTGCTGAGACCAAATGTGGTAAATCAGTAAACTGTTTAATGACATTACTGATACAAGTACATCTTGTGCTGAGAGCAAATGTGGTTAATCAGTAAACTGTTTAATGACATTACTGATACAAATACATCTTGTGCTGAGAGCAAATGTGGTTAATCAGTAAACTGTTTAATGACATTACTGATACAAGTACATCTTGTGCTGAGAGCAAATGTGGTAAATCCGTAAACTGTTTAATGACATTACTGATACAAGTACATCTTGTGCTGAGAGCAAATGTGGTTAATCAGTAAACTGTTTAATGACATTACTGATACAAGTACATCTTGTGCTGAGAGCAAATGTGGTTAATCAGTAAACTGTTTAATGACATTACTGATACAAATACATCTTGTGCTGAGAGCAAATGTGGTTAATCGTAAACTGTTTAATGACATTACTGATACAAGTACATCTTGTGCTGAGAGCAAATGTGGTAAATCCGTAAACTGTTTAATGACATTACTGATACAAGTACATCTTGTGCTGAGAGCAAATGTGGTTAATCAGTAAACTGTTTAATGACATTACTGATACAAATACATCTTGTGCTGAGAGCAAATGAGGTTAATCGTAAACTGTTTAATGACATTACTGATACAAATACATCTTGTGCTGAGAGCAAATGTGGTTAATCGTAAACTGTTTAATGACATTACTGATACAAGTACATCTTGTGCTGAGACCAAATGTGGTTAATCAGTAAACTGTTTAATGACATTACTGATACAAATACATCTTGTGCTGAGAGCAAATGTGGTTAATCGTAAACTGTTTAATGACATTACTGATACAAGTACATCTTGTGCTGAGAGCAAATGTGGTAAATCAGTAAACTGTTTAATGACATTACTGATACAAATACATCTTGTGCTGGGAGCAAATGTGGTTAATCAGTAAACTGTTTAATGACATTACTGATACAAATACATCTTGTGCTGAGAGCAAATGTGGTTAATCAGTAAACTGTTTAATGACATTACTGATACAAGTTCATCTTGTGCTGAGAGCAAATGTGGTTAATCAGTAAACTGTTTAATGACATTACTGATACAAGTACATCTTGTGCTGAGAGCAAATGTGGTTAATCAGTAAGCTGTTTAATGACATTACTGATACAAATACATCTTGTGCTGAGAGCAAATGTGGTTAATCAGTAAACTGTTTAATGACATTACTGATACAAGTTCATCTTGTGCTGAGAGCAAATGTGGTTAATCAGTAAACTGTTTAATGACATTACTGATACAAGTACATCTTGTGCTGAGAGCAAATGTGGTTAATCAGTAAACTGTTTAATGACATTACTGATACAAGTACATCTTGTGCTGAGAGCAAATGTGGTTAATCAGTAAACTGTTTAATGACATTACTGATACAAGTACATCTTGTGCTGAGAGCAAATGTGGTAAATCCGTAAACTGTTTAATGACATTACTGATACAAGTACATCTTGTGCTGAGAGCAAATGTGGTTAATCGTAAACTGTTTAATGACATTACTGATACAAGTACATCTTGTGCTGAGAGCAAATGTGGTTAATCAGTAAACTGTTTAATGACATTACTGATACAAGTTCATCTTGTGCTGAGAGCAAATGTGGTAAATCAGTAAACTGTTTAATGACATTACATATACAAGTACATCTTGTGCTGAGAGCAAATGTGGTTAATCGTAAACTGTTTAATGACATTACTGATACAAGTACATCTTGTGCTGAGAGCAAATGTGGTAAATCCGTAAACTGTTTAATGACATTACTGATACAAGTACATCTTGTGCTGAGAGCAAATGTGGTTAATCGTAAACTGTTTAATGACATTACTGATACAAGTACATCTTGTGCTGAGAGCAAATGTGGTTAATCAGTAAACTGTTTAATGACATTACTGATACAAATACATCTTGTGCTGAGAGCAAATGTGGTTAATCAGTAAACTGTTTAATGACATTACTGATACAAGTTCATCTTGTGCTGAGAGCAAATGTGGTTAATCAGTAAACTGTTTAATGACATTACTGATACAAGTACATCTTGTGCTGAGAGCAAATGTGGTTAATCAGTAAGCTGTTTAATGACATTACTGATACAAATACATCTTGTGCTGAGAGCAAATGTGGTTAATCAGTAAACTGTTTAATGACATTACTGATACAAGTTCATCTTGTGCTGAGAGCAAATGTGGTTAATCAGTAAACTGTTTAATGACATTACTGATACAAGTACATCTTGTGCTGAGAGCAAATGTGGTTAATCAGTAAACTGTTTAATGACATTACTGATACAAGTACATCTTGTGCTGAGAGCAAATGTGGTTAATCAGTAAACTGTTTAATGACATTACTGATACAAGTACATCTTGTGCTGAGAGCAAATGTGGTAAATCCGTAAACTGTTTAATGACATTACTGATACAAGTACATCTTGTGCTGAGAGCAAATGTGGTTAATCGTAAACTGTTTAATGACATTACTGATACAAGTACATCTTGTGCTGAGAGCAAATGTGGTTAATCAGTAAACTGTTTAATGACATTACTGATACAAGTTCATCTTGTGCTGAGAGCAAATGTGGTAAATCAGTAAACTGTTTAATGACATTACATATACAAGTACATCTTGTGCTGAGAGCAAATGTGGTTAATCGTAAACTGTTTAATGACATTACTGATACAAGTACATCTTGTGCTGAGAGCAAATGTGGTAAATCCGTAAACTGTTTAATGACATTACTGATACAAGTACATCTTGTGCTGAGAGCAAATGTGGTTAATCGTAAACTGTTTAATGACATTACTGATACAAGTACATCTTGTGCTGAGAGCAAATGTGGTTAATCAGTAAACTGTTTAATGACATTACTGATACAAATACATCTTGTGCTGAGAGCAAATGTGGTTAATCAGTAAACTGTTTAATGACATTACTGATACAAGTTCATCTTGTGCTGAGAGCAAATGTGGTTAATCAGTAAACTGTTTAATGACATTACTGATACAAGTACATCTTGTGCTGAGAGCAAATGTGGTTAATCAGTAAACTGTTTAATGACATTACTGATACAAGTACATCTTGTGCTGAGAGCAAATGTGGTTAATCAGTAAACTGTTTAATGACATTACTGATACAAGTACATCTTGTGCTGAGAGCAAATGTGGTAAATCCGTAAACTGTTTAATGACATTACTGATACAAGTACATCTTGTGCTGAGAGCAAATGTGGTAAATCAGTAAACTGTTTAATGACATTACTGATACAAGTACATCTTGTGCTGAGAGCAAATGTGGTAAATCCGTAAACTGTTTAATGACATTACTGATACAAGTACATCTTGTGCTGAGAGCAAATGTGGTAAATCCGTAAACTGTTTAATGACATTACTGATACAAGTACATCATGTGCTGAGAGCAAATGTGGTAAATCAGTAAACTGTTTAATGACATTACTGATACAAGTTCATCTTGTGCTGAGAGCAAATGTGGTAAATCAGTAAACTGTTTAATGACATTACATATACATGTACATCTTGTGCTGAGAGCAAATGTGGTAAATCAGTAAACTGTTTAATGACATTACTGATACAAGTACATCTTGTGCTGAGACCAAATGTGGTAAATCCGTAAACTGTTTAATGACATTACATATACAAGTACATCTTGTGCTGAGAGCAAATGTGGTAAATCAGTAAACTGTTTAATGACATTACTGATACAAGTACATCTTGTGCTGAGACCAAATGTGGTAAATCCGTAAACTGTTTAATGACATTACTGATACAAGTACATCTTGTGCTGAGAGCAAATGTGATTAATCAGTAAACTGTTTAATGACATTACTGATACAAATACATCTTGTGCTGAGAGCAAATGTGGTTTTAAGGACCCTAGGTCTCCAATGTTAATGCTAAATAATCAGGACTGAAAACTTATAATAAACATTGATCAACACAAAATGGTAATTATTGTATTAAAACGCCTATGAATGTTGTATTAAAATGCCTATGAATTACAGAAAAAACTTCCAAGTATTGTATCTGAAGTAAAATAACTTCCAAGTATTGTATCTGAAGTGAAATAACTTCCAAGTATTGTATCTGAAGTGAAATAACTTCCAAGTATTGTATCTGAAGTGTATCTGAAGTGAAATAACTTCCAAGTATTGTATCTGAAGTGAAATAACTTCCAAGTATTGTATCTGAAGTGAAATAACTGCCAAGTATTGTATCTGAAGTGAAATAACTTCCAAGTATTGTATCTGAAGTGAAATAACTTCCAAGTATTGTATCTAAAATGAAATAACTTCCAAGTATAGTATCTGAAGTGATGTTTGAACTTAATTTAAATGAAGAAATTGCTGACTATCTTTTTTTTTAGTGGTATTAACAAACAGATTAACATGCATAACAAGACTTTGAATAAAAATGGATTAAATTAACAAAATATTAAGAAATAAAAAACTGCAGCAAGCATAAATTTTGAATTTTTAAAACGACAATTATTCATTTAGCATAGTTTTTGAGGTCTGTTTTATTTTTATGGTTAATATCACTTTTTGTTACCTGTATATATTTAGTTTTCACATTTTCATGACATGGTTTTTAGTTCCTTTGAAGGCTAAAGGACGATTCTAATGCTTTTGGTTATTCCAAACTATGGTCTAAACAGTGCAGAAACTACCAGCTGTGTTCAGGGCCATTATTGGTGTATTTCAAACCTTAATTAACCAATTACTTCATTTGACTTGGGACTATAACTGACATTTTCATCAATGACAGTATCTGATTACACAACAATGCCTCCTTTACTGAATACTTGTGAATATGTCTGTTGTCAGTGAGCCATCTGGCCTGCCTTTGTAATATCCCTTATCATACTACACACATTACGAACCATTAAATAATTTCAGATATTTGCTAACAAACTTACTTTATAAGGTAACAAGACATATTGCCAGTTATTCTGCAGCTTACAGAGCAGATCCTGGAGAGACAATACCCAGAGAGAGCTGGCTGGTCTAGATATGTACTGTTGTCATAAGCTTGATGACTTGTTGCCAGGTTTAGGGTCCATGATTTTGTCATCTGATTCAGCTGTTGTAACCATTTATATCCAAGCTGTTTGATGATTTTTATCTGTGATACTATCTCTGTTTTTCAGCCATTAATAATTTAATTTCCAATATTGTTGCTTAAACACATCAGGGATCACCCAAGAATTCGCAGGAAGTCCAGATACATGCAGCCCTTACCCTCCAATGTTTGATAGTTTGCCCAGTACTTATTGGAATTATCTGCTTACAACTTCATTGGTAAATGCTTGTCGAGGCACAGGGGTAAATAGTGTAGAAACTGATCAAACACAAGCAGAAGCTGGAGAAGCTGGCTGATCTTGATCTACACTATGTTTCCATGCCAAGTCAACCTTTTCTAGCAAGTTTAGAGCTAGCTAGCATAGTACGTGATTATTGGAAATGTCCAACGAATTTTCTGAGTCCACAGCAGAGGGGGATTTCCGTAGCATAGCGATAAAACATTGCTCTTTACAATGCAGATGACATTTGTTAAAGTAGCGTTTGATGAAATAAGAGTATCAGACATGTTAAGGAAACATTGTGTTGTGTTATTGTAGACATGGAATTACATGGATTTACATTGCACATGATTGATTACAATGGATGGGATTTGATGGTTGTGGCTCAGCTTTAATTAGTTATTTATAAACAGCATTTTAATGTGTCTTTATTTGTCGAATAAAGTTAGTTTGTAGCTAAATATTTATGAGGAATGTGTTGTGAATGTACATGGATACAAGTATACCTGATGTGAAGTTGTGTGATTCATGATATCTCAGTAAGTGCATGAAGGGAATGCATGTTTAGTTCTTGAAACAAAACAATCACTACGAAAGTGGCTAACACTAAACAATCAGTGAGTAATCAATCACAAAGTGGTAAGTCATCTCCTTGTGACATTATAACATTTTGTTGCATATTCTAGCTCTCCTGTTATTTTTTAAGTGCCGCTTCCATTTTTTTTTACTACCAATAATATCTCTGTAACTTACAATACTATTTGTTTATTTACTTTCTTCTTCATTTTATCATTAACATGTTTCTTTTCTTTGCAGATGTTAATGTGAATGTAAGAACTTCAGAAACTAACACTGATTCTACTCTTACTACTACTGCTGCTGCTACTTCTACTGCTACTACTGCTGCTGCTACTTCTACTGCTACTACTGCTGCTGCTACTACTACACTACTGCTGCAACTGCTTCAACTACTGCTACTTCTACTACTTCTTTTACTACTACTAGTACTACTGCTACTGCTACTACTACTGTTACTACTGCTGCTGCTGCTACTTCTACTTCTACAGCTACTGCAACTACTACTGATACTGCTGCTGCTGCTGCTACTACTGCTGCAAGTGCTTCAACTACTGCTACTTCTACTACTTGTACTACTACTGCTATTACTACTACTACTACTATCACCACAACTTCTACTACTGCTGCCACTACTAGTATTACTACTACTATTGCTACTACTACTACAACTGCTGCTGCTACTACTACTACTGCAACTGCTTCATCTACTGCTTCTTCCACAAATACTACTACTTCTACTCTTACTACTACTACTACTTCTACTACTACTACTACTATTACTACTACTACTGCTACTACTACTACTACTACTACTACTTCTACTACTACTACTTCTACTATCAGTTGAAATTGGAGGTTGGTTTGACTGAGAAGTACATGTATGTAAGTCTTTGAAAAACATCATTTCACCCTTTTAAACAAAATTCTTCAGTTCTTTAGCATTTTTCAAGCCATTAACAAGATCTATTGTTGCTATCTACAGTCCTGTACTTTTAAGCATTTAGTAATAATGTTTATGTTAATGTTGTGTCAATAACATTGTTATTGAATAATTTAAATGTTATTGATTTTTAAACCAAAACAACAAAAATAATTCTGTGAAAACAGTGTGTCAACAGACAATGGTTTAATTGTATTTAATTTTCATTGACATAAAGGTGATATCTTAACTCTGTATATATTTAAACCATGCACATTGTTTACAGCCATGTTAACATTGTGTAGTACATGTATCTGTATTAATCAAAATTCATAACACCCTCTTAAAGCTTTTTATGTTTAAAATTCTAATTATTTATTCACACACAAGCTTACACCAACAAAGTAATTTATATGTTGTTTGTGTCTGTAAGTAACATTTTTTGTAACATCTTTGCACAAGACTTTACAGTTTCATTTCTTTGAAAAAAAAATATTTCAGTAAATCATTTTTGCATATATTGAAGTGTAGGTAACCTTGATTAGTATACCTTTTGGTCTATAAATAATGCACATTTACTGTTTGTTATGTCAACATCTTCAGGCCATTACATTAAAGCTGTATCTGACGTTTCCCCTATATCTAATATATGTAACAATGTCTGATCTCTGTTTGAGATATTTGTGCATAATTTCTGTAGAAAAACATTATACTTACGTTTAAGCTTTGACGTTTTTAAACAGATCTCAATTTTGGGGCAGTAAAACATGTTAACCAACACTTAAAATGTTCATTCTTTTCAAATAAATAAGAACGATTGGGATTTCTGCTAAAAATAGACATTGGCATCACAGTGGATGATGTGGATAAACTAAAACATGTGGTTGTCTTGGTTTGAAAATAGCTGACCGTGCAGCACGGCTTAAATAGGAAATACATTTGCAATGACATTTGTAGTGTTATGGTACACTTTCAAGACAGGTATAGGACATCAATAAACAGCTTTTTATGAGTTGTGTTCAGGTAGCAAAAGTTTATAAAGATGTTTAATGAAAATATTTTTGATCCAAGAACAGTGCCACTTATGAAATAACATTTAATAATGTTGGTCCAAACTGTCAGATACCACCTTTAAAACATTGAAACTTATTGATACAGACAAAGCAGCAAATGTGGTAGACTAGATCCTGAAAAGACAGCTAACTACAGTCCACAGTAGGAGCTGGCTGATCTGGATCTACACTATGTCTGAACCTTACCAATATGTCCACAGTAGGAGCTGGCCGATCTGGATCTACACTATTTGTCTGAACCTTATCAATATGTCCACAGTAGGAGCTGGCTGATCTGGATCTACACTATTTGTCTGAACCTTATCAATATGTCCACAGTAGGAGCTGGCTGATCTGGATCTACACTATTTGTCTGAACCTCATCAATATGTCCACAGTAGGAGCTGGCTGATCTGGATCTACACTATGTCTGAGCCTTATCAATATGTCCACAGAAGGAGCTGGCTGATCTGGATCTACACTATTTGTCTGAGCCTTACCAATATGTCCACAGTAGGAGCTGGCTGATCTGCATCTACACTATGTCTGAACCTTATCAATATGTCCACTGTAGGAGCTGGCTGATCTGGATCTACACTATTTGTCTGAACCTTACCAATATGTCCACAGTAGGAGCTGGCTGATCTGGATCTACACTATTTGTCTGAGCCTTACCAATATGTCTACAGTAGGAGCTGGCTGATCTGGATCTACACTATTTGTCTGAGCCTTATCCATATGTCCACAGTAGGAGCTGGCTGATCTGGATCTACACTATTTGTCTGAGTCTTATCAATATGTCCACAGTAGGAGCTGGCTGATCTGGATCTACACTATTTGTCTGAGCCTTATCAATATGTCCACAGTAGGAGCTGGCTGACCTGGATCTACACTATTTGTCTGAGCCTTATCAATATGTCCACAGTAGGAGCTGACTGACCTGGATCTACACTATTTGTCTGAACCTTATCAATATGTCCACAGTAGGAGCTGACTGACCTGGATCTACACTATTTGTCTGAGCCTTATCAATATGTCCACAGTAGGAGCTGACTGACCTGGATCTACACTATTTGTCTGAACCTTATCAATATGTCCACAGTAGGAGCTGACTGATCTGGATCTACACTATTTGTCTGAACCTTACCAATATGTCCACAGTAGGAGCTGACTGACCTGGATCTACACTATTTGTCTGAGCCTTATCAATATGTCCACAGTAGGAGCTGGCTGATCTGGATCTACACTATTTGTCTGAACCTTATCAATATGTCCACAGTAGGAGCTGGCTGATCTGGATCTACACTATTTGTCTGAGCCTTATCAATATGTCCACAGTAGGAGCTGGCTGATCTGGATCTACACTATTTGTCTGAGCCTTATCAATATGTCCACAGTAGGAGATGACTGACCTGGATCTACACTATTTGTCTGAGCCTTATCAATATGTCCACGGTAGGAGCTGGCTGATCTGGATCTACACTATTTGTCTGAACCTTATCAATATGTCCACAGTAGGAACTGGCTGATCTGGATCTACACTATTTGTCTGAGCCTTATCAATATGTCCACAGTAGGAGCTGGCTGATCTGGATCTACACTATTTGTCTGAACCTTATCAATATGTCCACAGTAGGAGCTGGCTGATCTGGATCTACATTATTTGTCTGAACCTTATCAATATGTCCACAGTAGGAGCTGGCTGATCTGGATCTACACTATTTGTCTGAGCCTTATCAATATGTCCACAGTAGGAGCTGGCTGATCTGGATCTACACTATTTGTCTGAGCCTTATCAATATGTCCACAGTAGGAGCTGGCTGATCTGGATCTACACTATTTGTCTGAACCTTATCAATATGTCCACAGTAGGAGCTGGCTGATCTGGATCTACACTATTTGTCTGAGCCTTATCAATATGTCTACAGTAGGAGCTGGCTGATCTGGATCTACACTATTTGTCTGAGCCTTATCAATATGTCCACAGTAGGAACTGGCTGATCTGGATCTACACTATTTGTCTGAACCTTATCAATATGTCCACTGTAGGAGCTGGCTGATCTGGATCTACACTATTTGTCTGAGCCTTATCAATATGTCTACAGTAGGAGCTGGCTGATCTGGATCTACACTATTTGTCTGAGCCTTATCAATATGTCCACAGTAGGAGCTGGCTGATCTGGATCTACACTATTTGTCTGAGCCTTATCAATATGTCTACAGTAGGAGCTGGCTGATCTGGATCTACACTATTTGTCCGAGCCTTACCAATATGTCCACAGTAGGAGCTGACTGATCTGGACCTACACTATTTGTCTGAGCCTTATCAATATGTCCACAGTAGGAGCTGGCTGATCTGGATCTACACTATTTGTCTGAACCTTATCAATATGTCCACAATAGGAGCTGGCTGATCTGGATCTACACTATTTGTCTGAACCTTATCAATATATCCACAGTAGGAGCTGGCTGATCTGGATCTACACTATGTCTGAACCTTATCAATATGTCCACAGTAGGAGCTGGCTGATCTGGATCTACACTATTTGTCTGAGCCTTACCAATATGTCCACAGTAGGAGCTGGCTGATCTGGATCTACACTATTTGTCTGAACCTTATCAATATGTCCACAGTAGGAGCTGGCTGATCTGGATCTACACTATTTGTCTGAACCTTATCAATATGTCCACAGTAGGAGCTGGCTGATCTGGATCTACACTATTTGTCTGAGCCGTATCAATATGTCCACAGTAGGAGCTGGCTGATCTGGATCTACACTATTTGTCTGAACCTTATCAATATGTCCACAGTAGGAGCTGGCTGATCTGGATCTACACTATTTGTCTGAGCCGTATCAATATGTCCACAGTAGGAGCTGGCTGATCTGGATCTACACTATTTGTCTGACCCTTATCAATATGTCCACAGTAGGAGCTGGCTGATCTGGATCTACACTATTTGTCTGAACCTTATCAATATGTCCACAGTAGGAGCTGGCTGATCTGGATCTACACTATTTGTCTGAACCTTATCAATATGTCTACAGTAGGAGCTGGCTGATCTGGATCTACACTATGTCTGAACCTTATCAATATGTCCACAGTAGGAGCTGGCTGATCTGGATCTACACTATTTGTCTGAACCTTATCAATATGTTCACAGTAGGAGCTGGCTGATCTGGATCTACACTATTTGTCTGAACCTTATCAATATGTCCACAGTAGGAGCTGGCTGATCTGGATCTACACTATTTGTCTGAACCTTATCAATATGTCCACAGTAGGAGCTGGCTGATCTGGATCTACACTATGTCTGAACCTTATCAATATGTCCACAGTAGGAGCTGGCTGATCTGGATCTACACTATTTGTCTGAACCTTACCAATATGTCCATAGTAGGAGCTGGCTGATCTGGATCTACACTATTTGTCTGAACCTTATCAATATGTCCATAGTAGGAGCTGGCTGATCTGGATCTACACTATTTGACTGAACCTTACCAATATGTCCACAGTAGGAGCTGGCTGATCTGGATCTACACTATTTGTCTGAACCTTATCAATATGTCCACAGTAGGAGCTGGCTGATCTGGATCTACACTATTTGTCTGAGCCTTATCAATATGTCCACAGTAGGAGCTGGCTGATCTGGATCTACACTATTTGTCTGAACCTTATCAATATGTCCACAGTAGGAGCTGGCTGATCTGGATCTACACTATTTGTCTGAACCTTATCAATATGTCCACAGTAGGAGCTGGCTGATCTGGATCTACACTATTTGTCTGAGCCGTATCAATATGTCCACAGTAGGAGCTGGCTGATCTGGATCTACACTATTTGTCTGAACCTTATCAATATGTCCACAGTAGGAGCTGGCTGATCTGGATCTACACTATTTGTCTGAGCCGTATCAATATGTCCACAGTAGGAGCTGGCTGATCTGGATCTACACTATTTGTCTGACCCTTATCAATATGTCCACAGTAGGAGCTGGCTGATCTGGATCTACACTATTTGTCTGAACCTTATCAATATGTCCACAGTAGGAGCTGGCTGATCTGGATCTACACTATTTGTCTGAACCTTATCAATATGTCTACAGTAGGAGCTGGCTGATCTGGATCTACACTATGTCTGAACCTTATCAATATGTCCACAGTAGGAGCTGGCTGATCTGGATCTACACTATTTGTCTGAACCTTATCAATATGTCCACAGTAGGAGCTGGCTGATCTGGATCTACACTATTTGTCTGAACCTTATCAATATGTCCACAGTAGGAGCTGGCTGATCTGGATCTACACTATTTGTCTGAACCTTATCAATATGTCCACAGTAGGAGCTGGCTGATCTGGATCTACACTATGTCTGAACCTTATCAATATGTCCACAGTAGGAGCTGGCTGATCTGGATCTACACTATTTGTCTGAACCTTACCAATATGTCCATAGTAGGAGCTGGCTGATCTGGATCTACACTATTTGTCTGAACCTTATCAATATGTCCATAGTAGGAGCTGGCTGATCTGGATCTACACTATTTGACTGAACCTTACCAATATGTCCACAGTAGGAGCTGGCTGATCTGGATCTACGCTATTTGTCTGAACCTTATCAATATGTCCACAGTAGGAGCTGGCTGATCTGGATCTACACTATTTGTCTGAGCCTTATCAATATGTCCACAGTAGGAGCTGGCTGATCTGGATCTACACTATTTGTCTGAACCTTACCAATATGTCCACAGTAGGAGCTGGCTGATCTGGATCTACACTATTTGTCTGAGCCTTATCAATATGTCCACAGTAGGAGCTGGCTGATCTGGATCTACACTATTTGTCTGAGCCTTATCAATATGTCCACGGTAGGAGCTGGCTGATCTGGATCTACACTATTTGACCCTTATCAATATGTCCACAGTAGGAGCTGGCTGATCTGGATCTACACTATTTGTCTGAACCTTATCAATATGTCCACAGTAGGAGCTGGCTGATCTGGATCTACACTATGTCTGAGCCTTATCAATATGTCCACAGTAGGAGCTGGCTGATCTGGATCTACACTATTTGTCTGAACCTTATCAATATGTCCACAGTAGGAGCTGACTGACCTTGATCTACACTATGTCTGAACCTTATCAATATGTCCACAGTAGGAGCTGACTGACCTGGATCTACACTATGTCTGAACCTTATCATTATGTCCACAGTAGGAGCTGGCTGATCTGGATCTACACTATGTCTGAGCCTTATCATTATGTCCACAGTAGGAGCTGGCTGATCTGGATCTACACTATTTGTCTGAGCCTTATCAATATGTCCACAGTAGGAGCTGACTGATCTGGATCTACACTATTTGTCTGAGCCTTACCACTTTCTAGCAGGATGAGAGTTACCCATCACGAAGCTGTACATTGAGCTGAACATATGAAACCAAAAATAATGCATATTCAATAATTATTGATGCCACTTGGTTATTCCTGCTTTACTCAGAAAGGTTCTTTCCACCATTTTTAAAAACCTTTTTTGCCTGGCTAATAAATTTTAGACTCACATTTGATGATAAACTTCCTTTCTGCAAACTGCCTAGAATGGATTGATATCAGGACATCAAGTGGAATGGCAGTTTTTGTCATAGTTTCACATATTTTTCAACTGTATAGGTGCTGAAGGAAAATTTCAATAAGTTTGTCTTTTAAATGACTCATTTGGATTCTAGCAATTGACCACAATTTTTTAAGTTCATAGAAAAATGAAGATGCTAGTAACAATGCCTATTTTTTCTTTCACAATGCCCCAAAGCATTGTTAGAACTTGTCAATACATATTCTGAAGTCAAGTTCTGAAAGGAATTTACAGCTGCATAATTGTTCATAAATATCACAGCCAACATTTGTGATAGTTCAGAAATTATTGGTAGAATAAATCATGTCTGAGTGGGTGACTTTCTTGAGAAATCTGTGGTAAAATGATGGTAATCAAGGTTTGGTCATAATGGCCCATGAATTGTTTGTTGCTTAATTTACATATAATAGTGGAATTGGAGATTTGGTTAAGTTAAAAAAGATTTTTATAATTGCAATTTCAGTTAGACTTCAGTCAGTCCACATCTTTACACACAACAAATAGCTGTACATTGGTAAAAGGCCTATATAATCAAAGCTCTGAAAAGCAGTTTGAGCATTGTAAACTGTACCCTGGAAGCTATTAAAGGTATGCAAACAATGGTCACTGTAAACTATTCTGTGATACATTGATTACACAATGCATTAGAAATCAGGCAAGTCTAAATTAAATGTTTATAAGTGCTGAACATGACCAAAATACACTGAGTTAAATAGTAACTCCCAGTTATTTTGTCAACACTATACCACTATACATGAATCTAAATTCCTACTGCAAAATTTGTGTAAAGTCGCAGCAGGTATTATCCCCTTTTGGGATATCCAAATATCTGAGCCTAGTATATTAAGCATAATCAGTGGAACACTTGATCTACAAACATTTTCTCCCTCCTTCCATGACTTTCCTCTAGTCACTAAGTGCTATTCTGCATGCCATTGTTCATTCATAGATCTGCATTTCATGTATATCTACATTACACAATATAATCACCTGAACATTTAGTTTAAACAGATTACAATATTAATGTTGGCATTTCTGTAAGTTTGGACACAATCAATATTTAAAGTCTCTTTTGACATACATACTTGTTTTTGTACCTGCACTTGTTCTCCCCGTTGCATGAGGACTGGCCGCATGTAGTTATAGTCATGCAGGCTCAATTTTTCATGCTTCTTAAATTCTGCTTTCTCACAACTCTCGATAATGATTCAAACAACATCATCTAAAAACAAAACAAGAGTTCTTTCCAGCAGAAACTGTAATGGACAGACATGTTATTATTGTTACATAAAAGAATGATTTCATATTTATAACAGTCAGCTGTTTAATAATGCAGAGATGATGTTTAAGTACTGACTTGACCAGGGTAGCATACAGTCAACACCAGACATATTACAACAGTTATGTCATATTGCTCCGTCACTCAGCCCGTCAAAGATCTATTTTTAACCTTCAGCCTGTTAACCAAGATTTTATTAGTCTTGTACAAATAGTTTAGAACCAGATAAGACAACATCTGCTGGGAACATTTCTCATCAGGATCTGCACTTTTTGCTGCTGCTTGACCTTAGCATGGAAATGTAAGAAGAGAACTAGTGAAGAATAAGGATAGATTTTTTAAAAATGACAGGTGTTGAACATCCTATGTGAGCTCAGGAGCTATATCATTGTATAAGACATGTTAAAGTCAGGATCTACACTATTTGCAAATGCCTGGTCAAGTTGTCCTTAGCAGGCTGAGAAATAGAATACCTTATTGGAAGTAGATTATATATGAACATGGTATTCTTTAAAACTGTGTTGTTTTTAGGTTGAGAATAGCCAAAGCCTTGCAATACTTGCAACAAATATTAAGTTTGTTTTTTTTGCTCAACATCTAGTTCTATCTTTGAAGTGTGTGTGCTGTATAATTGATGTGTATATTTGTCAATTATCAACAAAACTTTAATTAGCTGTTTAAGGACCTATAATTGAAGCAATTTAACTGCATCTTGAGTTGGTCAGTATGTATCAGGTATCTATACAAAACTCTGGGTAAATTGCTTTAATTTAAATTTTTGTCTCAGTCAAGGAACTTTTTTCACATTCCATCATCTTTGATCCAAACAAGGTTTCCCCACAAGACATATTTAGACCATCTGTCTGAACAAATATAGAAAACATAATGAACATTATGTACAGTTCTGTCCTGATGTTGTTATTTTCTATCATGCTAAAGATATTGTGCATTTAATATGGGTCCGCAGCCTATATTAGTTGAATGCAAACTTAGTACATGCATGATGAGAGGAGCTAAAGGGAACGAGGTGGCATAGCAACATGTCTTGAACAATCTTGTTTATATGCAGAACACTTAGTAGACATGTCAGTTCTGGGTATATCCCTGGAAGCCTATTTTAAACACAGCTTTACATGTACTTTAATTTTAGTTTGATTAAATAAGATTAACAAAGATAAAGGTGTGTATGACCTGCAGTACACCGTGGTTCTTCCCAGACATTTGTCTTGGGTCTTCCTCCATCAAAAAGAGCTGGACATTGGTATAATGATCATAACTGGTTACTGTCATGTAATTCAAAATAACAAAAACAAAATAGAAATACCATAAGTTGTATATATATTTAGTCTTGCAAAAGTTTCTGAACCATGCATACTGTAGACCATCGTTCTCAGGTGAGTGATTCTGTGCCAGCATGGTTCTCCTGTTATGTAACATTTCAGGATATTTAATTAACTCTAATGATTTAGGCTGATTTTAACACTCAAAAAACACGAAGCTGTGACAAATATTAATATTACATGAAATAACATTCTTTTGTGCATCCTAAAGATCTTCTTCATTAAAAATATTTTCAGATTATCAATACACCTTTAATATTCTTGTGTTTGACAAGATAATATGAGAGGTAATGAGACTTGCATTTCACATTTATGTGATTCAGTTTTATTTGCTTGTTTAATGGACAGATACCGGAATTGTTTTGAAGTGTGCTTGATGTGTTTGAGAGTTGGTTCTCGCAGGGCTAATTGCCCTTTCAATGACTTCAGTATCGTTTACTTGTCTAATGTCTCTGTGTGCAGTAATTATCTCTGTGGTAAGTTGGAACTACATGCATTGACTCCATAAATCTATACACAAGCATTAGCACATTGTGGTATGTAATATGACATGTTAAGTAATGTTTTACCACCTAATCCCAACATGGCAATCAGATGGAAGTAGGTAACTGTAGATTTATTGTGAATGTCATTGTTAAGAAGACAAGGATTAGTAACTTTTTAAAAAAGCAGAATTAAAATAAAACACCACATATTGTTATTTGCTTTTTTTTCTTCAAAACTCTGTTGTTGTTTGTTGATTGTTGGTTTAAGTGTTATGAAAATGATGACAGCCTTTATGCTTTTCTGACTAATACATTGTTTGCTGTGGAGTGCCCAATTAACGAAATAATTACATATTAAGTTTATTTTAACAACAAAATAACATCAACCAGCCTTGTTTTGTTACATTTCTGTGAAAAGAGTCAATTCAAAAATCCTTTCAGTGGCAATATCTTAAACTGAATGATTCAGTAATCAGTTAAACAGCTTAACTAATCTATTAATTACAATGATCCACACCATTCATGTTTATTGTACATGTGCTGACAATGTATATGTATATCATGTCAGCAAGAAGTGTATTTTTTAGCTGATGGAAATCAATACAGTGCACAGAATGTGTCTGTGGTATGAACTTTATGATTTTGTGTTTATTCCTCCATGTAGTAAAGCTTAACTGAACAGTAGCTTTACACTTTAAAGTTCTGCAAAATGTTTTTTAGGAACTGTCAAGAACATTTATCACTAATGATTTTTACTTGACTCACTTTGCACAAAATATTACTACATAATGTTGTCTAACAATAAAGTCATTAGACAAATAATCTCTTCCTTTAGACAATATAAAACTATCAATTTGCTAAAGAACATGTTTGTGACACTGAATTAGTGTTGCTGGTAGCAACCAAATTACAGCTGTCAATAAACTGAAAGTACTTGAAACATGCATAGAATATATGTCTATTTTAGTAGCAAGGCTTAGAGTGTTTGAGCTGGTTATGGACTTTGAGGTAGGATTTTGTCTCAAGTTTGCTTAGTTTACATGGATTCTGCATGTTAAACCAGGCTGGATTAGGATTAATGGTATTAGGAGTCAGAGCTGAGTTGCAGTGCTAGTGTGTGTGTTACCATAAAGTTGATTGGGAATGTCTGACTTCAGTAAGAACTGTGACATGGTCTCTATGAAGTGGTATGTGTGGGACTTTAACATTTACAGTTTCTGGAGCTATAAACAGGATATATAAATTTAATATTTATACCCCCACCACAAAATGTGAGGGGGGCTATAATGGATTTGCTTTGTCCGTCCGTCCGTCCGTCTCCATTATCGTGTCTGCTCTATAAATCCTATACCAATTGAAGGATTTTCTTCAAACTTAGCTGAAATGTTCACCTCAACAAGAGGATGTGCAGAACCCATGTTGCCCATGTGTCAGCTCATGGTCAAGGTCACAATTGAAGGTCAAATATCAAACAAATAAATATTAGACATAATGTCGTGTCCGCTCTGTAAGTCCTACACTAATTGAAAGATTTTCTTTATTCTTGGCTCAAATGTTCACATCAACAAGAAGATGTGCAGAACCCATGTTACTTTTATGCCGGCTTAAGGTCAAGGTCACACTTGAAGGTCAAAAATTGACTTAGAAAATATTCTTAAATTTTAATATATATTTGAATATTTCTGAAACTAGAAAAAGTATTTGCTTGAAACTTAAAATACAGTAAAACCTCTCCACAGCAACATCTGGCGGAGGCACGAAAAAGTGTTGCTGCTGAGAGGTGTTGCTGCTCAGAGGTTTCAACGAGACGAGAAAAAATGTTTTTTTTAATAGTTTTGTACTGATATTAGATTTTCCTAAGTATATGTTTTAGTTTTGCTTTGGAAATGAAAATTGCAATATAATTTGTTATAACAGAAAACAGAAGATGATTTTTAAAATTATTTAGTGATAATGAAAAAACAAGTTGTATAACACAAAAAACTTAAAAATGTATGTACATGATGAAAAGGCAAGCTGTTGAACATAGAAAAAACTTGTAAACGTATGTAAATGTACACGTATACTGTATATGTAAGTTCAGCATTAAAAATGTATGTACATGATGAAAACGCAAGCTGTTGAACATAGAAAAAAACTTGTAAACGTATGTACATGTACACTCATACTGTATATGTAAGGTCAGCATTATTTAGTTGTTTTGCACCATTTTGTTGTCGAATTTATAGTCAGACATCCTAAAACAATGACAGTTTGCATTTAGCACTTAACTTAAACATCTTTTTAAGTAAGCAATCAATACAGTGATATCTTTTAATCTTCCGATCAATTAAAGAAAACAAAACTACCGTTAACATCATCAATAGTTGACACTTCTTTCACACGTTCCCGCATTACCCTAGATCTACAACTGCAGTAGCAGGCAGCTGGTTTCCCGTCCAACTGTAACTTGACTTCAATTAACACCTTCTCAACAGGGTACAAGCAGTGATCAGCCGACCGCGTGACATTTCTGGTGTACACGACAAACTGTTCTAAAAGTAGCTGCACTGGTGTTGCTACGCAGAGGTTAAACTAGCCCCAGGAAAGAGACTTACACGGCCGCTTACCGCTTCGCGGAGGAGTTGCTGCTTAGAGGTTAAAATGCGCTGAAAACTACTGGGGGGAAATTTAACTGCCGCTGCTTAGAGGTAGCCGCTGCTTAGAGGTGCCGCTTCGAGAGGTTTTACTGTATATATGAAGTGTCACAATTAGGATATGCAGGTAAAGTTTCATAACTCTGTATTGCATTTTGACAAAGTTATGCCCCTTTTAAGTCTTCAAATTTACATACAATCAAGTATTAGGCAATATGTCGTGTCCGCTTTGTAAGTCCTACACTAATTGAAAGATTTTCTTTAATCTTGGCTCAAATGTTCACCTCAACAAGGGGATGTGCAGAACCCATGTTACTCTTTTGCCGGCTTAAGGTCAAGGTCACATTTGAAGGTCAAAAATTGACTTAGAAAATATTCTTAAATTTTAACATGTATTTGAATATTTCTGAAACTAGAAAAAGTATTTGCTTGCAACTTTAAATATATATGAAGTGTCACAATTAGGATATGCAGATCAAATTTCATAACTCTGTATTGCATTTTGACAAAGTTATGCCCCTTTTAAGTCTTCAAATTTACATACAATCAAGTATTAGAAAATATGTCGTGTCCTCTCTGTAAGTCCTACACTAATTGAAAGATTTTCTTTAATCTTGGCTCAAATGTTCACCTCAACAAGGGGATGTGCAGAACCCATGTAACTCTTTTGCCGGCTTAAGGTCAAGATCACACATGAAGGTCAAAAATTGACTTAGAAAATATTCTTAAATTTTAACATGTATTTGAATATTTCTGAAACAAGAAAAGTATTTGCTTGAAACTTAAAATATTTATGAAGTGTCACAATAAGGATATGCAGGTCAAGTTTCATAACTCTGTATTGCATTTTGACAAAGTGATGTCCCTTTTAAGTCTTCAAATTTACATACAATCAAGTATTAGACAATATGTCGTGTCCGCTCTGTAAGTCCTACACTAATTAAAAGATTTTCTTTAATCTTGGCTCAAATGTTCACCTCAACAAGGGGATGTGCAGAACCCATGTTACTCTTTTGCCGGCTTTAGGTCAAGGTCACATTTGAAGGTAAAAAATTGACTTAGAAAATATTCTTAAATTTTATTATGTATTTGAATATTTCTGAAACTAGAAAAAGTATTTGCTTGAAACTTAAAATATTTATGAAGTGTCACAATTGGGATATGCAGGTCAAGTTTCATAACTCTGTATTGCATTTTGACAAAGTTATGCCCCTTTTAAGTCTTCAAATTTACATACAATCAAGTATTAGACAATATGTCGTGTCCGCTCTATAAATCCTATACTAATGGAAGAATTTTCTTCAAACTTTACTCAAATGTTCAACTCAACAAGGTTATGTGCAGAACCCATGTTACCTTTGTGCCGGCTTAAGGTCAAGGTCACACTTGAAGGTCAAAATTGACTTAGAAAATGTTCTTAAATTTTAACATGTACTTGAATATTTTTTAAATTAGCACAGGTATTTGCTTGAAACTTAAAAGATATATGACGTATCACAAGTAAGATATGCAGGTCAAGTTTCATAACTCTGTATTGCATTTTGACAAAGTTATGCCCCTTTTTAAGTCTTTTAATTTACTTACAATCAATACTAGACAATATGTCGTGTCTGCCCTATAAATTCTATACTTATGTAAGAATTTTCTTCAAACTTGACTCAAATGTTCACCCCACCTGGACAATGTGCAGAACCCATCTTACCCTTGTACAAGCTTTGTCAAGGACATTGGTGGGGGTATGAATCGCATTCAGCGATAGTTCTAGTTGGTCAAGGAAAGGACATTTATATTTTGTCAAATGCTGTGTATTAGCTGATACGATCTTGCAAAGTTTGGAAGTATTAATGGTCAAAACTGGTCACATATAAAATTGATTCTCCTTGCTTATCAAAATCAAAGTATTGAGGCAAATGTTACAACACAGTCACTAACATTCTTTATTGTTGCAGCCTTAGTAGAATATAACTTCTCTGATGTCACTAACATTCTTTATTTGGGCAGCCTTAGTAGAATATAACTTCTCCGATGTCACTAACATTCTTTATTGTTGCAGCCTTAGTAGAATATAACTTCTCCTATGTCACTTATAATGGCCATCTCATTGGATTACCAAGTCCAGATGATCTTGTTTCAAAATGATTGGGGAACCAGTATCAGTGTATGTTGGTGTATGTTGGTGTATGTTGGTGTATACTATGTATTGTTTGGTTTGTTTGTTGGGTTTATCATCCCACCAACAGTATTTCAGTTATCTGCAGACAGTGTTTGGTTTGTGAATGTTCTTGACTATATCATTTAGAGTGAAATAATTTAACAAGGCCCCTTTTATGAATCCAGTTTTGTGTTAGGGATATTCTAGATTATGACATGGGCTTGAGGTAAGCTTGTTATGTAGTATAAAAACAAAAGTTGCTTCCATTTTCGTATCATTATTACTAAATTTAAGAAGCTGATGAAGGCAGTATGAAACTTTGTATACAGAACATTGTATTACCAAAGCTAAATACATTTTTGGATTTCATAGTCTTTTAGAACAGCCCCCGCATATTTTCCGATGCCGAATGGATTAAGTCAAACACCACATATATGACTCTTTCTCCATCAAATGTGTGCAATTTTTAGAATCAATAATAACCTGTTTTTGATACTGATTCAAATAACAGTAGGCTCTGATATTGACAACTGCCACTGGCACATGTTTAAAGATCACATTAAGCCAATGCTTCTAAATTGTACATTACATGTTACAATACATATGTCACATGAGTCAAGGGGTTCTAAATGTTACAGCTACATTAGTAACATCACAGACCGCATAGTGCCCAGAGAAAATATCACATGTACTGATTTTAATGCAAGCTTTGTCAGGTTGCAATTCTTTTTAATTATGTCACCTAAGTTGATCATTTTTAAATAATTTAATCATTTATTGGTGTCGAACATATTGAAGAAATGGACACCAGTACATGAATGTCACAGGATGATAAAGAAGGCTTACCTGATTGATCAGAACATTTCTTGATTTTCCTGAAATCATTTAAAATCATATAACTGCACTGTGGTGAAATAGTTATTCATTTTATGAGTTTTTGTTTGTCATTTAGATTTTAATGTTTACATCTATTGACAGTCATGATATTCATCATATAAGTTAAATTATGAAACATTTTTTGCACCTTTGATTGTGAAGATGAAATCATTGAATATGGTAAATTGTAGAAATACAGTAGCTTTGATAAAGTATCTGCCTTACTGATAAGAACGTTACATTATTGGTGATTTTCAATTACCAGTGATAAACAGTTTGTTTTTGTTTTTGACATACATACCATTGATGAAATCTGGTCATTGTAGCGATGTCCAGCTATTTAGGTGGAGAAAGGCCCTCAGACAAGTGTCTGGGTAGAACCAGTGGCGCACTGCAGGTCTGCTGGAAGACAATCCAACAAGTCCTTTGTGCTACATGAGACTCAAATCAACATGGCAAGAGGCTAGGCCACATGTCAAGAGGCTAGGCCACATGGCACTAGGCCACATGGCGAGAGGCTAGGCCACATAGCGAGAGGCTAGGCCACATGGCGCTAGGCCACATGGCGCTAGGCCACATGGCGCTAGGCCACATGGCAAGAGGCTAGGCCACATGGCAAGAGGCTAGGCCACATGGCAAGAGGCCACATGGTGAGAGGCTAGGCCACATGGCGAGAGGCTAGGCCACATGGCGCTAGGCCACATGGCGAGAGGCTGGGCCACATGGCGAGAGGCTGGGCCACATGGCGAGAGGCTGGGCCACATGACGAGAGGCCGGGCCACATGGCGAGAGGCCGGGCCACATGGCGAAAGGCTGGGCCTCATGGCGAGAGGCTGGGCCACATGGCGAGAGGCTGGGCCACATGGCGAGAGGCTGGGCCACATGGCGAGAGGCTAGGCCACATGGCAAGAGGCTAGGCCACATGGTGCTAGGCAACATGCTGTTGTTTACCTTAAATCCATTAATCTGTCAGCCATGCCGACAATGTGCACTGATACAGTGTTGTTTTTGCTGTAATATCAGCCACCTTGGAAATATCTGTACTTCTCTAGCAGGTGATAAATTGTACCTGTTTATGTTTTATTTCTGATTATCAATAAAGGAGAAGTCTTCAAACTCTTGCACATAATATTATTTTAATTCTTCCCTATAAAAGTAGATGGAGAAAATAACCCTGAGCTATGCAGATTGTATTCCCCAAAGGAACCAGCTTCTTGTAAAATATCTTATAATAACCACAGAAAGCCCCCACACAAGTCTGTCATGTAGTGGTCCTGAGGGACATTAGGCACACTCATAAATATGATGAAAGTAAGATTTGTAAAAGTGTTGTTTTTCCTTTGGTTATTTACAGAGCTCTAACCTAAACGGCTTGATATAATATTATATATTGGCAGTATAATATTGTTGTTGTGAAGTGTAAAGAGTTTAATACAAATAACAGAAACATATTTATGATCTTTCATAGCAATTTTCTGTTGTTACTTTTGGCTTATGAAAGTCTTGTTTGCAACTGTATGCAAAATCACAGGGTCCAACATTTTTTGTCAAATGCGAGTTTTTGCATTGGTTTGTACTTTAAGATTCAAGTACAATCGGCTTTAATACACTATACCATTGGAGTGCATAATAACAAAGTGTATTTGGTTTATTGGTAACTTTGCTTAACTGTCAAGCAGGTGGTTGTGGGTTTGAACCCTGATCGTGCTTGAATTTTTGATGTTATCTTCTATGTTTAGCATGGGAATATGAAAGCTTGTGGCTTGTTTGTCAACATTTCCAATATAAAACGATGCAATGCGAACAGGCAAGGTGGTGTCATAATTTAGAAACATAAAAAAACAAAGTGAAATTGAATAATAAAATTAATTGAAAAACATTCAGAAAAAAAGTATACAAAAAACAACAAAACAAAAAACAACAACAACAAAAAACAACAACAACAACAACAAAACAACCCAGAGGGAATGGGGACTAGAACCAGCGACCTTCGGTTCTTCAGCGGCTCTAACCACAGGGCCAACTTACTTTCACCTAGTTTGTTCATCAAACATTTATTAGGAAGATTTCTTAAATTGTTCTGTTATTATATGGAAAGTGATGAGTCATAAGTTAATTCTAACAGACAATACATGTTTCTTTTTTAAATCAATTGTTTTATGGCTGCTTGGCATATTTATGATTGGTTGTGGATGATAAAAGACATAATATATACAATTCTTTTTTTAGAATAGTTAGTTTTAAAAAAAATATCCCACTTGTGATATCATAAAGTCATTTTTTTTTATAATGGCATTGACAATTTATTGATGTTTACAGTAATTTTGCTGCACAATGCCATGTTGAATTGACATTTTCTGCTGGAAATGTCTTCAAAGTTAACTAAAAGTGCAGTTTTTATGAAAATGTAAATGATTATGTTAGTGGTATATATACAACTTCTATGGCAATTATATCTTGACTCGCAGTCAGAGACCATAGTCAGTAGTGACATGGAACTGTGGAACACATGGTGGGTTCGAGTCCCGTTCAGGAGAAGGACTTAATGTGGGAAGGTCTCCCAGCTGACTTGCGGTGCGCCGGTGGTTCTACTCAGAAATTTGTCTGGGGTCTTCCTCCACCAAATAGATGGATGTCTCTATAATGATCATAATTGGTCGCTGCAATGTAATTCTGAAACAAAAACAGCAACATTATGGTGACAACAGATCCCATGGAAACCCTAAACATACATCAGTCTGGTGTTTTTATATTTTATTTTATTCAAAGAAGTAGATTCTGTTTTTTGTTGCCTTTTGTACCTTCATAAAATTATAGCAGTGTGGAGATTTATGAGTTGCATGCATTTTCAATTTACTAAAAAAGTTTTTGGAATTTAGCATTTGCCTTTATAAAGGGAAAAAGGTGGATGATTACAATTAATCTGTTAATCTGTTTTTCCTTTATGATAAATAAATGCAGTACTGAACATTACAGTGCAAAGTGTAATCCCTCTGAGTTTTCAAGGAATTCTTATCCTTACATAAAATCTATGAATCCCTTTGAATTCCAAGCGAAAGAAAATGTCCATAAAATTCTGCTACCAATAGGACCTATGGGACATTTAGCACATCAATAGAATGGTGGAAACATGTACGCTAAACAAATTAGTGTATTATTGATTGGTTTATGATCATAGATTTGAAGATATTGAGATGACCTGACGTTTATGCTTAGATTTTCAATTTTATTTTTTTCTCTTATCACAGTTACTTTCAACACAGGACAGGTAAATAAAAAGTTGAAAATTATTTTCCCTTTATTTTGCATCCTGCATTTGTTTGTTTATTTTTCTTCATTGTTTTCCTAATCTGTGTATCTCTTGTGAACAGAAGTAACATAACCTGGACACACAAGTTATTGTTTTCCTAATCTGTGTATCTCTTGTGAACAGAAGTAACGTTTCACTATTATGGCTGGCAGACACATGTCTGTAGTTTCACTATTATGGCTGGCAGACACATGTCTGTAGTTTCACTATTATGGCTGACAGATACATGACTGTAGTTTCACTATTATGGCTGGCAGACACATGTCTGTAGTTTCACTATTATGGCTGACAGACACATGGCTGTAGTTTCACTATTATGGCTGGCAGACACATGTCTGTAGTTTCACTATTATGGCTGGCAGACACATGTCTGTAGTTTCACTATTATGGCTGACAGATACATGACTGTAGTTTCACTATTATGGCTGACAGACACATGTCTGTAGTTTCAGTATTATGGCTGGCAGACACATGTCTGTAGTTTCACTATTATGGCTGACAGACACATGTCTGTAGTTTCACTATTATGGCTGACAGACACATGTCTGTAGTTTCACTATTATGGCTGGCAGACACATGTCTGTAGTTTCACTATTATGGCTGGCAGACACATGTCTGTAGTTTCACTATTATGGCTGGCAGACACATGTCTGTAGTTTCACTATTATGGCTGGCAGACACATGTCTGTAGTTTCACTATTATGGCTGGCAGACACATGTCTATAGTTTCACTATTATGGCTGGCAGACACATGTCTGTAGTTTCACTATTATGGCTGGCAGACACATGTCTGTAGTTTCAGTATTATGGCTGGCAGACACATGTCTGTAGTTTCACTATTATGGCTGGCAGACACATGTCTGTAGTTTCAGTATTATGGCTGGCAGACACATGTCTGTAGTTTCACTATTATGGCTGGCAGACACATGTCTGTAGTTTCACTATTATGGCTGGCAGACACATGTCTGTAGTTTCACTATTATGGCTGACAGACACATGTCTGTAGTTTCACTATTATGGCTGACAGACACATGTCTGTAGTTTCACTATTATGGCTGGCAGACACATGTCTGTAGTTTCACTATTATGGCTGGCAGACACATGTCTGTAGTTTTACTATTATGGCTGGCAGACACATGTCTGTAGTTTCACTATTATGGCTGGCAGACACATGTCTGTAGTTTCACTATTATGGCTGGCAGACACATGTCTGTAGTTTCACTATTATGGCTGGCAGACACATGTCTGTAGTTTCACTATTATGGCTGGCAGACACATGTCTGTAGTTTCACTATTATGGCTGGCAGACACATGTCTGTAGTTTCACTATTATGGCTGGCAGACACATGTCTGTAGTTTCACTATTATGGCTGGCAGACACATGGCTGTAGTTTCACTATTATGGCTGGCAGACACATGTCTGTAGTTTCACTATTATGGCTGGCAGACACATGTCTGTAGTTTCACTATTATGGCTGGCAGACACATGTCTGTAGTTTCACTATTATGGCTGGCAGACACATGTCTGTAGTTTCACTATTATGGCTGGCAGACACATGGCTGTAGTTTCACTATTATGGCTGACAGATACATGACTGTAGTTTCAGTATTATGGCTGGCAGACACATGTCTGTAGTTTCAGTATTATGACTGGCAGACACATGTCTGTAGTTTCACTATTATGGCTGGCAGACACATGGCTGTAGTTTCAGTATTATGACTGGCAGACACATGTCTGTAGTTTCAGTATTATGGCTGGCAGACACATGTCTGTAGTTTCAGTATTATGACTGGCAGACACATGTCTGTAGTTTCAGTATTATGGCTGACAGACACAATGTCTGTAGTTTCACTATTATGGCTGGCAGACACATGTCTGTAGTTTCACTATTAAGGCTGGCAGACACATGGCTGTAGTTTCACTATTATGGCTGACAGACACATGGCTGTAGTTTTACTATTATGGCTGGCAGACACATGGCTGTAGTTTCACTATTATGGCTGGCAGACACATGGCTGTAGTTTCAGTATTATGACTGGCAGACACATGTCTGTAGTTTCAGTATTATGGCTGGCAGACACATGTCTGTAGTTTCAGTATTATGACTGGCAGACACATGTCTGTAGTTTCACTATTATGGCTGACAGACACATGTCTGTAGTTTTACTATTATGGCTGGCAGACACATGGCTGTAGTTTTACTATTATGGCTGGCAGACACATGACTGTAGTTTCACTATTATGGCTGGCAGACACATGACTGTAGTTTCACTATTATGGCTGGCAGACACATGACTGTAGTTTTACTATTATGGCTGGCAGACACATGTCTGTAGTTTCACTATTATGGCTGGCAGACACATGTCTGTAGTTTCACTATTATGGCTGGCAGACACATGACTGTAGTTTCACTATTATGGCTGGCAGACACATGTCTGTAGTTTCACTATTATGGCTGACAGACACATGTCTGTAGTTTCACTGTTATGGCTGGCAGACACATGACTGTAGTTTCACTATTATGGCTGGCAGACACATGACTGTAGTTTCACTATTATGGCTGGCAGACACATGACTGTAGTTTTACTATTATGGCTGGCAGACACATGACTGTAGTTTCACTATTATGGCTGGCAGACACATGACTGTAGTTTTACTATTATGGCTGGCAGACACATGACTGTAGTTTTACTATTATGGCTGGCAGACACATGTCTGTAGTTTCACTATTATGGCTGGCAGACACATGTCTGTAGTTTCACTATTATGGCTGGCAGACACATGACTGTAGTTTCACTATTATGGCTGGCAGACACATGTCTGTAGTTTTACTATTATGGCTGGCAGACACATGTCTGTAGTTTCACTATTATGGCTGGCAGACACATGTCTGTAGTTTCACTATTATGGCTGGCAGACACATGTCTGTAGTTTCACTATTATGGCTGACAGACACATGGCTGTAGTTTCACTATTATGGCTGGCAGACACATGTCTGTAGTTTCACTATTATGGCTGGCAGACACATGTCTGTAGTTTCAGTATTATGCCTGGCAGACACATGTCTGTAGTTTCAGTATTATGACTGGCAGACACATGGCTGTAGTTTCACTATTATGGCTGGCAGACACATGTCTGTAGTTTCACTATTATGGCTGGCAGACACATGTCTGTAGTTTCACTATTATGGCTGGCAGACACATGGCTGTAGTTTCAGTATTATGACTGGCAGACACATGTCTGTAGTTTCAGTATTATGGCTGGCAGACACATGTCTGTAGTTTCAGTATTATGGCTGGCAGACACATGGCTGTAGTTTCACTATTATGGCTGACAGATACATGACTGTAGTTTCAGTATTATGGCTGGCAGACACATGGCTGTAGTTTCAGTATTATGGCTGGCAGACACATGTCTGTAGTTTCACTATTATGGCTGGCAGACACATGTCTGTAGTTTCACTATTATGGCTGGCAGACACATGTCTGTAGTTTCACTATTATGACTGGCAGACACATGTCTGTAGTTTCACTATTATGACTGGCAGACACATGTCTGTAGTTTCAGTATTATGACTGGCAGACACATGTCTGTAGTTTCACTATTATGACTGGCAGACACATGGCTGTAGTTTCAGTATTATGACTGGCAGACACATGTCTGTAGTTTCACTATTATGGCTGACAGACACATGGCTGTAGTTTTACTATTATGGCTGGCAGACACATGTCTGTAGTTTTACTATTATGGCTGGCAGACACATGACTGTAGTTTCACTGTTATGGCTGGCAGACACATGTCTGTAGTTTCACTATTATGGCTGGCAGACACATGGCTGTAGTTTCACTATTATGGCTGGCAGACACATGGCTGTAGTTTCACTATTATGGCTGACAGATACATGACTGTAGTTTCAGTATTATGGCTGGCAGACACATGTCTGTAGTTTCACTATTATGGCTGGCAGACACATGTCTGTAGTTTCACTATTATGACTGACAGACACATGTCTGTAGTTTCACTATTATGGCTGGCAGACACATGTCTGTAGTTTCACTATTATGGCTGGCAGACACATGTCTGTAGTTTTACTATTATGGCTGGCAGACACATGACTGTAGTTTCACTATTATGGCTGGCAGACACATGTCTGTAGTTTCAGTATTATGACTGGCAGACACATGGCTGTAGTTTCAGTATTATGACTGGCAGACACATGTCTGTAGTTTCAGTATTATGGCTGGCAGACACATGTCTGTAGTTTCAGTATTATGGCTGGCAGACACATGTCTGTAGTTTCAGTATTATGGCTGGCAGACACATGGCTGTAGTTTCACTATTATGGCTGGCAGACACATGTCTGTAGTTTCACTATTATGGCTGGCAGACACATGTCTGTAGTTTCAGTATTATGACTGGCAGACACATGGCTGTAGTTTCAGTATTATGACTGGCAGACACATGTCTGTAGTTTCAGTATTATGACTGGCAGACACATGTCTGTAGTTTCAGTATTATGACTGGCAGACACATGACTGTAGTTTCAGTATTATGACTGGCAGACACATGTCTGTAGTTTCAGTATTATGGGTGGCAGACACATGGCTGTAGTTTCACTATTATGACTGGCAGACACATGTCTGTAGTTTCAGTATTATGACTGGCAGACACATGGCTGTAGTTTCACTATTATGGCTGGCAGACACATGTCTGTAGTTTCACTATTATGACTGGCAGACACATGTCTGTAGTTTCACTATTATGACTGGCAGACACATGTCTGTAGTTTCAGTATTATGACTGGCAGACACATGTCTGTAGTTTCAGTATTATGACTGGCAGACACATGTCTGTAGTTTCACTATTATGGCTGGCAGACACATGTCTGTAGTTTCACTATTATGGCTGGCAGACACATGTCTGTAGTTTCACTATTAAGGCTGGCAGACACATGGCTGTAGTTTCACTATTATGGCTGACAGACACATGGCTGTAGTTTTACTATTATGGCTGGCAGACACATGACTGTAGTTTCACTATTATGGCTGGCAGACACATGTCTGTAGTTTCACTATTATGGCTGACAGACACATGTCTGTAGTTTCACTGTTATGGCTGGCAGACACATGACTGTAGTTTCACTATTATGGCTGGCAGACACATGACTGTAGTTTCACTATTATGGCTGGCAGACACATGACTGTAGTTTTACTATTATGGCTGGCAGACACATGACTGTAGTTTCACTATTATGGCTGGCAGACACATGACTGTAGTTTTACTATTATGGCTGGCAGACACATGACTGTAGTTTTACTATTATGGCTGGCAGACACATGTCTGTAGTTTCACTATTATGGCTGGCAGACACATGTCTGTAGTTTCACTATTATGGCTGGCAGACACATGACTGTAGTTTCACTATTATGGCTGGCAGACACATGTCTGTAGTTTTACTATTATGGCTGGCAGACACATGTCTGTAGTTTCACTATTATGGCTGGCAGACACATGTCTGTAGTTTCACTATTATGGCTGGCAGACACATGTCTGTAGTTTCACTATTATGGCTGACAGACACATGGCTGTAGTTTCACTATTATGGCTGGCAGACACATGTCTGTAGTTTCACTATTATGGCTGGCAGACACATGTCTGTAGTTTCAGTATTATGCCTGGCAGACACATGTCTGTAGTTTCAGTATTATGACTGGCAGACACATGGCTGTAGTTTCACTATTATGGCTGGCAGACACATGTCTGTAGTTTCACTATTATGGCTGGCAGACACATGTCTGTAGTTTCACTATTATGGCTGGCAGACACATGTCTGTAGTTTCACTATTATGGCTGGCAGACACATGTCTGTAGTTTCACTATTATGACTGACAGACACATGTCTGTAGTTTCACTATTATGGCTGGCAGACACATGTCTGTAGTTTCACTATTATGGCTGGCAGACACATGTCTGTAGTTTTACTATTATGGCTGGCAGACACATGACTGTAGTTTCACTATTATGGCTGGCAGACACATGTCTGTAGTTTCAGTATTATGACTGGCAGACACATGGCTGTAGTTTCAGTATTATGACTGGCAGACACATGTCTGTAGTTTCAGTATTATGGCTGGCAGACACATGTCTGTAGTTTCAGTATTATGGCTGGCAGACACATGTCTGTAGTTTCACTATTATGGCTGGCAGACACATGGCTGTAGTTTCACTATTATGGCTGGCAGACACATGTCTGTAGTTTCACTATTATGGCTGGCAGACACATGTCTGTAGTTTCAGTATTATGACTGGCAGACACATGGCTGTAGTTTCAGTATTATGACTGGCAGACACATGTCTGTAGTTTCAGTATTATGACTGGCAGACACATGTCTGTAGTTTCAGTATTATGACTGGCAGACACATGACTGTAGTTTCAGTATTATGACTGGCAGACACATGTCTGTAGTTTCAGTATTATGGCTGGCAGACACATGGCTGTAGTTTCACTATTATGACTGGCAGACACATGTCTGTAGTTTCAGTATTATGACTGGCAGACACATGGCTGTAGTTTCACTATTATGGCTGGCAGACACATGTCTGTAGTTTCACTATTATGACTGGCAGACACATGTCTGTCTGGCAGACACATGTCTGTAGTTTCAGTATTATGACTGGCAGACACATGTCTGTAGTTTCACTATTATGACTGGCAGACACATGTCTGTAGTTTCAGTATTATGACTGGCAGACACATGTCTGTAGTTTCAGTATTATGACTGGCAGACACATGTCTGTAGTTTCACTATTATGGCTGGCAGACACATGTCTGTAGTTTCACTATTATGGCTGGCAGACACATGTCTGTAGTTTCACTATTATGGCTGGCAGACACATGTCTGTAGTTTCACTATTATGACTGGCAGACACATGTCTGTAGTTTCACTATTATGGCTGGCAGACACATGTCTGTAGTTTCACTATTATGGCTGGCAGACACATGTCTGTAGTTTCACTATTATGGCTGGCAGACACATGTCTGTAGTTTCAGTATTATGGCTGGCAGACACATGTCTGTAGTTTCACTATTATGGCTGGCAGACACATGTCTGTAGTTTCACTATTATGGCTGGCAGACACATGTCTGTAGTTTCACTGTTATGACTGGCAGACACATGTCTGTAGTTTCACTATTATGACTGGCAGACACATGTCTGTAGTTTCAGTATTATGACTGGCAGACACATGTCTGTAGTTTCAGTATTATGACTGGCAGACACATGGCTGTAGTTTCAGTATTATGACTGGCAGACACATGTCTGTAGTTTCACTATTATGGCTGACAGACACATGGCTGTAGTTTCACTATTATGGCTGACAGACACATGGCTGTAGTTTCACTATTATGGCTGGCAGACACATGGCTGTAGTTTCACTATTATGGCTGGCAGACACATGGCTGTAGTTTCACTATTATGGCTGGCAGACACATGGCTGTAGTTTCACTATTATGGCTGACAGATACATGACTGTAGTTTCACTATTATGGCTGG
Source organism: Sinonovacula constricta (assembly GCA_007844125.1). NCBI lineage: Eukaryota > Metazoa > Mollusca > Bivalvia > Cardiida > Solecurtidae > Sinonovacula > Sinonovacula constricta. The sequence goes on from CM017556.1 coordinate 1,946,396, forward strand.
CAGACACATGGCTGTAGTTTCACTATTATGGCTGGCAGACACATGGCTGTAGTTTCAGTATTATGACTGGCAGACACATGTCTGTAGTTTTAGTATTATGGCTGGCAGACACATGTCTGTAGTTTCACTATTATGGCTGGCAGACACATGTCTGTAGTTTCAGTATTATGGCTGGCAGACACATGTCTGTAGTTTCACTATTATGGCTGGCAGACACATGTCTGTAGTTTCACTATTATGGCTGGCAGACACATGTCTGTAGTTTCACTATTATGACTGGCAGACACATGTCTGTAGTTTCACTATTATGACTGGCAGACACATGTCTGTAGTTTCACTATTATGACTGGCAGACACATGTCTGTAGTTTCAGTATTATGACTGGCAGACACATGGCTGTAGTTTCAGTATTATGACTGGCAGACACATGTCTGTAGTTTCACTATTATGGCTGACAGACACATGGCTGTAGTTTTACTATTATGGCTGGCAGACACATGTCTGTAGTTTTACTATTATGGCTGGCAGACACATGACTGTAGTTTCACTGTTATGGCTGGCAGACACATGACTGTAGTTTCACTATTATGGCTGGCAGACACATGGCTGTAGTTTCACTATTATGGCTGGCAGACACATGGCTGTAGTTTCACTATTATGGCTGACAGATACATGACTGTAGTTTCAGTATTATGGCTGGCAGACACATGGCTGTAGTTTCAGTATTATGGCTGGCAGACACATGTCTGTAGTTTCACTATTATGGCTGGCAGACACATGTCTGTAGTTTCACTATTATGGCTGGCAGACACATGTCTGTAGTTTCACTATTATGACTGGCAGACACATGTCTGTAGTTTCACTATTATGACTGGCAGACACATGTCTGTAGTTTCAGTATTATGACTGGCAGACACATGTCTGTAGTTTCACTATTATGACTGGCAGACACATGGCTGTAGTTTCAGTATTATGACTGGCAGACACATGTCTGTAGTTTCACTATTATGGCTGACAGACACATGGCTGTAGTTTTACTATTATGGCTGGCAGACACATGTCTGTAGTTTTACTATTATGGCTGGCAGACACATGACTGTAGTTTCACTGTTATGGCTGGCAGACACATGTCTGTAGTTTCACTATTATGGCTGGCAGACACATGGCTGTAGTTTCACTATTATGGCTGGCAGACACATGGCTGTAGTTTCACTATTATGGCTGACAGATACATGACTGTAGTTTCAGTATTATGGCTGGCAGACACATGGCTGTAGTTTCACTATTATGGCTGGCAGACACATGGCTGTAGTTTCACTATTATGGCTGGCAATCAAATAAAATAATTTTGAACAGCCTGAAAACTGTTATGTTAGGGAGATTCAATTGCTGGCACCTCAATCAACAGGCAGCATACCTAGTTGCCCTGGTTACTAAGAAAACAACAGTCAGCAGGTGTTTATAAAAACATTTATAAAACAAGTCTTGTACATATTTGTCAATCTTTTTTTCCCAAAATTAAATATATAAAAGCAACTATTGCTTTTTGTTGTTTTTGCAATGTAGAACCATGTTGTATATTTATAATGTAAAAAAAGAAATTAGGATAAAGAATAAAGATTAATCAGTTATGCTGGGATATATATACTTTACTGATTTCATTTTCAATTATCTATCTGGTACTGGTGATAACAACATATGTGTTGTCTAAGAAAATGAAAACAAAATAAATACAAATGATTTCACTTTCTTAATGGAGGTGTTTTATGCCAGGTTTCAGCATAGACCACTTTACCTTGTACATGTACTTGTTCCAGTTGGTTACATTTTACCTTGTACATGTACATATTCCAGTTGGTTACATTTAACTTGTACATGTACATGTTCCAGTTGGTTACATTTTACCTTGTACATGTACATGTTCCAGCAGGTTACATTTTACCTTGTACATGTATGTGTTCCAGTAGGTTACATTTTACCTTGTACATGTACATGTTCCAGTTGGTTACATTTTACCTTGTATATGTACTTGTTCTAGTTGGTACATTTTACCTTGTACATGTACATGTTCCAGTTGGTTACATTTTACCTTGTACATGTACATGTTCCAGTTGGTTACATTTTACCTTGTACATGTACATGTTCCAGCAGGTTACATTTTACCTTGTACATGTATGTGTTCCAGTAGGTTACATTTTACCTTGTACATGTACATGTTCCAGTTGGTTACATTTTACCTTGTACATGTACATGTTCCAGTAGGTTACATTTTACCTTGTACATGTACGTGTTCCAGTAGGTTACATTTTACCTTGTACATGTACATGTTCCAGTAGGTTACATTTTACCTTGTACATGTAAATGTTCCAGTAGGTTACATTTTACCTTGTACATGTACATGTTCCAGTAGGTTACATTTTACCTTGTACATGTACATGTTCCAGTTGGTTACATTTTACCTTGTACATGTACATGTTCCAGTTGGTTACATTTTACCTTGTACATGTACATGTTCCAGTTGGTTACATTTTACCATGTACATGTACATGTTCCAGTAGGTTACATTTTACCTTGTACATGTACATGTTCCAGTTGGTTACATTTTACCTTGTACATGTACATGTTCCAGTTGGTTACATTTTACTTTGTACATGTACATGTTCCAGTAGGTTACATTTTACCTTGTACATGTACATGTTCCAGTTGGTTACATTTTACCTTGTACATGTACATGTTCCAGCAGGTTACATTTTACCTTGTACATGTAAATGTTCCAGTAGGTTACATTTTACCTTGTACATGTAAATGTTCCAGTTGGTTACAATTTACCTTGTACATGTACATGTTCCAGTTGGTTACATTTTACCTTGTACATGTACATTTTCCAGTTCATTACATCATGTAATACAAGCAGACTGAAGAAAGTGCTTTTTTTAAGGCCAAAAACATACACATTTTTAATTATTTTCCTGTAAATTTCTGATTTTTAAAAAGAGGTGCACTAATTATTTAGTCAAACAGATCACCTATTTGTCTGATATTTCTGTTAATTAAATTAAGATATTAATTTTTTGTCTACTTAATAATTTATAATTAATAATGTCTTGTAAGAAATACTCTTATTTAAAGTTAATTGTACCAATAACCCTTCTGGGAAATAAGACCAATTCATTATAATAGAGACGTTCAAGACAAGCATTCTTTATAATAAACACTAATTTACTTGGAAATCTTTTGTGCAACAAATTGTGGACAATAAAACTCAGACAAAGCAAGAATGTGAAAGGTTAATCTAATAGAAATACTTGAAAGCTTGTAACTCCTCCAAAGAGGGAACTAAGAACTCAGTTTGTTTGTACTTCCTAATGATCCATCACCTAGGGATATTATTATACACAAAACATTCCATGACACTGACTTTACGTTTTGTGATTTGTGCCTTAAAACCTGCTGCTGCATCTAGTTCTGTTTTATTGACTGATTTCTTATTAAATAATAAATATGTGAAGGGTTTAACACATTTCCAAACATAGAAATACACAAACAATGTGACGGACATAAAACAGTTGTGCAATTACTAAATCACTTCTATTATTTTTCATTGTGAAAAGATTATTTGATGTTCTACCAAGTATTGGTAATATACAACTCTAACAACTATCACGGTTATGAAGTATCTACTTACTTGGTCAAAGATGACAACATTATTTAAAATTTTCATCACGATTTAGACTATTTATGTACTGTAATGGACTTTATTATTTTGTTTTGGAAAGCTCTTGTTATCTACGACAACATTACACCTTTATATTCTCGTTGACAGTAGTGCGCTTGTTTCTTTAATGAGTATTTATATCTTCAGAGATACATAAGCAAGAAAAGAGGAGAAATTATGCATGTAACAATATTATTCAAACAGTGGAATATTACTGAGTGCAGATTTCTACCTGGTTGTGTCTCTGGTTATATAAACTGTTTTATAAATTATATAATAAAAAGTACTGTTACATTATATATTATATATCTATAAAATCCTTTGAACTTGAAAATCATCTATTTTATTAAAACATATGTTCAATTGGACATTTGACTACTATTCATAGCCATTATCTGCTGTTTATAATGTATACATTAAACAATGTACCATCTGCTGTCTCATGTAGGTTACTCCAGAGTGTTTTGGTCGTACAGTCATGGCACTGGTTCCCTTTGTCTTGGCCAGCCAGAGAAAAACATGGCAGTAGTTATTGTAGTTACTGTATATGTAAATAGACTAAGAGTAAGTGAATGTTTTCAACAAATATAACAGGAAAGGGTAATTAGTAACTGGTTTTACCATGCCTTAAACTTATCCTGTTGGAACAATAGACAAATCAAACATCCCTATTTTCCCATGGCTTCTGGCATGGTCATATGTAAATTATAACCCAGTGGCCATTATTGGTCTCACGGTTTAGACTTAATGACATCAGGATTATATTGGAAGATTGATATTTATTCATGAAGAATTATAGTAAATGGATTCTCTCTGACCATGTTTACATAAAACAATCTTACTGAATCAGTCAACTAAAACTGTCCATGTGTCTTGTGTTACTGGATGTTATTAATTAGCATAAAGGTTTATATGGTGACATGTTGCCAGGTCAGTGAATACATAATGTCTTAAGTTCAAAGTCAAACCTTGTTTATGGCTATGCAATAGGATATGTAGTTAAGTTGGTAAATTATTAAATAGTGCATTATTATGAAATATTAGATTGTTTGTTAACAACACAGGAGCATGATATTTGATGTTACATCAGAAAGCTGATACAAGTTTTTTTAATACTAAAAAATTACACATAAAAATAATACATTTTTATCTGACTTCTTATTTTTAACACAACCTTTTCATAACACATTCTTTCTGAAATTATATACTGTATAAATTGAAATGACCTGACTTCAAAGCAAGGAGTTATATCATGGCTAGGGGTTATATCATGGCTAGGGGTTATATCATGGCTAGGGGTTATATCATGGCAAGGGGTTATATCATGGCTAGGGGTTATATCATGGCTAGGGGTTATATCATCAATAGGGGTTATATCATCAATAGGGGTTATAACTATTGTTCATTGATAAAGGTTACATTATCTAGTATGATAAAGGGGAAATGACATTATTAGAAGTATAGATTCCACAGTAAGATTGTTCAAACCCACCTCAGATCAGGCTGTGTCCAATACAACTTATGCCTTACAATAACAATCATATAAGGGAAATTATACAGAAGAATTACACAATTAGTTTTGTTGTAGTTATAAATGTATGGGGTGAATAACCCCAACAAAGGAATTGTTTGATTTTCCTGACAGATACTGGCCTTTGTTGCTTGCTATGGAAACAGAGGTCTGAAGATAATTATTTGATGCTAGGTTTTTTGGCAAAACCACTGTTATTGTGCCAGGAGACTAAGGAACCAGAGTGGAAATAGAACTGGTAGATAATGGCCTAAGGGACATTGTCACTGCAGCCAGTAAACTATCAAATTATTTGGTGAAGGAGGCAGAACAGTCTAGCACAACAAACAAAACAAGCTTTCCCAGGTTCGTATCATAGAGAGTTACTGATTTGATCATATAATTATAGTTTTGAATGTTCAAAGTATTTTTCTCTTGCTTTATAAAATGTCAATATATTTTACATGCAGTAAATTTAATTGGAATTAAGTATTATTTCATAGCAAAATCATTATTTTTAAACATTTTTAATGTATATCTGTTAATACTTCAAGGAAAACAAGTTGGTTGTTTTGTCATAACTTAACTTTTTCTTAAGATGATTAATGCTAGGTTTTAATTGTTTTGAAGAAAAAAAAGTTGTGTTTAAGAAAGTGACATGAATAACATTGTCGGAGCAATTATTTGATTTTCTTGACAACTTCTGTCCTTTAGCACTGACTTTGAAAAAAATGTTCTAAAAATTATCACTTAAAAGTATATTTTTGGCATTAACACATTTATTGTACCACAAGACAAAGGAAGTAATTATGGCCTAATTGACAATGGAACTGTTAATTGGACAGTATCAGATAATCCTCAAGTAGGGCAGGAATGTGTTTCACTTCAAGCTTGGCTTACAACAAATGTGACACCAGGATTTGTTCTTTAGAATAGAGTTATGTGACAGATTTAAATCTTAGAAGATTTGAAAATATTTTAACTTAGTATGATTTTTATGTTATTTTTGTTTTGTTTATAAATACAAGGTTTATACAATAGTATCAATTTAAGATGGATATGTGTGTGTTATATTTCTCAACAAGTGTGTTATATTCCTCAACAAAGAAACTTTTCATGAACATACTTTAAGATTCGATATTTGAAACAGATGGCCTTTTGGTCATACTATAACTTGTTATTGTTCTGTTTTAAGGATTATTTGATATTCTAACAGGAACAACTGTTATAGTTGGTAAATTATCAAACATTTTAGGTTAAAAACCTCTGTGGAACCATTGATTGACTTTTCTGACAATTAATTGCTTTTGCTTCTGGCTATGAAAGAAGAGTGTCTTAAGGAACCATTATTTGATCGTACAGTCTTTATACAAAACCACTGGCATGAGACAAAGGCTACAGTAAATAATGGTATGTAATGGCCAAGAAAAATTGTCCCTGCAGACAGTAAACTTACAGACAAGACAGGGATAGTGTTTATATCTAGATGGGCAGACAACTATTTGACATCAGGTTTTGTCATACAGAGAATGAAATATTTTTGTTTTTATGTTGTTTTTGTTATTGTTATGTTAATACCTTGTAGTGACATAATTATAGTCCAGCTATTTTGGGGAAAACAATCACAGACAAATGTCTGTGTAGAACCACTGGCACACTGTAGGCTAGTTAAAAGTCCTAACTTTCTCACAGTGTTCTTAACCTCTACTGGGATTCAAACCTACTCAGTAAGGCACTAAGCAGTCAGAAGAGTTACAAGTCAATGGCACTACCACAAGGCCACAAGTGCCCCTCAGTTATTGACGATAGAGCTGTAGACAATATTCAAAATGTCAAAATTTAATGGAGGTGGCTGTTTGGTCACATCGTAACTCTTTCACAATCTTTCACTCTAAAAAAATGTGTTTAGTCCAAATAACAGTAAGTTAACTACTTTTTGTATATTGAATACAAATATCAAATCATAAGAGTAATTCTATTGGTTTTGTTTTATATTTCAACTTTTTAACTAATCAGACTACAACAACTTGCTGTTTAGGAATTATTTTACTGCTGGTCACTTAGTAATTTAATTTACTCTTTTGTCATAAAACACTAACAAGCATTAAGAGGGCTCTGAAAATACACATTTTTATTACTGCTGATTTGAACTAATTTCTTTTACATTCTAAATGTTTTATCTATCACTGCCAATTGCTACACATGTTTTATTTCTTGTCTATGTTTTAGTTACAATTTTATATTTTGTTAGGTGCCTTTGAGCACTCTTGTGATAAAGGCATCATAATATATGGTAACAATAATAATAATAATAATAACAATGATAATAATAATAATAAAATGTACAGACACCAAGATGTCTTTCAGATGTCAGAGCGTCCACAATCAATCAATCAATCAATCAATCAATCAATCAATCAACCAACCAACCAATCAATCAGTCATTTAATGATGCATTACTTGCTAAGTTAATTAACATTTATTTTTCCCTTGAAGATGGACATCATCACTTTAGTTTCACCCATCTCCAAAAATGTCTTGTGATATTTTATTCAGGCGTGCTTCTGTATAAGATAAGTTATATCTGATTGTGTGTTGCCATGATTTCTTTGTCCCTTGTCTTAGGAAGAAACATGTCTACTAATTCTGCTTTCCTAAAATGTATTCTAATGATGACATACATATACCTAGCTAAAAACCAACAGGTTACATAATGGGGTTATGTAACATAACTAGGAATATGTTTCTTATCTCTTGTGCACATTTTTTACAGGACACATTGTTAAAAAATGCAGTGAGTTTTTTTTACAACCATGTACATATTCCTTTCCTAAAGTGCATTGTCCTTGTGACTGACATTTAAAGCAGTTTTGTTTTTCCTTCTTTTGTGTCACACTATTTTAACAATGGCCGTGGTGTGGAACATTCAGTGTATTGTTTAGTGTTTCACATTAATTATTTGTTCTTAATTACCTGCTTTCTTGTATTCATTGTCATGAATTTTGACTTTATGGTGTTTCTAGATCAGTCATTTAACAAGCATGGCAGGATTGGATCACATCACCCCCTCCCCCAAATAATGTAATAAATACCAACTTAAATTAATTGTCAACAAGGCAGGTGAACATGACCACAATTTAGTTATCAGTCATAATTCACTTCAAGCCAATCTGAGGGTAAGTGTCGCCATCTGGTGTACAATTGACCTATTTAACACAAAAGAACATTTGTGTTTTGTTTGTGAAAACTTTTGTAGCACTTGATTATGATATATGATTAGAATAGAACCTGTGGAGTTTATGGAACTGTCATTTAGGATATTTAAAGATATTAACAGTCATTCAAAAATAGTCAGTAATGTTCTTTTCAAATAATGGTACATGTATCCATTGGAAATTCTTGAAATATTGAACAATAAAAACATGAAACAGTTTTATTTTATAATACCTTCAAAACTGAAGGAGAAATCTGAAGAAAGAATTTCTGCCATTTCTTGTATATGTTCTCTCTAAAACTATTTTTTTCAAGACATTACCTCTTTGTTTGTCAAGTTTTATCTAGATTCACGTTTGTTTTGTTAGTCCTGGGGGAGAAACAGAACAAAATGGTTCTAATCTTTCTTTGATTTTTATTTGCTTTATTTTATTGAGAAAGGTAATCTCAGAAGTTCTTAATTATAGATTGGAGCGTCAATTTAAACTTGAAACACAATCCTCAGAAATGTTTATTTCAAAAGTTAAGTCCCCAGGTGAATTCAGACATTTTGTTCTTATCTTGTCTTACCCAAAGCATGCTGTGTCTGTCAGACTTCATTAAGATAATGTCTAGTCCGGTTCAGCACTTCTATTCTTGTTATTCATTGAGAAGAGGCATCTTAAATTCTTAAACAATAGACTTAAAATCCACTATAAAAACAAAATTAGATTATTTAATTTATTGGAGACCTTTCTTTTTTATATTTTGTCTGGCTATGTTTCTCCAAGTGAACTCAACTGCATAAAAGTTGTCTCACTTCCTGTAAAAATAATGCTTTGTGATTGGTCAGTAGCTGTCACCCATGATCCATACATGTACCCGTTGTAACAGTACTCAATATTGAAGACATAGTGGTTTCCATAGTTACACAGTAAAAGTTTGTTTTGTTTTGTTTTTGAAATACATGGCAGCATCCATTTATGATAATTATTGTGATGTCCAGCTATTTTGGTGGAGGAAGACCCCAAACAAATGTATGGGTAGAACCACCGGTACACTGCAGGTCAGCTGGAAGACCTTCTCACATTAAGTCCTTCGCCCAAACAGAACTCGAACCCATGTTGTGAGAGGCTAAGTGGTCAGAGGAGTTACAAGTCGATGACTCTACCACTACTCTTAAAATAAGTTTGATGTCTGTTTGACCATGGAACACCTAGTTTTCACATCATTTTACATGTTTGTGTTTTAAGCTTTTTATACAATTAATTCAAATAAGTGGTTATACATGTATTGCTGTTGAGATGCTGGTCATTATAACACTAGTTTGAACAAGTCTAAATCCATGTACACTAAAACTTCACCTAAAACAGACTGTGTGTACTTTAATGAAACCATCCATGCATTTATCAGTAATAATTGCAGTGTTATTGTTCCAACTGTGTCAGGTGACAACATTCTTGACTGTAGGTCATGCCATTACTGTGTGCTAGTTGGTTTATTTTGTTATTAACTTTGTTGCCTCAGTAGACAGCCGGTTTTATTATTCTTTTAGAAATGAATAAACCAAGACACTTTATTGAATACAAAGACATTTCATGGAACAGTGAGACTGCTTTCATGGAACAGAAAGTGTCATATAGCCAGTACTACCTTGATGAATGAAGGTTGTCAATTAAGGCACATTTTCAAAGTCAATATGACCTTGACCTTTATATGCTTATATTTGTTAATGACAAAACTTAATATTAACTGATCTGCTAACAGTAACATACAAAATGTCAGTAGATATATTACTTGAAACTTGGCAGCAGAATATGCAGATGATGATCTGGATTTACAGTTGTTACACAGGTTAAGATTTACAGTTGTTACACAGGTTAAGATTTACAGTTGTTACACAGGTTAAGATTTACAGTTGTTACACAGGTTAAGATGAGTTGTGTAAACAGTTAGTTGCTTGTGAATACCTTTGTCCTTTGCCTTTTCAAATTTTTGTATATGTTGCCATGCTCATAGGACTTTGTCATATATATTCATATTGGTATTGACATTTCTGCTTAAAGCCATGACAACATTTGCTTTACCTTTTTCATCAGTATTTTGAATGGTGTGTGGTTTAACAAATTAAAATACTAGAAACATAATTGTCAACAAATTTAGGAGAATATATTCTTGTCAGTAAAAGAATATTAAGAAATTGATTAAAGTTTATAAAAGCAAAAAATAAAAAATGCATGTTTTTGTGTTATTGGAACAAGGCAACTGTTGTCACGGAGTCTGTGCTCTACCAACTTGTCACTGATTTTTCCTATATGAATATTTTATGTAGTTTTATGATACATTGCAGAATGCACAATATTTGCAAACAAGTAAAAATTTTCTACTCTCAGTGTGAAATCATACATCCCCTGCGAAATGTGACCATGGTTCACCATGTTCATCCATGGTTATTTGACCATGGTTAAACCATGGTTTAACAAAATAACAAATGGACCACAGTCTACAACCATGGTTTGACAGACCATGGTCAACCCAAGTTGAACCATGGTCTATAAACCATGGTCAACCAAAGCTGAACCATGGTCCGTCAAAACCATGGTTGTAGACTGTGGTCCATTTGTTATTTTGTTAAACCATGTCATAACCATGGTCTATAAACCATGGTCAACCCAAGTTGAACCATGGTCTTTAAACCATGACGGACATAGAGTGATCACAAAAGCTCACCTTCAGCACTTTGTGCTCAGGCAAGCTAAAAAAATCAATAGGTTTGCACTTTTTTTTAATTTTTGCATTGCAAACAAGGTTTAAAGAGTAAGATTCATCATCATCTACAAATTTATCAGAGAATGATAGACTTAGTCTAGAATCAAACTTGGGTTTTGGTTCTGTCATAGTGTTTGCTCGACGACCTGTTACACTATGTGATATAATGTATTCATTTGGGAACAAAGCCAGCAACAGCATGAATTAAAAAGGACATCCACATGCTCTATCAAAATGAAAATGGAAAAACTCCAAACACTTACTGCTGATTTCGCAGATAACATCTTTATTTATTTTCTTCGCAAACTCGGCCTTGATCAACTCTCCCTCATTGTATTCAGTGGCCTTTTTAAAGGACTTACTATGCTTTTACACTCTATAACTGACATCAATCGATCCTCCCACTGAATCAGAAAACATCGTGGTGCAACCGCCATACCTCTCCGATTTTCGCGCGCTTGAAACTTTGGTAAACCGCTTACTTCAAATAAGTAACATGTCGCTTAGCTCAATAAAAAATTAAAAAGAAAACCTGGTACAACGTATCATAACTCATAAGAGATAAGGGATTCGGAGCAATATTGTCAAAATAGTATTTATTGTCTCTATTTAAATAAGTTTGGCGATTTTCTAATCACCCATATTGAAAAATCAATATTTACATTTCAGTGACATAAGTGATCTGATTATTGGTTTTCCGTCACGTAAGCGGCCCTATATTAGTAAACATAAGTCTGCATCAATTTAAAAAGAGTTAATTGGGGCCAATAACTCTGCCCTGAGGCAATGTTTTACTGCTTGATTGGTGGTAAAACCAGTGTCTATGATTGCATTAATCTGTAATTATGTTTTGACAGTTGGCAAAATTGCTTTAAGAGATCGTCTGCTCAATTAAAAAGAGTGGGTGGGGAACTGATAAATGATTGTTGCAAGTTAAGTGAAATTAACTGTCATGACTGACTAAACTTGGTTTATTTATTGTGATCTTGGTCATTCATTGCTCAAGACCATGGTTACCTAGTAGAACCTGATTAGACCATGGTTGATCATTGTGGACCATGGTTTATTTATTGTGGTCTTGGTCATTCATTGTTCAAGACCATGGTTACCTAGTAGAACCTGGTTAGACCATGGTTGATCATTGTGGACCATGGTTTATTTATTGGGGTCTTGGTAAACCATGGTCAAACCTAGTAGAACCTGGTTTGACCATGTAGAACCAAAGGTTGACCATGGTTGACCATGGATGAACATGGTGAACCATGGTCACATTTCGCAGGGGATGGATTCTCAATATGCCCTTACATGGTCATACTTATGTAAGTAATTAGGTAAGGAGGGGCTGCATGTTAACTATGACACTGAACAATCCTCTAGCAACAAAACATAACCTTAGCAAAGGTAAGCTAATTCTGACTGAAGCATTTACCCCTTCACTGCCATAATTATGTAAGTGCACTCTGTATGTTGACCTTTATCAAAACATGGTACATAATTACCCTGAGTAGCTCTCAGGTGGTGGGGGAGGTGTTTATTTCAATAGAAAAAAACACATCTATAAATAGTTTTGTCATTTACTTACATATTGTGGTGTGTTTACCTGTTTAAGACTCAGTGTCCCTGTAGATGCTTGGCAATGACTAAAGTGGAATGTAAAACATTGGTTACCTGGCAATATGGGACCAACAGTTCCCTCCAGCTGCTGTCTCCTTTGGCACAATAGTAAATTGGTTACCTGGCAATATGGCAACAACAGTTCTCCAGCTGCTGTCTCCTTTGGCACAATAGTAAATTGGTTACCTGGCAATATGGGACCAACAGTTCCCTCCAGCTGCTGTCTCCTTTGGCACAATAGTAAATTGGTTACCTGGCAATATGGGACCAACAGTTCCCTCCAGCTGCTGTCTCCTTTGGCACAATAGTAAATTGGTTACCTGGCAATATGGGACCAACAGTTCCCTCCAGCTGCTGTCTCCTTTGGCACAATAGTAAATTGGTTACCTGGCAATATGGCAACAACAGTTCTCCAGCTGCTGTCTCCTTTGGCACAATAGTAAATTGGTTACATGGCAATATGGGACCAACAGTTCCCTCCAGCTGCTGTCTCCTTTGGCACAATAGTAAATTGGTTACCTGGCAATATGGCAACAACAGTTCTCCAGCTGCTGTCTCCTTTGGCACAATAGTAAATTGGTTACCTGGCAATATGGCAACAACAGTTCTCCAGCTGCTGTCTCCTTTGGCACAATAGTAAATTGGTTACCTGGCAATATGGGAACAACAGTTCTCCAGCTGCTGTCTCCTTTGGCACAATAGTAAATTGGTTACCTGGCAATATGGGAACAACAGTTCTCCAGCTGCTGTCTCCTTTGGCACAATAGTAAATTGGTTACCTGGCAATATGGGACCAACGGTTCTCCAGCTGCTGTCTCCTTTGGCACAATAGTAAATTGGTTACCTGGCAATATGGGAACAACAGTTCTCCAGCTGCTGTCTCCTTTGGCACAATAGTAAATTGGTTACCTGGCAATATGGGACCAACAGTTCTCCAGCTGCTGTCTCCTTTGGCACAATAGTAAATTGGTTACCTGGCAATATGGGAACAACAGTTCTCCAGCTGCTGTCTCCTTTGGCACAATAGTAAATTGGTTACCTGGCAATATGGGACCAACAGTTTCCTCCAGCTGCTGTCTCCTTTGGCACAATAGTAAATTGGTTACCTGGCAATATGGGAACAACAGTTCTCCAGCTGCTGTCTCCTTTGGCACAATAGTAAACTAAGAAACTTCCAAATGTCAGCCCACATGTTTTCAGAATTTGGAATTTAGTCTCTATGCTGCAATTTCAAGTCATGCCTTTAAGAGGACACAAACTTCTTCTATTGCACTTGTAAAAATGGCAGAATCCCTGTTGAATGACTTTCACACATGATTATTTCTACAGGACATTTGATTTAAATGTTCCCATGATAAAATAGTTTTGTTTTAGTAATGATAGGGAAGAAATGTTAAAATGTTAAAAATAACTGTTTTTAGCGTTGTAAGTGTGACACATATTGCAAAACTAGTATTTACATAATTTATAAATATATTTTTTATTACTCTAGTTTCATTACTTTGTTTTAAGTTATGATTTATTACAACATTTGCTGTATGCTGTTAAATATAAATAAATAAAAATATATCAGGAAAAAATCTACCATCCAGAAGAATATATAAAATAGATTAAGTAGGAAAATAACAAAATACTCTATAAAAATGTTAAATTGATAAAAAAAAAAGCAGAGACAAAACAGTACACACAAAAAAGAAAGACCAGCAGGTACTGCCTTGGAACATTCAGTGGGCAAAAGACTGATAGGGGTGCTTAAACCTGGTTTGTGGAGGTTTGTTTGTTCTTTTTGGTCAACTCAGCACAGACATCTGTCTACTGTTAATGTACATGTAATTGTTAATTAAAAAAAGAATCCTCTGAGAAATCTCTGTAATTATTCCTTATACAGACCTATACCAGGAAAGAAGAGAATGTCTGAAAATTACCACCAATTGTCGAAGATAATTTTAGCAAATTTGCCATAATTAGACTCACTGTTTGGTGCCTATTAAGTTATATAACCACAAGAGTATTGATCTCATATTCTTCCCAACAAAAGAAGTGGCAAAGTGTTTAAGTTGGTAATTAGGTGCCAAGATTTTAATAACTTTTTGATGGTGACTGATTCCACTTCTTTTATGCTGTGTCTTGTCACTTGTCTGTTACAAGAGCTTGTTACTTGGGTCAAGATGAACTAACATCTGTTCTGTTTAATCTTGCATAAATGTCAAGCATCGGAGAGTTTTAGAAAACTGTTGTTCATTTAAAGATACATAGCAATTAATATTGTGCAGTGTTTAGCTGATCAGCTGCAGTTAGTGGCAAGTTTATAATTTGAACTTAACATGGAATGTCATCAGAAAAGATAGTTAATGGATGGGTTGACACTGGATTATTATGACTAGTTTTCTCATATTTTAAAGGAGAAGGTAAAATCTTATGATTTATTTAGAAATGAAAAAATTACATATTTTAGATTTATTTATAATGCAATATTTGCAGAAAGCTTAGTTTGCCTCTGAATTAAGTAAGAATAGTCTTCCATTGGCGTATCGAAACATGGTTTTGCTATTACTATTTTATTAGACCTTAGAGTAAGAATAAGGATAAGTGGACTTTTTAAAGGTGGTACCCGACAGTTTGCCGACATTTTATATATGTTACAATATCTGTAAATAAGAACGATTGGAATTCCTGATTAAAATAGACATCGACCTCACAGTGTATGATGTAGATGGACTAAAACATTAGTGGTCACATAGTTTTCTCGGTTTAAAAAATAGCTAAATGTGCAGCGTGGCTCAGATGTGAAATACATGTTTGTAATGATGATTGTGGCATGATGGTTCACTTTTACGACAGGTGTAGGACTCCAATAAAGAGCATTTTACAAGATCTGTTCAGATAACAATGGTTTCCTAGAATGTATAATGAAAATATTTTTGGTCCAAACTGTCGGATACCATCTTTAATGTTATAATTCTCTGTTTGTGTCATCAATTTAACACATTTTTCCATGAAGTAATGTTAAAATGTGAAAAATCACAAAAAATGACATTTAAATACTTAATTTTCTTAACTATAACCAGAATGGGTCAAATTTAAAAAAGTCCTCCTAGTAAGAAATACTTTTCAGGTCTCAAGTGCAACACAAACTATTTATACTTATATTTATGATATGATGTGAAACTGCAGTCGGCTCCATGTAATGGAGGCACCGGTTCGATCCCAAGCCATGACATATCAAAGTCGTTAAAAATGGTAGTGGTATAGCTCCCATACGAACCCTCAAGCAAATATAAGGGAAGTTCCATGACTGGTTGGTTCGGTGTCAGGATAATGTGACTGGGTGTGGTATCATGCCAGTTATTCACGGCATGCTATACACAGTGAAGACAGCACTATATCTGCTTCAAGTGGACACCATCTCCAGATGACTGAAATACTAGTGGTGAGACAATAAACCCAATAAACAACAACAAAAGGCTGAGTGACATGTAAAGTAAAAATCCCATAGCAGCACAATATCAACAGTTGCTGACAGGAGTATGTTTAGCTTGTAAACTTTCAAGATGAAAAAGTAATAATAAAATGAATCACAAAATTAGAACTTATAAATAACCCCCCCTTTAGTGCATGAAGAAATACAGCATTTAGTGAAACACAGTATGTTTAATGTAACCAGCATATGATGACAGTGACCACCTCAAGGATGTAACAAGGGATCCACCAGAATTGTGTGGTTGATCTACTAACCTTGTTATTTCCATTACATATAAACTGGAGCAGTATAGCAATAGTTTGTTTGGGAACAATCTATTTAAAACACAAAAATGATGTACAGCAGTCATCTACACTGGTTCTTCTTGTCTCAAAATGTGACTATTTTTCTGGAATGCTTGCAGCGATTTTATTTGCTAAATGTCAGTGAAGAATAATGGAGATCTGCAAACATACTGTAAACCAGTCTACAATGTCCAAGTAGTATAAAACTCTTTTGTCAGGAATGTTTGTGTCCAATTGGATTAAATGTACAAATGCTCAAGAGAAAAACATATTTTTATTGTTTTATACTTTGTTAACAAACTTTACTATATACATTAAAATGTTCTGCTTGTTTTAATGAAAAACAACTGAGCAATAATGATAAACATGCTCTGATGGATGTTTTATTGCAAAACAACTGAGCAATAATGATAAACAGGCTCTGATGGATGTTTTATTGCAAAACAACTGAGCAATAATGATAAACATGCTCTGATGGCACCATCTCACAGATAATGTACACAAGTTATTTATTGTCAATCTTATGTTTGATTACATTCACATCATCAAGAGTCTGAAGCTGCCTCAGTATAACCCATGCTGCATGTGTTACTGGCCTGATCTCAGGCTGCCTCAGTATAACCCATGCTGCATGTGTAACTGGCCTGATCTCAGCCTGCCTCAGTATAACCCATGCTGCATGTGTTACTGGCCTGATCTTAGGCTGCCTCAGTATAACCCATGCTGCATGTGTTACTGGCCTGATCTTAGGCTGCCTCAGTATAACCCATGCTGCATGTGTTACTGGTCTGATCTCAGGCTGCCTCAGTATAACCCATGCTGCATGTGTTACTGGCCTGATCTCAGGCTGCCTCAGTATAACCCATGCTGCATGTGTTACTGGCCTGATCTCAGGCTGTCTCAGTATAACCCATGCTGCATGTGTTACTGGCCTGATCTCAGGCTGCCTCAGTATAACCCATGCTGCATGTGTTACTGGCCTGATCTCAGGCTGCCACCGTATAACCCATGCTGCATGTGTTACTGGTCTGATCTCAGGCTGCCACGGTATAACCCATGCTGCATGTGTTACTGGCCTGATCTCAGGCTGCCTCAGTATAACCCCATGCTGCATGTGTTACTGGCCTGATCTCAGGCTGCCTCAGTATAACCCATGCTGCATGTGTTACTGGCCTGATCTCAGGCTGCCTCAGTATAACCCATGCTGCATGTGTTACTGGTCTGATCTCAGCCTGCCTCAGTATAACCAATGCTGCATGTGTTACTGGCCTGATCTCAGGCTGCCTCAGTATAACCCATGCTGCATATGTTACTGGCCTGATCTCAGGCTGCCTCAGTATAACCCATGCTGCATGTGTTACTGGTCTGATCTCAGGCTGCCACAGTATAACCCATGCTGCATGTGTTACTGGCCTGATCTCAGGCTGCCTCAGTATAACCCATGCTGCATGTGTTACTGGCCTGATCTCAGGCTGCCACAGTATAACCCATGCTGCATGTGTTACTTACCTGATCTCAGGCTGCCACAGTATAACCCATGCTGCATGTGTTACTGGTCTGATCTCAGGCTGCCTCAGTATAACCCATGCTGCATGTGTTACTGGTCTGATCTCAGGCTGCCTCAGTATAACCCATGCTGCATGTGTTACTGGCCTGATCTCAGGCTGCCTCAGTATAACCCATGCTGCATGTGTTACTGGCCTGATCTCAGGCTGCCTCAGTATAACCCATGCTGCATGTGTTACTGGCCTGATCTCAGGCTACCTTAGTTTAACCCATGCTGCATGTGTTACTGGCCTGATCTCAGGCTGCCTCAGTATAACCCATGCTGCATGTGTTACTGGTCTGATCTCAGGCTGCCACAGTATAACCCATGCTGCATGTGTTACTGGCCTGATCTCAGGCTGCCTCAGTATAACCCATGCTGCATGTGTTACTGGCCTGATCTCAGGCTGCCACAGTATAACCCATGCTGCATGTGTTACTTACCTGATCTCAGGCTGCCACAGTATAACCCATGCTGCATGTGTTACTGGCCTGATCTCAGGCTGCCTCAGTATAACCCATGCTGCATGTGTTACTGGTCTGATCTCAGGCTTCCTCAGTATAACCCATGCTGCATGTGTTACTGGCCTGATCTCAGCCTGCCTGAGTATAACCCATGCTGCATGTGTTATTGGTCTGATCTCAGGCTGCCTCAGTATAACCCATGCTGCATGTGTTACTGGCCTGATCTCAGGCTGCCTCAGTATAACTCATGCTGCATGTGTTACTGGCCTGATCTCCGGCTGCCTCAGTATAACCCATGCTGCATGTGTTACTGGTCTGATCTCAGGCTGCCTCAGTATAACCCATGCTGCATGTGTTACTGGCCTGATCTCAGGCTGCCACAGTATAACCCATGCTGCATGTGTTACTGGTCTGATCTCAGGCTGCCTCAGTATAACCCATGCTACATGTGTTACTGGTCTGATCTCAGGCTGCCTCAGTATAACCCATGCTGCATGTGTTACTGGTCTGATCTCAGGCTGCCACAGTATAACCCATGCTGCATGTGTTACTGGCCTGATCTCAGGCTGCCTCAGTATAACCCATGCTGCATGTGTTACTGGCCTGATCTCAGGCTGCCACAGTATAACCCATGCTGCATGTGTTACTTACCTGATCTCAGGCTGCCACAGTATAACCCATGCTGCATGTGTTACTAACCTGATCTCAGTTTTATACAACTTTACACATAAGCAGCATGACACATTTAGAGAGAAAAAGCAGCAAATACTGTCATCCTGGTCAGGCAGCTCTGTGGAAGCTTGCCAGTTCACTTTGAGCTAAGTAGGTCTGAGTTAAAACTTTCTCTGGGTTTAATGTATTTAGCAGAACAAACATTGTCTGTAGACACAGATGATTGGCTTAATGACTAGTCTTACAGCTCTTTATTTTGTTCTATGTAATGTATCAGATTTCTCAAGAGAAATATCAACCCAGCTATTCAAGACACATTTTCATAGTTCGTATAATACAATCATAGGATTTTTCCATTCTTTTCTCAGATGCTAATTCTGTTTATATTCAATAATAGCCTTCATAAATCTCCAGATGGAGGGAAACCTTGCCTGTGAGCTGTGTTAGGTCAAGAATGTTCTGTTCCTAAGTTCCATTGTGTCACTGTACCAAAAAAGGAATACTAATCTATTTCAAGAACAGGCATACAATAGATGCTAGCATCAAAGCTTGTCTTTTGCTCCAAGCACGCTGTGATAAAGTGTCACAATGATTAGCTCACTGTACCATGAAGGGATTCTGTTTGGTATGTTCCAAGAAAAGGCACACACTTAATGGTAGCTCCAAACATATGGTTGTAAGTTGTTTGTAGATTTATGTAAACTGATAGTGTATCAACCATCATTGTGAGAGATGTTCTGGTCTTTTCAGTTTGTTTTTACATTGCACAAACATTGCCATGGTCATAAACCTGGCTGTAAGATGTCTGTAGTTTCTATCAAGTGCTATAAAGTATCAATGTACTATAAGAGTTATTTTGTTCTTTTTCAACAACAGTTTTTTTGTTGTTTTTACATAGTTAAGTATTGGTGGAGAAAGAACCCAGACATGTGTATAAATAATACCACTGTCCCACCACAGGTCAGCTGGAAGATTTCCCACCTGAAAGTATCTGCCCTGATCAGGACTCAAACCAATGCAGTTTGGGCCTGGGGAGTTACAAGTCAGAGACTCTAACCTCTCGGCCCTGGGCACGTCTTGTCAATCATAGCACTCAGAAACGCTGTTTGTGTGGTGTAAGTTTGACTCTTTAAGCGATTATTTGCATGCAAACAAGGGTCAAAATTATTCCATAGTAAATCAAATATACAACACATTGGAAATTGGAAAGCATTAGTCTTCTGCTGCAAATAAACATCTCTTCTAAAATATAAATTATACATTGGGATTGAGTCATTAACCTACTATAGAAACCATTTGGCATAGTAGATTATACACAGTTGAGGACATGCTTGGTTGTAGTAACAGTTTGTTCCCTATTTTCACCCTTTCCTCTAGTCATTAAGTGTTTTTCCTGCACCTTGATGTTTGTATGCTGCACTGTTTATTTATAAACCTGCATTTCATGTATATCTAATTTACACAATATGGTAAACTTAAAGTTTAAGCAGATAACAATGTTAATGTTAACATTTGAAGCATGCATGGACACACTTGACACATCTAGTCTCCTTGGACGTATATATTTGTTCTGTACAGGCACTACTTCTTCCCAGGCGTGAATAACTGACCTGTGAATAGTCAAGGTCATACAGAGTTACTCCTGTGTGCTTCCGAAATCCAGAAACACCTGCCAAATACAGACAGCTGATGGAAGAGCCAAATCTTTCATGGATGCTGTGTTTGTACTTCAATTTTTGCTAACTGTTAGGTACTTTGTAATTTGCTCCTTGTCTGACTACCTGTGATGATAACTAATTCTAACAAGTTTGTAACTACTCACCACCTGGTACTTGGCAGTAAACAATACAGACCCTGAGAAGACAGTGAGAGTTTGGTTGATCTGGATATTTACTATTTGCTCAGGCTCAGTCAGTTCATGCTGGTCACCTTACTTAACAATACAGTGCAAGGGAATTCCATCTTTTTCGTTATGGTCAGAGAGGCAATGTAGGTCCTTGAGTTACCTCCTCTTACTCCCTCCGGCACCTTTTTCAGTGGTCACTCATCAATCATTGACATTTAACCTTTGGACTGATAATCGTCTTGTGCATAATTTATATACCATATTAGATAATCAGCATTTAAAAGGTCACTAATTAATGCAGAGTAATTTACTTTCTGCAAAGGATATATTTAGATGATTTTTTCTTGTTATTATGTTTCAAAATGATGCATATCTCAAGTATTTTGTGTTGCTTTGTGCTATGTTGTAGTTGTTTGTGCTTGTTATTGTGACAAGTGCATTATGGTGTTCTCTTGAGCAGGCTATGGATACATATAATCTATTGAAGCATGCAGACAGTATTGATAAGGAGACTCCAGATAATGTTAATAGGATTCTCAAAATGAGGGGGACTATTTTTATAACCTTTAAAATGTCCATGGGAAACATCAAAATTTAGCAGGCCAGGTTAGGTGTGTCTATTTTGTTAATCCCTTCAATTGTACTTGGGAACACTGACATTTGACAGGCCTTCTTTGATGTGTATTTTTTTATACAGTTTTTTTTCAAAATCTCATGGGAAACATCAACTTTAGGTAGGCCAGCTGTGGTGTGTCTATTTTGTCAAACCTTTCAAATGTCCTTGGGAAGTATAAACATTTGGTAGGCCAGCTTAGCTAATGATGATACAAGCAAATCAATTATATAAATTTAAAATGGGGAACAAATATATAGCATTTGACAATTTTTGTTCAGCTGCAAGATTTAATTTGTAGAACTTTTTATCATTTTACATCAAATCATGCATTGTACTACCTTTGGATGGCAGTTCAAGGTCTGGATATATTAACATGGCCTATTGCCAAAAGTAGTGTGGTCACTTACGGTGTACGACATACTGATATGCGTTGTTGAAAATCGGCAAGCGTCTAAAAAAAAGATGGTATGGCCTCCCCCACTGCCTTCAAAAACATTGGGCTTTATGGTAAATTAACACAATTACAAGAACCATTAGGCTCTCTTGTGGAGGCACAAAGACATTGTTTTCACAAAACACTTTGGCAGAGAAGGGCTAGAAAAAAGACAGCAGCAAAGGTGGAACACCTCAAACAAACAAGACAGAAGATCAATAGTTCTAACAAAAAACATAAGGAGTGAGGATAAAAACAGGTCAGTAAGATCTGTCCAAGTGGCTCAACAGGGTGCTTGGAACTGGTGGAAAGATCCACAGACAAAGTTGTCATGGCAGGAGTTGTGGAAGTATGAGCCACTCCAAATGAGCTTCCTCCTCTGATCAGTATATGATATGCTGCCATCACCATCAAATCTTCACAGGTGGAAACTGACTGAAGATTCTTTGCAGAGAAAAAGAGTGAGGTGGCAGGGCAGACACTGATCATGTCATGAACCAGTGTTTACAGTCTTGGCAGATATACTGAAGAGAGAAAGAAGGTAACAAAGAACCCAACAACTCCCTAAAACCAACATTATCTCCTTCATCAAAGAGGGTGGAGGAACAAGCAAGCAAGCAGGCAACAAAGATCTACACAAAGAAGCTGAAAGCTGGGAGATAAGGGTAGATCTTTATCGAAAGCTGGTCTTAACAGACTTGTTCCAACAAACCTTTGACCAGGCATCTTACTCTGGTCTCAGATGCGACAAAGGGTGATAATGGTTGTGTTTACTGTACCAATGTACCATGAGTGGAAAGAGCAGAGGAAGTCTATGAAAAGAAGTTGCTGAAGCTGAAGTACCAAGACCTTGGTGATGCTTACAGCTGCCATGGTGATGTTTACAGCTGCCATTGTGATGCTTACAGCTGCTATGGTGATGCCATGGTGATGCTTACAGCTTATGGAGGAAAAACAACAATCTTCCCTGTGGAAATTGGCTGTAGAGGTTTCCTTGCACAGTCACTATGGACTATGCTTGGAACACTGGTCATCAAGGACCAGTCTAGAAAGGCTACAGTCCATGCTCTAAGCAAAGCTGCTAAAAGGGCATCCTATTTACAAGCAGTTTACAGCTGCTGCCCCACCATCTGGATAATGTACTGAGAGAAGGGGTGAAACATTCAGGGATAGATGGTACTCAGCTGTGATGAGCAGCAGTCTTAGTACTGTATTGTACAACAATTTTTGTAATGTTGTGGACTGTCAGAACCAATTTGTTAGGTCACAGATTCTTGAGTAAAAATGTAACTCTGCATAAACTGCTAAAAAAGTTGAAATCAATAAGTTTTTACATGTTTCTTGCAACTGCACATGAGAGCGAGGATGTGACTCGCACTGGGAGCTGTCTGTTTAGAATCTGCACTTGTTGCTGCTGAATGTCTGGCAGCAGCTCTTGTTACCAGTGCAGTTCATACATTTGTAAAAATAACATTGCCTTTAATGAATGGTCAAATGTTATTTTTAAATGATTTAGCTGTAAATGTCTATGATGCATTTCCCCTGTAGGAGAAATGAATGCACTCTGTTGTCAATAATACTAGTAGTCTGGGCCTACCATCTTGTGAGTGCTGTCACACAGGTCACGACAGACACTACTACATCTGTTGCCTATATTGTAGTCTTGTGCTTCATGCTACCAGGAAGCAATCAAATACAGTGTTTGGTGCTGGTATCTGCTTCCTTGTAAGATTTTTATGCAGGTGGAAGCTGGTGACAGAATAGGGGAATCAATTTTCTTTATCTCATTCATGGATTTCTTTCAAAGATCCTATTGTTGGTTTTGTTACTGTCTTGTTATTTATTTATGGGTTTTTTAATAAAACCTCAGAAAGTCATTTTTAGAAAGCTGGTGAAGTTCTTTGTAAATCTAACCACATCAGGGGAGGTGTTGATAGTTTATGACAAAAGGTAAGTTTGACTTTAGCCCTTTTAAATTGTGTTCTGTGGTATCGCATGCCATATTATTATACTGTGCTAAGAGAAAAGAATTTCAATTTAACCTGTTGTCAACATACAAGACAATATCTTGTAGAAGAGATTAACATATCTGTCTTCCTTGAAATTTTTAACCAGCCAAAGAATCCAAACTGGTCACTGGTCTAAAAGCAAACAGTCTGAAATTAGACGCAGCAAAAGATTTAAATTAGACACATTCCATGACCTAACCACATGAAAATGACCTAGTTTCATATGTGTCAAAATCACTTTATTTATCTTTGAGGTTTTTCTTTAGTAAATACATGTGTTTGCTAAAAAACATAGTTTGAATAGAAAATAACTTCACATGGTATGTTAGGCATTGGTGGAGGGTTGTAGTTTCTAATTAACCATATGTATCCTGATGTAAGATAGTCTGTGATCATGTAACAACAGTAGCTATGGGCTTGGAATGATTTGTAAATCTTGGATCTAGTTTGGGAATTGGATACAGAGTTAAAAGTGATATTCACAAGCAGTTTGCCCAGTCATTTTGTAGGATAAAACTTTTTGTAATGGAGAGTCAAGTGAATATGTTTGGTTCTTTAGAAGTTGTAAAAAGTAATAACCATGTAGCTATTTAAAATTACTTGTAAAAAAGATATTAAATCAATTATTGACTACATTTTCTATCATATTTTTATGTTATCAGGAAATTAGCTCAGGATCCTGTTTATGATTTATTATTCTTTTAAACACAATCAATTAATTTCTTTTATTTCACTGCCTTACCATGAATAATTCCTGATTCCTATTATGCTACAGTGAAACTCTTTATAATGGACCAATGATTTGTAATGCTGATATTCCTTTATACCTGACTGATTGTATGAAATATTCATTGGCAAATACGTCACCACTTAAGTCATTTTTACCTTACCTTTTTTTAAGGCTTCCTTGATGTTGATAAGGAACAGATAGACTTAAATAATAGATCAACTTTCTTTTAAAGTACAAGAGTCTGTGCCCCAAGAAGGGTAGGTTCTTAGTCCTAGAGCATTGGCTGGTATAGAAGGTTCTTAGTCCTAGAGCATTGGCTGGTATAGAAGGTTCTTAGTCCTAGAGCATTGGCTGGTATAGAAGGTTCTTAGTCCTAGAGCATTGGTTGGTATAGAAGGTTCTTAGTCCTAGAGCATTGGCTGGTATAGAAGGTTCTTAGTCCTAGAGCATTGGCAAGTATAATAGAATAATAGTCCTATAGCATTGGCAGGTATAATAGAAAAATAGTCCTAGAGCATTGGCTGGTAGAGAAGGTTCTTAGTCCTAGAGCATTGGCTGGTATAATAGAATAATAGTCCTATAGCATTGGCTGGTATAATAGAAAAATAGTCCTAGAGCATTGGCTGGTAGAGAAGGTTCTTAGTCCTAGAGCATTGGCTGGTATAAAAGAATAGTAGTCCTAGAGCATTGGCTGGTATAATAGGATAAAGGTCCTAGAGCATTGGCTGGTATAGAAGGTTCTAAGTCCTAGAGCATTGGCTGGTATAATAGGATAAAGGTCATAGAGCATTGGCTGGTATAGAAGGTTCTTAGTCCTAGAGCATTGGCTGGTATAGAAGGTTCTTAGTCCTAGAGCATTGGCTGGTATAGAAGGTTCTTAATCATAGAGCATTGGTTGGTATAGAAGGTTCTTAATCATAGAGCATTGACTGGTATAGAAGGTTCTTAATCATAGAGCATTGGCTGGTTTAGAAGGTTCTTTGTCCTAGAGCATTTTCTCCAGATATAGAAGGTCTTGGGTCCTAAAGCATTGGCTCTTGGTATGAAGTCTTTAGTACTAGAGCATTGAATCCAGGTATGAAAGGTCCCTAGTCCCTAACATTCATGTTCATACAAAGTGAATCCTGCAGCAGTACAAAATCATCAAATGTTTAAATCAGTATGTCTAGATGCAAATGTAATTATAACATGCAACACTAAATGGACTTTAAATTCATGATGAAATCCCACTGTCATATTGCATAGAAACACAGCATCCATTGAAACATGGTACATGTAATGTAACCAGCAAAGGACCATTGTGTACACCACACCCTTTCCCACTTAAAGTGGGTC
The DNA here is from genome assembly GCA_007844125.1 of Sinonovacula constricta. Taxonomy (NCBI): domain Eukaryota; kingdom Metazoa; phylum Mollusca; class Bivalvia; order Cardiida; family Solecurtidae; genus Sinonovacula; species Sinonovacula constricta. Next base: position 1,972,612 of record CM017556.1, read on the forward strand.
AACAGTTCAGTTCATGGAAAACAAATGTTATGTTTGTAAATATGTTGTTATGAAACTTCTTAACCAAAGCAGTAAATACCATGGTGCTTACAGCATTTAAAACTCCAACAAATACACTACATGTAATAGCATTATAGCACATGGTGTCCATTATACTATTTGAGAGCTTTTGACCCGTATCCTGGAAACCATCATTAAGGGAAGCACTATAATTATGTACAAATGTGGAAGCATCCATATAAATTTATTGCTTCATTTGCCAATATAAGTAAATAATTTAGGTACCTGAACTAAATGAATTTGAAAAATCTCAAGTTTCAGCCTCAGATGTGTCAGGATCTATATTGGTTGACTCTTTACTTAACATTGGCCAATTTTTTGCTACACATTTTTCCAGTTCATAGGAAATCCAGAGACTGTACAAGAATGGAAATTAGAGATTGTTTGTTATATATAATGTCATTTTAGTGGAGGACAGTTATTGCTGCAGATACTTTTTTAGTGGAGGAAATGATATTCAATTTGCTACATGTATTCTGATTGGTCTTATAGATTTATGGAAAAAAATATGAGTTATATGAAAAAATATGGGTTATTTTTTTTAACAGTAATTGAGCCTCGAACACCAAAATTGACTTATAGTTCTGACACTATTTTACACTAAATATATCATACAATAAACATAAAGAGGAAGTATCTTATATAAAACATAGTAAACATAAAGAAGAAATTATGTATGTCTATAAGTTTATCATAGATGCAGTTTCATGGTCACAATAGCATTTCCTTTTAACATTAAACAGTTTGGTTGAAAAACAACAACAACATTTCTCTTACAAAATGCAAACTTTTGAGATCAAACCTTTTTGTTGACAGAAAACATTCAGTAGGAGAGAATATTTTTATTGCACACTTAAAATTTGCTTAATAAAAGTAGCTGCTTAATTATTTTTTTTAAAAATTATTATAAGTTTTTTTTATATAAATATTAAACAACTGTAAATTGTGAATTAAATAACACATTAAATATTTATGAATCATGCTGAAGTGTCAATTAAAAATAAGAACTGTAATAAAAATACTTCGGATTGCAAGAAATATGCATTAAATATGTATCTATTTTTCTTTAGCAATACATTGTGTTCTATAATGAGGGAACTTCTTGGCTCATTAATTTTCATGGCTGTTTTTTTGATGATCTCCATGGCATCTCAAGTTGGAATGTCGATACTGCCTTTGGATGATTTTCCAGAAACAATGACATCAAAAGCTACACACAGCAACAAAAATACATCTATGTGTGACTTATCTAATCAAACAAACAGATCAAAAGCTTCCTCAATCAGCGTTAAGTGACCAATTAATGTGACCAATTAACATCCTGTATTGTGATGTTATTGACTGCTGCTGAAAACATGATATCACACCCAAGTGTTCAAAATATGGCCACTTTAAGTACAATGTACTATTCTAAAGTTCATAAATAAGCTTATAATAACCTTTCAATGTCTATAGCAGGGCTGAAAAAATACAATAGTCCATCGTCCAGGACAAGGTCATTGATCATTAAATTAGCCTCAGACAAGTCATAAATCAGCAGTACATGTACAATGCATGCACCTGTCCAAAACAGTCAATGACGTTGTACAATACATAAATGCTTCAAGACAAAAAATAAAGAAACAACTTGTTAGAATACCTTGTTTGTTAGTTGTAGATATGACAAATGTGTTGTTTTGTTTGTTAATTGAAAATGAGACATATTTTCTGACCAGTCAAAGTCCAGGTAACTAGTCCAGCCTAGTCATTGAAAAGAAAATTTGTCCTGTTATTTTTTCCCCTGATACTTAACCCCTTTGTGCTTCATGCATGTCTCGTACACCAATATTTTCAAATAACTGCCAATGACTAATAGTGCAGATTCTGATGAGACAGCTTTCAATGTAGAGAGACTTATCTAGATCTGTACTTATTGCCGTCTTAACTTTTCATGCTTAGCAACAGTTCTTTCTTCAAGGTTTGTTTTACTACTTACATGTTTCACTAATTACATGTTTCACTAATTACATGTTTCACTAATTACATGTTTCACTAATAACATGTTTTACTACTTACATACATGTTTCACTACTTACATGTTTCACTACTTACATGTTTCACTACTTACATGTTTCACTACTTACATGTTTCACTACTTACTTGTTTCACTACTTTCATGTTTCACTACTTACATGTTTCACTACTTACATGTTTCACTTCTTACTTGTTTCACTACTTACATGTTTCACTACTTACATGTTTCACTACTTACATGTTTCACTACTTACATGTTTCACTACTTACATGTTTCACTACCTACATGTTTCACTACTTACATGTTTCACTACTTACATGTTTCACTACTTACATGTTTCACTACCTACATGTTTCACTACTTACATGTTTCACTACTTACATGTTTCACTACTTACATGTTTCACTACTTACATGTTTCACTACTTACATGTTTCACTACTTACATGTTTCACTACTTACTTGTTTCACTACTTACATGTTTCACTACTTACATGTTTCACTACTTACATGTTTCACTACTTACATGTTTCACTACTTACATGTTTCACTACTTACTTGTTTCACTACTTACATGTTTCACTAATTACATGTTTCACTACTTACATGTTTCACTACTTACATGTTTCACTACTTACATGTTTCACTTCTTACTTGTTTCACTACTTACATGTTTCACTACTTACATGTTTCACTACTTACATGTTTCACTACTTACATGTTTCACTACTTACATGTTTCACTACTTACATGTTTCACTACTTACATGTTTCACTACTTACATGTTTCACTACTCACATGTTTCACTACTTACTTGTTTCACTACTTACATGTTTCACTACTTACATGTACTAACCAGTGATACTGTATAATCATTTTATTGGGGAAGATAAAAACCTTTTTTATGGAAATATACATTGTCTAGGGACTGACTAGAAAGTTTTGAACTTTAGACTTTTTCATTTTAAGATCTAATTAAGATCTTATTGCCATTGTACTTTTAGATAAGTTTAGATATGGCAACTGCATTTCTGTATAATTGCATCGATTGAATTGTTTTGATAGCTACAGGTTTTATACTGTTTTAACCATTTGAGACGGTGAATCAATCTTACTTGAAGCTAGAGATAAAAAATTTAAGATGCTCCAAAAAAAAATCAAAATGTCCTTTACATATATCAGTTCAAAAACACTCTTTCTTCTTATAATATTACATCAGTTGTAACAGTTTGCTTTGAAGATCTTTATAGACGGATAATAGAAAGCATCTTTGGAGTAAAGTGACCTCTTTTCCCAGCCTGGGGTGTCGGTTTTTAGAGTGTTCAAAATTTATAATCAAATGCAAACAAAAAACATATTATCAAGAATTGCATGATGACTCAATGGCATAACATTGATGAATGCAAACATTGATTTTGTTCAGTTTAAATTGTGACTATACTTGTTTAGTTTGGGGGTCATGAATTGAAATAGAATTTATTTCTAACTTCATATATTGAATTTGATTTAAAACAATTTGGAATCAGCTAAAAAAATCAATGTTTTGTTAAAATATTGCACATGCTAGTGATTGTAGATGTTCAGCGACCATAAATGGACAGTTTAAGATTATTTTTATTAAAACATCTAATTCTTTACTTTATAACTTTACAGGCTGTGTAAATGTGCTGAAGTTACCTGTGCCTGGCACCAACCATTATCTACTTTGTTTTAAGGTGGATCAACTTTCCTTACGTGACTAAAGCACTATAATAACCAGAAGAATATAAGCTATTCAACTCAGTTTAGTGTAACACCCTGTAGAGAATAATGTTTGAAGTGTTTTGACCCCTAAAGTCATGCTCCAGTTCTCATGTTGTGTTATTGGTTATTGATTTGATCCCACGTGGCCGTCATGGACTTGTAAGTTTAGAATTTCAAGGCTACAAGAGCTATTTTAATGTCAGTTGTTAAAGCAGTTAAGTCACTTATCAAACGAAATTTGCAATAGATTGCAAGGATTTATGTGTTTTTAAGGGATAATTTGTTAATATTATTGGAATTACTGAAACAGTTGAACTTTCAAGAAACCAGAGCTAGCTACTTAAAAAGCGTTTGTCATTAAATTATTTAAGGTAAATGTAAACTAAGGAAATTAGGTTTCTTCAGTGAAAGTTATTTGATAGAAAAATGAGTTGTAACATGTATCTTCAAGAAAGCACAGTGCTATTTAAATGTTTTTAGTTAATTCATTTTATGGTTATTTTATTACAAAGATTGACAGTTAATGTCAAGTCTAAAAGATATGTTAAGCTGTAGTGATTGTTAAATGCTGAGCAAGGAATATGGCTGTATGTTAGTTTATCAATCAAGTGGAGAAGAATTAATGTCATGTTTCATTTTAATAGCTGGGGTTATTATTTTGTGTTTGCAATCTTGTGCAGGCCAAACATTGGCTTGAAAACTTGTGATGAAAAAATATATGTTTCTCAGTCACTTGTTCAGGATCTTTCCTGGTAATGACTTATTTATCAGGCGTAGTGCAGATGCTGGGAGCTGTCCATGCAGGATTTTTCCTGATTTGCTGTTAATATTAATCAATAAATCTTGTAAATAATCAATGAAATTATGAGAAAACTTTAAATTTAGAATCAGTAAAAGTTGAAGCATAAAGTGGGCTATGATAAGCGTTTCTTCCATAGCTGAAATTCTTGTCTCCTGGATTGATTTGTTCACAGCTACTTTCTGTCAGAAAATCATGTAACCATACTTCACTCATCACGTAGCTCTGCCTATTTTTTAATAATTTATTGAAAAGGTTATAAGACCCTTTTCTTAAAATTAAGCAGTAAATAATGTCCATCCAGATCATACAGATCTCAACTGAACTGGATGTTTATATAACCACAAATGTTAAATAAAACAATAAAAACATAATCTATTTTATATTTTCAGAAAAACCAGTCATGACAGACCTGGCATCAAATGAAAGTGACCAATGGAATTTACCATTGACATAGATTCAGCTCAATAAGCTCCGCCTTCCCCTTGATTGAGAACCACAAGCCACACCCATATCTTCCAACTGTCCAATCAGATGTCTGTATGAAGATGGCTTTATCCCCAGGAAACGACCAATCAAAATCAGACACAGACCTTGCAGAAGAGGCTCATGAGATGACAGCACTGACGTCACAAACGGATGATTCTCGCCAGGACAATGACAGCAAAAGTGCCTCAAAAGAGATCTCATCACCAGCATTGCCTCTGTGGAATGCTGAGACGAAAAAGGAAGAAAGCAAAAGAATGATTAATGATAGATATAGAATGAAACTACGGACTACAATAAAATCAACACTACAAGGGCGTGTTTATAACTTCTTAGAAAGGCCAACAGGATGGAAGTGCTTTGTCTATCATTTCACAGTGTAAGTAGACCAGTTCGCCATTTTATTTCTTTACAGCAACTTTTTTCTTTAGGTCCCTGCTTTACATGTATTTTAACAATCTCTCATATATATATTTGCTTGTACCAACTACAAAATATCTTGGGATGCACATGACTGAGCACCTAAAGTGACCAACTTGTAACTCCTCAGTCACTCACTGGTTGCTTTCAGTCCTGGTCTGGCGAGAACTTTCATGTGGAAGGTGTTCCAGCTGAAATGTGGTTTCACCCAGAAACATGTCAGGATTTTTTCTTCACCCAAATTAGTAAACAGCATTTCCAATACAAGTGTGTCAGACAGTTTCACAAATAATTAAAGCTAACAAAATATTTGTAAATGATTTATAAAACTTATGTGAATGGTTCCAAAAGCAAAAGATACAGCCAGGTATACTTCCTGAACATGTCAATTTCTGGTGCCTGTTATTTTCTGTATCAGATAACTGATGTTAAAGCATTGTCTTTATTAGAGAAGGACATACTGTGTCAATAACCCAGTTCTGCATGCTCAGCATAATGGACCCAGAACACCCAGTAAAATATTGTGTAACTGTGTAAAACACATGTTAGAACATTCAACAGGAAGTGTTGTCCAACTGTTAACACTTTAAATGTTATAATACTTCATTTCATTTTTTTTAAATCTGAAGGATTTTGGACCTTATTGAGTCAGTAAATATTGATTGATGTCGGGTAATATTGTAATAAACCTGAAGCTGTGCTCGCCTACTTTTAACAGCTTTTGTTATAGTCACTTTCAGTAAATTTTTGTCATGTGTACGCATGTTTTCCAATGTGATGTAATTATTTATCCAATATGGAGGCTTGCATATGCGACAAGCATAGTTGGAGATAACAAAACAAAAAAATATTCCTGTTGTAAGATTTCAGAGGGTAGGCCAGAAGGTTTACAGAAAACACATATAGGAACTCAGAATGACAACCTCCTCTTACTAATATAAAAAGGCCGCTGAATATTAACATAAATAGTTTAATTTGACTGCATTTGATTACAAAATTTTGTGAAGTAATCTTTTTATTGTACATTGCACAATCCATTTGTCGATATCATATCACATTACTGTCAAATGTCTGTCACAGTATTTCTGATAGCCAACAGTAACTGAGTTTAATTATTTCCTGCTTAAAACCACTTCAGTTGTGTTTTAAGTTTACAATTTAGTGTGGGACAAATCTTAGATGACTTACTATGTTGTCCTTTCTTCAAAAGAAATATAAATTTTTAGATGTTTAAAATAAATATTGATTCAAAAATATTATCAGCCAATTTCAGACAATTTAAAATACTGATACCTGATTTGTAATAAACTATCAAATGAAATATCCATAGTAAAATCTCCTGTAATTTGGTTACACTTAACTTTTGTAGTTCATGGTTGTAGCATTAGGACGATTGCTGGAGCTCTTTTTGAAGCATATATGATAGTGAAAATTAATAATGATTATCCAGTTTTATTTTGTGCATAGTTATTTTCATGAGATTGATGAAAGTGCAATATTATATATGAAAAAAAAGATGCACCTTGTTTGGTAATGTAGATATGCTCCTTATTTTCTTCATTTGCCAAGCTTGGTGCAAACATCTTCAAATATGTATTAATATGTTGAGATAAACTTGTTAGAAAGTGTTTAAAATCTGAAAATAAATTGCTTTGATCATATTTTTAAAAATAAAATAAGGCTCCATCAATTTATTGACAATGCTTATTTACTGCAATATAACAAATATAAACACTATTCATACAGAATGTTTGGTGTTTCGTCTCACTTAAAGGCTTTTTTCTTAATCCTGAAATATTTCCATAGATATATGAAAATGTCTTAAATTTCAGTCATAAAATTAATCTGAGATTTTCTTTTAGTATTTTCTAAAATTTAAGGAAATTGTTAATCCAGTTTAAGTGTTAATAAAGCTAACTACAATTCTTTATTAATACAAACTTAGTAATATCCTAATAGATTCTTTCTATTTTTTTTCGGACTTAAAATATGAACTTTTATTAAATTCTGAAATTTTTCATTAGTTATAAGAATATTTCTTAAGTTTCATTTATAAAACTGTTAAATACAAGACATTTCATAGTGTTTTTATTTATTTTAAATCTAAGGACTGTTCACCGTTTAAGTCAGAAGTACACAGCCATGATCTCTGTATCGATGTGACCCATGATGTTTAAATGTACATTTAAAGTAAATAAAATAATATAAAATTAGGACATTAAATATTTAAATATCACTAAATATCCATCAACCAAGGTTGTCTTAGTAGACGTTCCTGGTGTTTCTACAGCAAAATCAAGTAAATGTCATTGAATTATATATTTATATATTAATTTTAATCAATATATTGATTGTATACAAACATGCTGTAATTTAAAAGAAAGAAGTATCTTCTTAAGGTTTGGAGAAACAAAATCATTGCAATAGTTTTCAACTTATTGTGCCATGTGAAGTTAGCCCATCTAATTGGGCTTCAACTTGCATGCAGATATTTATACCAAGATATACAACAATCCTAAACATGAAGCACTGATTGCCTTGAAAGTGATGGGATAATTTAGATAAATATGAGATGCAGATCATTGTGTTCTCTGTGTCATGTTTATATGTTTCTACCTGTCATTTTGATAGGTTTAATTATCTGAGACCAGACATTATGCTGATTGTAGTTATTTCATTCTAACGGTGTAATAATGAATCAACAACTTTCACACTTAAATACATAATGCTAATACAATTATCACACACTGTTAGTTTTTGTATTCGCAGCATTAGCAGTGCACATAGAGTTACTGATTTACACAGGAAGCTGCACATTTAACAATTTATGAAAGTTCCTGTCCCAAGCACAACAAAAAGTAGTTCGATGTAATCTCTTAGTTCGATGTTAAATGACAGACAGAGTCACACTGCTTAAATCCCGTATCAGAACAAAGTGATTGTTTACATAAATATGTCCAGTCTATTTAAATAAGATGCAAATAGGATGATAAAATGCAACATTAACTGATCTGTGAATTGATTAATAATCCAGAGCTTGCAAAAACACCGTGTCCAGATTCCCTTAGTGAAACATAATATATGTGATGTCACCAGAATAGGGGTAAAGTGACCTTCTCTTTGCCTTTACTCTGATCTCTTAACATTTGGCCAATGTTCACTACATTGAAAAGGGAGTTCTATACATTGTTTTCAGATGGATGTTTATTTTTCTGATTTTATACAAAAATTATATTCTACATTTCATTTTCCACTAGTTGTCATTGTCTTAAAGATTTGAGTATTTTTCTGAAGCAAAGACTACCACTGTACTAGCCAGCTGTAAGTTCAAGCTGTTTCCTGTTAAATCATGGCATCTCTCCTAACAACTTTCTGTGACACTTGAATCCGTCACCATGGGAACACACTAGGTGTCTACACAGTCCTCTCCTAAAATACTTCCTCATGCAGAGACTAGTGTCTCTGTAAATAAGTATGCTTACACTATCTACAAGGTCTTCAACAACAAATTAGTTTTTGTTTTTCCCTTGCTTTCAACTTGTAATTTGTTGCAAGCCCAGCTATCTTTTTATAAAGTGCCTTGCAAGATAACAAGGGCATCCATGGTTCACTGCAGTTATCTTAATCATGTACGGCATTTGAACGATCCTTACAATATGAGATATTAAAGTATAACACTACATTACATTACAAGTATCTTAGATATGTGACATAGATGAGGCTTTTAAATATGCAGTATGTTTGTAACTGAGAGGCATATTTACCAAAATATTATCAACATTTATTGATCAGTTATCTATAAAGAAAATAAGCTTGAATGACTTAGTACGGCAAATGATTACATATTTCCTACATTAAAATAGTTTACACTGTATAAATATCACCAACTTATTCTGGTAATAGTGTAACCGCTTTTTGTGTATTATAAAACCAATGTTTTATATTACCCACAAAATAAAGTTTGCCAATGCTTGTAAGAATATTTTTTTCATAGCTTATTAAAAAGCTATTCAAGGTGTTATGCAAAATATCAAAATATGTATCTTGAAATGATCAATGTAAAAAGTTAACTATACTCGATAGTTCTTACAACCCATCTAAGTATGATTCCTATCGAGCTTTCTCTTTGCAATTAGGAGCTTTTATTTTACACCCCACTTTATTGGACAATCGGAACACCTCGGATAATTAACGAATCATCTCTCGGATGTATGTAGGTAGTTGGATCAGCTCATTTCCCTAAATGGGACTTCTTTTGTGACAGACCCTAAAACAAAGATGGCAGCTTGGATGACAGCTTACTAAAGTACTATGCCTGTAAAACTTCCATTTGTGGCTGCTTCAGATTTAAATCATCCAAGTTAATTTACCCAGTGCAGCAAACAAAACAGCAGTCGAATGAGGCAATTGTTTATGTTTTGTGTGAACTACATTTTAGGCATATTTTTCCGACTTCCGACAAACAAAACGATTGTAATTTCTGTAAGTATCATTACACCAGATACATCCGAGGGATGATTGTCCCGAGGATGGAATAACCCGAGGAGTTCCGATTGTCTATTGGAGTGTTGAGGCAGTCATCATCAAGGAGTTCCAAATGCTGCTGCATTTTCAGGAGAATCATTGTCTACTGTGGTAGTGTTACATTTTAGCACACAGTGTTTCTATAAGTCGTTGGTAAAGTTGTGTGTTTCTTGTGTAAATGAGTATACTGATACAATGGGTAATTTCTCCCAAGGCAGTCCGCTTTGATATTAATCTGGGTTTGCCTTGTGTCACCATCTCTTATTAGGCCAAAAGTGGTTAGACAGCTATGCTGAAAAATAATACCTCATATTAAGTCTTGGTACCTTGGTCTGTTAAGTAAAGTAAGTAAACTTCACTAGGAGCATACCACAATCCATTTGCCACAAGTATGCATCATGAAGTCTAAGCATTTTTGTGAATTCTAAACCTTTATTCCTGGAAACTTGTTGGAAGACATACCATGCCATTGTACCTTGAAAGTTTTTTAATCGTATTATACCTCAAGCAGATGTGAACACAAGTCATATAACTTTGCTTGAACAACCAGTTATCAATACTAGGAACATTTATGGAATGTTAATTTTCAAAGGAAAGTGTTGAAGCAGGTTGCAGATTATATAACCAATTCCTGGGAACAAAGAAAACTTCAAAACTAAAGCTTTCTAGAGAATCTTATGGGAAAAATAAATGAATGTGTAAAACAAGTTGTTCCATTTATTCAATAATTTTACAGATTTTGATCAAATTTTCTAACTTCAAATGAAGTTTCTCATGAGAAATTGCAGCTTTCCTAGAATGCATAAAAATTATTATCAGATTTGATCAGAAAAAAGTGACAGTGAAAAACTGACATGATATTTAAAATTATTGATTACCGGTATATGCATTGCTTTACTATTTTGTGCATTTTGAAATATTATATCATAAGCTATACTTGACTCTTAGTGCTTTATCCAGAAAATATTATATTACTAACCACTCTCTTCATAAAATTGCCATTGAAAATCTAATAAAGCATTACCCTGTCACGTAAACATGATCCCAAGTGTAGAGTTGCGTTTGTGCTTAATTAATAATTCATAACAGAGCTACCAGAACGGATAATGGACTCTCCCCATGAACCAGCCCAATGTTCCTGACTCTCTGTATATCAGGATTGTCATGGGGAGAGACAGTTCAGTAATCTGTTATCATTGTGGAAGATTGAATGGCTGATAGGTTGTTACTGCAGTAATTAATGAGAAAGGTTGACCACAGACCTGCCATTGTTCACAATATTTGCCATTATTTTTCATAAAATGGGTCACAGTTCCTTTTTACTCAATTGCTCTTATATTAAAATGTCACATTTAAAATTGTATTAAAAAAACAACACACATTTTTAGATTTTGTTTGTATATAAAATGTCAAAATGTCACAGTTATAATTTTAGCCATTGTTTGTATATAAAATATCATATTCACATTTAGTTGCCATTGTTTATAAAATGTTAAATTGACTATATCATGTCACAGAATACAGCATGACAAATATACATCAAAACAATAAATAACATTTGCATTTAGTGTTGTGTAAAGAAACAACATTTTTTGTTGAGTACAGAAAAAACAACATTACAAGCATCATGCAGTTATAGTTATTGAAAAAATTAGACAAGATGGGATAGAATATTGACTGTACCTTAGGCCAGACATTGTTACATTTCACATGGTTGTTAGTCAGTGATAGGATATAATGTCGGCCGTACCTTAGGCCAGACATTGTTACATTTTACATGGTTGTTAGTCAGTGATGGGATATAATGTTGGCCGTACCTTAGGCCAGACATTGTTACATTTTACATGGTTGTTAGTCAGTGATGGGATATAATGTCTGCCATACCTTAGGCCAGACATTGTTACATTTCACATGGTTGTTAGTCAGTGATGGGATATAATGTCAGCCGTACCTTAGGCCAGACATTGTTACATTTCACATGGTTGTTAGTCAGTGATAGGATATAATGTCAGCCGTACCTTAGGCCAGACATTGTTATATTTTACATGGTTGTTAGTCAGTGATGGGATATAATGTCAGCCGTACCTTAGGCCAGACATTGTTACATTTTACATGGTTGTTAGTCAGTGATGGGATATAATGTCGGCCGTACCTTAGGCCAGACATTGTTACATTTTACATGGTTGTTAGTCAGTGATGGGATATAATGTCGGCCATACCTTAGGCCAGACATTGTTACATTTTACATGGTTGTTAGTCAGTGATGGGATATAATGTCGGCCGTACCTAAGGCCAGACATTGTTACATTTTACATGGTTGTTAGTCAGTGATGGGATATAATGTCTGCCGTACCTTAGGCCAGACATTGTTACATTTCACATGGTTGTTAGTCAGTGATGGGATATAATGTCAGCCGTACCTTAGGCCAGACATTGTTACATTTTACATGGTTGTTAGTCAGTGATGGGATATAATGTCGGCCGTACCTTAGGCCAGACATTGTTACATTTCACATGGTTGTTAGTCAGTGATAGGATATAATGTCTGCCGTACCTTAGGCCAGACATTGTTACATTTTACATGGTTGTTAGTCAGTGATGGGATATAATGTCTGCCGTATCTTAGGCCAGACATTGTTACATTTTACATGGTTGTTAGTCAGTGATGGGATATAATGTCTGCCGTACCTTAGGCCAGACATTGTTACATTTTACATGGTTGTTAGTCAGTGATGGGATATAATGTCGGCCGTACCTTAGGCCAGACATTGTTACATTTTACATGGTTGTTAGTCAGTGATAGGATATAATGTCTGCCGTACCTTAGGCCAGACATTGTTACATTTCACATGGTTGTTAGTCAGTGATAGGATATAATGTCGGCCGTACCTTAGGCCAGACATTGTTACATTTTACATGGTTGTTAGTCAGTGATGGGATATAATGTCTGCCGTACCTTAGGCCAGACATTGTTACATTTCACATGGTTGTTAGTCAGTGATAGGATATAATGTCTGCCGTACCTTAGGCCAGACATTGTTACATTTTACATGGTTGTTAGTCAGTGATGGGATATAATGTCAGCCGTACCTTAGGCCAGACATTGTTACATTTACATGGTTGTTAGTCAGTGATGGGATATAATGTCAGCCTTACCTTAGGCCAGACATTGTTACATTTTACATGGTTGTTAGTCAGTGATGGGATATAATGTCGGCCGTACCTTAGGCCAGACATTGTTACATTTTACATGGTTGTTAGTCAGTGATGGGATATAATGTCTGCCGTACCTTAGGCCAGACATTGTTACATTTTACATGGTTGTTAGTCAGTGATGGGATATAATGTCGGCCGTACCTTAGGCCAGACATTGTTACATTTCACATGGTTGTTAGTCAGTGATAGGATATAATGTCGGCCGTACCTTAGGCCAGACATTGTTACATTTTACATGGTTGTTAGTCAGTGATGGGATATAATGTCTGCTGTACCTTAGGCCAGACATTGTTATATTTCACATGGTTGTTAGTCAGTGATAGGATATAATGTCGGCCGTACCTTAGGCCAGACATTGTTACATTTTACATGGTTGTTAGTCAGTGATGGGATATAATGTCTGCTGTACCTTAGGCCAGACATTGTTATATTTTACATGGTTGTTAGTCAGTGATGGGATATAATGTCAGCCGTACCTTAGGCCAGACATTGTTACATTTCACATGGTTGTTAGTCAGTGATGGGATATAATGTCGGCCGTACCTTAGGCCAGACATTGTTACATTTTACATGGTTGTTAGTCAGTGATAGGATATAATGTCGGCCGTACCTTAGGCCAGACATTGTTACATTTCACATGGTTGTTAGTCAGTGATGGGATATAATGTCGGCCGTACCTTAGGCCAGACATTGTTACATTTCACATGGTTGTTAGTCAGTGATGGGATATAATGTCTGCCGTACCTTAGGCCAGACATTGTTACATTTTACATGGTTGTTAGTCAGTGATGGGATATAATGTCTGCCGTACCTTAGGCCAGACATTGTTACATTTTACATGGTTGTTAGTCAGTGATGGGATATAATGTCTGCCGTACCTTAGGCCAGACATTGTTACATTTTACATGGTTGTTAGTCAGTGATGGGATATAATGTGGGCCGTACCTTAGGCCAGACATTGTTACATTTCACATGGTTGTTAGTCAGTGATAGGATATAATGTCGGCCGTACCTTAGGCCAGAAATTGTTACATTTCACATGGTTGTTAGTCAGTGATGGGATATAATGTCGGCCGTACCTTAGGCCAGACATTGTTACATTTTACATGGTTGTTAGTCAGTGATGGGATATAATGTCGGCCGTACCTTAGGCCAGAAATTGTTACATTTCACATGGTTGTTAGTCAGTGATGGGATATAATGTCGGCCGTACCTTAGGCCAGACATTGTTACATTTTACATGGTTGTTAGTCAGTGATGGGATATAATGTCGGCCGTACCTTAGGCCAGAAATTGTTACATTTTACATGGTTGTTAGTCAGTGATGGGATATAATGTCTGCCGTACCTTAGGCCAGAAATTGTTACATTTCACATGGTTGTTAGTCAGTGATGGGATATAATGTCGGCCGTACCTTAGGCCAGACATTGTTACATTTTACATGGTTGTTAGTCAGTGATGGGATATAATGTCGGCCGTACCTTAGGCCAGACATTGTTACATTTCACATGGTTGTTAGTCAGTGATGGGATATAATGTCGGCCGTACCTTAGGCCAGACATTGTTACATTTCACATGGTTGTTAGTCAGTGATGGGATATAATGTCGGCCGTACCTTAGGCCAGAAATTGTTACATTTTACATGGTTGTTAGTCAGTGATGGGATATAATGTCGGCCGTACCTTAGGCCAGACATTGTTACATTTCACATGGTTGTTAGTCAGTGATAGAATATAATGTCGGCCGTACCTTAGGCCAGACATTGTTACATTTTACATGGTTGTTAGTCAGTGATGGGATATAATGTCTGCCATACCTTAGGCCAGACATTGTTACATTTCACATGGTTGTTAGTCAGTGATGGGATATAATGTCGGCCGTACCTTAGGCCAGACATTGTTACATTTCACATGGTTGTTAGTCAGTGATAGAATATAATGTCGGCCGTACCTTAGGCCAGACATTGTTACATTTTACATGGTTGTTAGTCAGTGATGGGATATAATGTCTGCCATACCTTAGGCCAGACATTGTTACATTTCACATGGTTATTAGTCAGTGATGGGATATAATGTCTGCCGTACCTTAGGCCAGACATTGTTACATTTTACATGGTTGTTAGTCAGTGATAGGATATAATGTCTGCCGTACCTTAGGCCAGATATTGTTACATTTTACATGGTTGTTAGTCAGTGATGGGATATAATGTCGGCCGTACCTTAGGCCAGACATTGTTACATTTTACATGGTTGTTAGTCAGTGATGGGATATAATGTCTGCCGTACCTTAGGCCAGACATTGTTACATTTTACATGGTTGTTAGTCAGTGATAGGATATAATGTCTGCCGTACCTTAGGCCAGACATTGTTACATTTTACATGGTTGTTAGTCAGTGATTGGATATAATGTCAGCCGTACCTTAGGCCAGACATTGTTACATTTCACATGGTTGTTAGTCAGTGATGGGATATAATGTCGGCCGTACCTTAGGCCAGACATTGTTACATTTTACATGGTTGTTAGTCAGTGATGGGATATAATGTCGGCCGTACCTTAGGCCAGACATTGTTACATTTTACATGGTTGTTAGTCAGTGATAGGATATAATGTCAGCCGTACCTTAGGCCAGACATTGTTACATTTTACATGGTTGTTAGTCAGTGATAGGATATAATGTCGGCCGTACCTTAGGCCAGACATTGTTACATTTTACATGGTTGTTAGTCAGTGATAGGATATAATGTCGGCCGTACCTTAGGCCAGACATTGTTACATTTTACATGGTTGTTAGTCAGTGATGGGATATAATGTCGGCCGTACCTTAGGCCAGACATTGTTACATTTTACATGGTTGTTAGTCAGTGATAGGATATAATGTCAGCCGTACCTTAGGCCAGACATTGTTACATTTTACATGGTTGTTAGTCAGTGATGGGATATAATGTCGGCCGTACCTTAGGCCAGACATTGTTACATTTCACATGGTTGTTAGTCAGTGATAGGATATAATGTCTGCCGTACCTTAGGCCAGACATTGTTACATTTTACATGGTTGTTAGTCAGTGATGGGATATAATGTCGGCCGTACCTTAGGCCAGACATTGTTACATTTTACATGGTTGTTAGTCAGTGATAGGATATAATGTCTGCCGTACCTTAGGCCAGATATTGTTACATTTTACATGGTTGTTAGTCAGTGATAGGATATAATGTCAGCCGTACCTTATGCCGGATATTGTTACATTTTACATGGTTGTTAGTCAGTGATAGGATATAATGTCAGCCGTACCTTAGGCCAGACATTGTTACATTTTACATGGTTGTTAGTCAGTGATGGGATATAATGTCTGCCGTACCTTAGGCCAGACATTGTTATATTTTACATGGTTGTTAGTCAGTGATGGGATATAATGTCAGCCGTACCTTAGGCCAGACATTGTTACATTTTACATGGTTGTTAGTCAGTGATGGGATATAATGTCGGCCGTACCTTAGGCCAGACATTGTTACATTTCACATGGTTGTTAGTCAGTGATGGGATATAATGTCTGCCGTACCTTAGGCCAGACATTGTTACATTTTACATGGTTGTTAGTCAGTGATGGGATATAATGTCTGCCGTATCTTAGGCCAGACATTGTTACATTTTACATGGTTGTTAGTCAGTGATGGGATATAATGTCTGCCGTACCTTAGGCCAGACATTGTTACATTTTACATGGTTGTTAGTCAGTGATGGGATATAATGTCGGCCGTACCTTAGGCCAGACATTGTTACATTTTACATGGTTGTTAGTCAGTGATAGGATATAATGTCTGCCGTACCTTAGGCCAGACATTGTTACATTTCACATGGTTGTTAGTCAGTGATAGGATATAATGTCGGCCGTACCTTAGGCCAGACATTGTTACATTTTACATGGTTGTTAGTCAGTGATGGGATATAATGTCTGCCGTACCTTAGGCCAGACATTGTTACATTTCACATGGTTGTTAGTCAGTGATGGGATATAATGTCGGCCGTACCTTAGGCCAGACATTGTTACATTTCACATGGTTGTTAGTCAGTGATAGGATATAATGTCGGCCGTACCTTAGGCCAGACATTGTTACATTTTACATGGTTGTTAGTCAGTGATGGGATATAATGTCTGCTGTACCTTAGGCCAGACATTGTTATATTTCACATGGTTGTTAGTCAGTGATAGGATATAATGTCGGCCGTACCTTAGGCCAGACATTGTTACATTTTACATGGTTGTTAGTCAGTGATGGGATATAATGTCTGCTGTACCTTAGGCCAGACATTGTTATATTTTACATGGTTGTTAGTCAGTGATGGGATATAATGTCAGCCGTACCTTAGGCCAGACATTGTTACATTTCACATGGTTGTTAGTCAGTGATGGGATATAATGTCGGCCGTACCTTAGGCCAGACATTGTTACATTTCACATGGTTGTTAGTCAGTGATGGGATATAATGTCGGCCGTACCTTAGGCCAGACATTGTTACATTTCACATGGTTGTTAGTCAGTGATGGGATATAATGTCGGCCGTACCTTAGGCCAGACATTGTTACATTTCACATGGTTGTTAGTCAGTGATGGGATATAATGTCTGCCGTACCTTAGGCCAGACATTGTTACATTTTACATGGTTGTTAGTCAGTGATGGGATATAATGTCTGCCGTACCTTAGGCCAGACATTGTTACATTTTACATGGTTGTTAGTCAGTGATGGGATATAATGTCTGCCGTACCTTAGGCCAGACATTGTTACATTTTACATGGTTGTTAGTCAGTGATGGGATATAATGTGGGCCGTACCTTAGGCCAGAAATTGTTACATTTCACATGGTTGTTAGTCAGTGATGGGATATAATGTCGGCCGTACCTTAGGCCAGACATTGTTACATTTTACATGGTTGTTAGTCAGTGATGGGATATAATGTCGGCCGTACCTTAGGCCAGACATTGTTACATTTCACATGGTTGTTAGTCAGTGATGGGATATAATGTCGGCCGTACCTTAGGCCAGACATTGTTACATTTCACATGGTTGTTAGTCAGTGATGGGATATAATGTCGGCCGTACCTTAGGCCAGACATTGTTACATTTCACATGGTTGTTAGTCAGTGATGGGATATAATGTCGGCCGTACCTTAGGCCAGACATTGTTACATTTCACATGGTTGTTAGTCAGTGATAGAATATAATGTCGGCCGTACCTTAGGCCAGACATTGTTACATTTTACATGGTTGTTAGTCAGTGATGGGATATAATGTCTGCCATACCTTAGGCCAGACATTGTTACATTTCACATGGTTATTAGTCAGTGATGGGATATAATGTCTGCCGTACCTTAGGCCAGACATTGTTACATTTTACATGGTTGTTAGTCAGTGATAGGATATAATGTCTGCCGTACCTTAGGCCAGATATTGTTACATTTTACATGGTTGTTAGTCAGTGATGGGATATAATGTCGGCCGTACCTTAGGCCAGACATTGTTACATTTTACATGGTTGTTAGTCAGTGATGGGATATAATGTCTGCCGTACCTTAGGCCAGACATTGTTACATTTTACATGGTTGTTAGTCAGTGATAGGATATAATGTCTGCCGTACCTTAGGCCAGACATTGTTACATTTTACATGGTTGTTAGTCAGTGATTGGATATAATGTCAGCCGTACCTTAGGCCAGACATTGTTACATTTCACATGGTTGTTAGTCAGTGATGGGATATAATGTCGGCCGTACCTTAGGCCAGACATTGTTACATTTTACATGGTTGTTAGTCAGTGATGGGATATAATGTCGGCCGTACCTTAGGCCAGACATTGTTACATTTTACATGGTTGTTAGTCAGTGATAGGATATAATGTCAGCCGTACCTTAGGCCAGACATTGTTACATTTTACATGGTTGTTAGTCAGTGATAGGATATAATGTCGGCCGTACCTTAGGCCAGACATTGTTACATTTTACATGGTTGTTAGTCAGTGATAGGATATAATGTCAGCCGTACCTTAGGCCAGACATTGTTACATTTTACATGGTTGTTAGTCAGTGATGGGATATAATGTCGGCCGTACCTTAGGCCAGACATTGTTACATTTTACATGGTTGTTAGTCAGTGATAGGATATAATGTCAGCCGTACCTTAGGCCAGACATTGTTACATTTTACATGGTTGTTAGTCAGTGATGGGATATAATGTCGGCCGTACCTTAGGCCAGACATTGTTACATTTCACATGGTTGTTAGTCAGTGATAGGATATAATGTCTGCCGTACCTTAGGCCAGACATTGTTACATTTTACATGGTTGTTAGTCAGTGATGGGATATAATGTCGGCCGTACCTTAGGCCAGACATTGTTACATTTTACATGGTTGTTAGTCAGTGATAGGATATAATGTCTGCCGTACCTTAGGCCAGATATTGTTACATTTTACATGGTTGTTAGTCAGTGATAGGATATAATGTCAGCCGTACCTTATGCCGGATATTGTTACATTTTACATGGTTGTTAGTCAGTGATAGGATATAATGTCAGCCGTACCTTAGGCCAGACATTGTTACATTTTACATGGTTGTTAGTCAGTGATGGGATATAATGTCTGCCGTACCTTAGGCCAGACATTGTTATATTTTACATGGTTGTTAGTCAGTGATGGGATATAATGTCAGCCGTACCTTAGGCCAGACATTGTTACATTTCACATGGTTGTTAGTCAGTGATGGGATATAATGTCTGCCGTACCTTAGGCCAGACATTGTTACATTTCACATGGTTGTTAGTCAGTGATGGGATATAATGTCAGCCGTACCTTAGGCCAGACATTGTTACATTTTACATGGTTGTTAGTCAGTGATGGGATATAATGACAGCCGTACCTTAGGCCAGACATTGTTACATTTTACATGGTTGTTAGTCAGTGATAGGATATAATGTCTGCCGTACCTTAGGCCAGACATTGTTATATTTTACATGGTTGTTAGTCAGTGATAGGATATAATGTCGGCCATACCTTAGGCCAGACATTGTTACATTTTACATGGTTGTTAGTCAGTGATGGGATATAATGTCAGCCGTACCTTAGGCCAGACATTGTTACATTTTACATGGTTGTTAGTCAGTGATGGGATATAATGACAGCCGTACCTTAGGCCAGACATTGTTACATTTTACATGGTTGTTAGTCAGTGATAGGATATAATGTCGGCCGTACCTTAGGCCAGACATTGTTATATTTTACATGGTTGTTAGTCAGTGATAGGATATAATGTCGGCCATACCTTAGGCCAGACATTGTTACATTTTACATGGTTGTTAGTCAGTGATGGGATATAATGTCTGCCGTACCTTAGGCCAGACATTGTTACATTTTACATGGTTGTTAGTCAGTGATAGGATATAATGTCAGCCGTACCTTAGGCCAGACATTGTTACATTTTACATGGTTGTTAGTCAGTGATAGGATATAATGTCGGCCGTACCTTAGGCCAGACATTGTTATATTTTACATGGTTGTTAGTCAGTGATGGGATATAATGTGGGCCGTACCTTAGGCCAGACATTGTTACATTTCACATGGTTGTTAGTCAGTGATGGGATATAATGTCAGCCGTACCTTAGGCCAGACATTGTTACATTTTACATGGTTGTTAGTCAGTGATGGGATATAATGTCAGCCGTACCTTAGGCCAGACATTGTTATATTTTACATGGTTGTTAGTCAGTGATGGGATATAATGTCGGCCGTCCCTTAGGCCAGACATTGTTACATTTTACATGGTTGTTAGTCAGTGATGGGATATAATGTCAGCCGTACCTTAGGCCAGACATTGTTATATTTTACATGGTTGTTAGTCAGTGATAGGATATAATGTCGGCTGTCCCTTAGGCCAGACATTGTTACATTTTACATGGTTGTTAGTCAGTGATGGGATATAATGTCTGCCATACCTTAGGCCAGACATTGTTACATTTTACATGGTTGTTAGTCAGTGATGGGATATAATGACAGCCGTACCTTAGGCCAGACATTGTTACATTTTACATGGTTGTTAGTCAGTGATGGGATATAATGTCGGCCGTACCTTAGGCCAGACATTGTTACATTTTACATGGTTGTTAGTCAGTGATGGGATATAATGTCTGCCGTACCTTAGGCCAGACATTGTTATATTTTACATGGTTGTTGATCAGTGATACTTGCAGCGTTGAGCTGCTTGTCAAAGCAGAATTTTAACATCATTTAATGCTGTATTTATTAATTGTCATTTCTGGTGTGGTAATGAGTAAGTTTTTTTTATGTTACATACTTTTTATTAGACAAAATACTTATAATGGTTTCCCAAAATACCTATGTGCATACATGTGAACTATCACTGAGGCCAAAGGGGGAGATTTTCACTTGCAAAGTGGGAATTTTTTTCTTTTTTTTCTTACCATTTTGGAAACATGACCCGACGTGACTCTAAGAATGAGGATGTTTTTGCTTTGTTTTAGACAAAATTGGGAAAAACTCAACTATATTATTTGAATCTTTGGCTCATTCAAATACTTTTATATTTTACTCATTAACAAAGCAATACCAACGTCTTAAGAGACTGAAGTAGACACTTATTTATTATATTTGACCAGGGATGAGACTCCTATTTTTGTCCATTTTTTAATTGGGTATTTTTCCTTCAAATTTTAAAAGAAAGATAATATTTGCTAATGGGAGCATGACCAATTAACTGTCTTCAGAATGGGATAAAGGAAAACTAGCAATAGTGCCACTTTTAGTGTTCTTTGAAAAGTGAAGCTAAAATCAACCTCATGTTAAAATCATTTATTCTTAAATAACTGAAAAAGTATATAAGAGAGAAATACTGAAAAAATTCATTCTCAAACAGGTATATAACAATGACTCTTTCAAAGCAAAAAAAAAAGAATGACAAAATGACAGATTGTTTGTGTACAACATAGAAACTGTTTAGACAGACATCACTAATTTTTATACAAATTGATTATAATTTCAATACAAAATTCACATCATTTCCCTAATGCTTAATTAAATTTGTTTTTCTACAAGTCTATTGATTTTTCTCTAGATTTCACATTTTAGCTTCTGATAATTTTGCATAATTTTAGCATCATCCATAATATCACAAATGTATGACTCATTTTAAATGAAAATAAACCCACCACAATATATTTAATTAATTGAAAAGCAGAAATCTAATAATATGCATCTATTTTATATTTGTGTTAAACTAATTTTATTTGAGGTGTCTCAGTTGCACAATTGCTGGCATGTGTATACTCCGTCCAACACTGCAGGACTTGATCTGTGGGGAGACAAACTATGGGTGACAAAAATGATGCCTTATGATTTATAGCATGATAGTGGAGCCTCCATTCCCAATAACAGAGCACTATATGGACCTAACGGCTCTGCTGGGAATATTGGATGGATGGGCAAGGTGTGAGCAAATCACAGTCATGTAATGTCATAGTGTATTTGAATAAAACTGATCTTGTGACTATTTGGTACATGTATGTGCATTTTCAATTTTCATTTTGCAGATTGTTTATTATACAATCAGAGTTTCATTCTGAAAAAAACATGAGATAGGAAACAATGATGCCTTCAATTAAATCTAAATCAAATGTTCATTCTTTTCATAAAACAAATGCATTTGCAGAAAAAAGTATATCACACATAATTTGCCTGCACTTATTTTATAATAAGGTATTTATATAAATGAATAAACTCTAAATATAATATCTGTGATGGGTAATAAATTCTTGAATCACATACAATTGATATTCCCACTTCCTCAACAAATATTTTTATTATCATAATACTTAGTTCTCATTTAAAGAGAACAAGAAGACAAAATATCATTTTATTGTCCTTATATTTAGATTAGTGATGGACAGTGAATGTTTGGATATAAGGCAGAGGCTTATAGTAGAGAGCCTCTCTATATAACAAGTCAATAAACATTGGAGTATCTTCATGTGACTGTTACTTGTTCTGTCTGTTGGTAGATTGTTACTTGGTCTGTCTGTTGGTAGATTGTTACGTGTTCTGTCTGTTGGTGGATTGTTACTTGTTCTGTCTGTTGGTGGATTGTTACTTGTTCTGTCTGTTGGTGGATTGTTGCTACTTGTTCTGTCTGTTGGTGGATTGTTACTTGTTCTGTCTGTTGGTGGATTGTTACTTGTTCTGTCTGTTGTGGTAGATTGTTTCTTGTTCTGTCTGTTGGTGGATTGTTACTTGTTCTGTCTGTTGGTGGATTGTTACTTGTTCTGTCTGTTGGTGGATTGTTACTTGTTCTGTCTGTTGGTAGATTGTTACTTGTTTGGTCTGTTGGTGGATTGTTACTTGTTCTGTCTGTTGGTAGATTGTTACTTGTTCTGTCTGTTGGTAGATTGTTACTTGTTCTGTCTGTTGGAAGATTGTTACTTGTTCTGTCTGTTGGTAGATTGTTACTTGTTCTGTCTGTTGGTGGATTGTTACGTGTTCTGTCTGTTGGTAGATTGTTACTTGTTCTGTCTGTTGGTAGATTGTTACTTGTTCTGTCTGTTGGTGGATTGTTACTTGTTCTGTCTGTTGGAAGATTGTTACTTGTTTGGTCTGTTGGTAGATTGTTACTTGTTCTGTCTGTTGGTGGATTGTTACTTGTTCTGTCTGTTGGAAGATTGTTACTTGTTCTGTCTGTTGGTAGATTGTTACTTGTTCTGTCTGTTGGTAGATTGTTACTTGTTTGGTCTGTTGGTGGATTGTTATTTGTTCTGTCTGTTGGTAGATTGTTACTTGTTCTGTCTGTTGGTGGATTGTTACTTGTTCTGTCTGTTGGAAGATTGTTACTTGTTTGGTCTGTTGGTAGATTGTTACTTGTTCTGTCTGTTGGTGGATTGTTACTTGTTCTGTCTGTTGGAAGATTGTTACTTGTTCTGTCTGTTGGTAGATTGTTACTTGTTTGGTCTGTTGGTGGATTGTTATTTGTTCTGTCTGTTGGTAGATTGTTACTTGTTCTGTCTGTTGGTGGATTGTTACTTGTTCTGTCTGTTGGAAGATTGTTACTTGTTTGGTCTGTTGGTAGATTGTTACTTGTTTGGTCTGTTGGTGGATTGTTACTTGTTCTGTCTGTTGGTAGATTGTTACTTGTTCTGTCTGTTGGTGGATTGTTACTTGTTCTGTCTGTTGGAAGATTGTTACTTGTTTGGTCTGTTGGTAGATTGTTACTTGTTCTGTCTGTTGGTGGATTGTTACTTGTTCTGTCTGTTGGAAGATTGTTACTTGTTCTGTCTGTTGGTAGATTGTTACTTGTTTGGTCTGTTGGTAGATTGTTACTTGTTCTGTCTGTTGGTGGATTGATACTTGTTCTGTCTGTTGGTGGATTGTTACTTGTTCTGTCTGTTGGAAGATTGTTACTTGTTTGGTCTATTGGGAGATTGTTACTTGTTCTGTCTGTTGGTAGATTGATACTTGTTTGGTCTGTTGGTGGATTGTTACTTGTTCTGTCTGTTGGTAGATTGTTACTTGTTTGGTCTGTTGGTGGATTGTTACTTGTTCCGTCTGTTGGTGGATTGTTACTTGTTCTGTCTGTTGGTAGATTGATACTTGTTCTGTCTGTTGGTAGATTGTTACTTGTTCTGTCTGTTGGTAGATTGTTACTTGTTTGGTCTGTTGGTGGATTGTTACTTGTTCTGTCTGTTGGAAGATTGTTACTTGTTCTGTCTGTTGGTAGATTTATACTTGTTCTGTCTGTTGGTAAATTGTTACTTGTTCTGTCTGTTGGTGGATTGTTACTTGTTCTGTCTGTTGGTGGATTGTTATTTGTCTGTCTGTTAGTGGATTGTTACTTGTTCTGTCTGTTGGTGGATTGCTACTTGTTCTGTCTGTTGGTGGATTGTTACTTGTTCTGTCTGTTGGTAGATTGATACTTGTTCTGTCTGTTGGTGGATTGCTACTTGTTCTGTCTGTTGGTGGATTGTTACTTGTTCTGTTTGTTGGTGGATTTTTACTTGTTCTGTCTGTTAGTGGATTGTTACTTGTTCTGTCTGTTGGTGGATTGCTACTTGTTCCGTCTGTTGGTTGATTGTTACTTGTTCTGTCTGTTGGTGGATTGCTACTTGTTCTGTCTGTTGGTAGATTGTTACTTGTTTGGTCTGTTGGTAGATTGTTACTTGTTTGGTCTGTTGGTAGATTGTTACTTGTTTGGTCTGTTGATGGATTGTTACTTGTTCCATCTGTTGGTAGATTGTTGCTTGTTCTGTCTGTTGGAAGATTGTTACTTGTTCTGTCTGTTGGTGGATTGTTACTTGTTTGGTCTGTTGGTGGATTGTTACTTGTTCTGTCTGTTGGAAGATTGTTACTTGTTCTGTCTGTTGGTAAATTGTTACTTGTTCTGTCTGTTGGTGGATTGTTACTTGTTCTGTCTGTTGGAAGATTGTTACTTGTTCTGTCTGTTGGTAAATTGTTACTTGTTCTGTCTGTTGGTGGATTGTTACTTGTTCTGTCTGTTGGTGGATTGTTATTTGTCTGTCTGTTAGTGGATTGTTACTTGTTCTGTCTGTTGGTCGATTGCTACTTGTTCTGTCTGTTGGTGGATTGTTACTTGTTCTGTCTGTTGGTAGATTGATACTTGTTCTGTCTGTTGGTGGATTGCTACTTGTTCTGTCTGTTGGTGGATTGTTACTTGTTCTGTTTGTTGGTAGATTTTTACTTGTTCTGTCTGTTAGTGGATTGTTACTTGTTCTGTCTGTTGGTAGATTGATACTTGTTCTGTCTGTTGGTGGATTGCTACTTGTTCCGTCTGTTGGTGGATTGTTACTTGTTCTGTCTGTTGGTAGATTGATACTTGTTCTGTCTGTTGGTGGATTGTTACTTGTTCCGTCTGTTGGTGGATTGTTACTTGTTCTGTCTGTTGGTAGATTAATACTTGTTCTGTTTGTTGGTGGATTGTTACTTGTTCTGTCTGTTGGTAGATTTTTACTTGTTTTGTCTGTTGGTGGATTGCTACTTGTTCTGTCTGTTGGTAGATTGTTACTTGTTCTGTCTGTTGGTAGATTGTTACTTGTTCTGTCTTTTGGAAGATTGTTACTTGTTCTGTCTGTTGGTAGATTGTTACTTGTTCTGTCTGTTGGTGGATTGTTACGTGTTCTGTCTGTTGGTAGATTGTTACTTGTTCTGTCTGTTGGTAGATTGTTACTTGTTCTGTCTGTTGGTGGATTGTTACTTGTTCTGTCTGTTGGAAGATTGTTACTTGTTTGGTCTGTTGGTAGATTGTTACTTGTTCTGTCTGTTGGTGGATTGTTACTTGTTCTGTCTGTTGGAAGATTGTTACTTGTTCTGTCTGTTGGTAGATTGTTACTTGTTCTGTCTGTTGGTAGATTGTTACTTGTTTGGTCTGTTGGTGGATTGTTATTTGTTCTGTCTGTTGGTGGATTGTTACTTGTTCTGTCTGTTGGTGGATTGTTACTTGTTCTGTCTGTTGGAAGATTGTTACTTGTTTGGTCTGTTGGTAGATTGTTACTTGTTCTGTCTGTTGGTGGATTGTTACTTGTTCTGTCTGTTGGAAGATTGTTACTTGTTCTGTCTGTTGGTAGATTGTTACTTGTTTGGTCTGTTGGTGGATTGTTATTTGTTCTGTCTGTTGGTAGATTGTTACTTGTTCTGTCTGTTGGTGGATTGTTACTTGTTCTGTCTGTTGGAAGATTGTTACTTGTTTGGTCTGTTGGTAGATTGTTACTTGTTCTGTCTGTTGGTGGATTGTTACTTGTTCTGTCTGTTGGAAGATTGTTACTTGTTCTGTCTGTTGGTAGATTGTTACTTGTTTGGTCTGTTGGTAGATTGTTACTTGTTCTGTTTGTTGGTAGATTGTTACTTGTTCTGTCTGTTGGTGGATTGTTACTTGTTCTGTCTGTTGGTAGATTGATCCTTGTTCTGTCTGTTGGTAGATTGTTACTTGTTCTGTCTGTTGGTAGATTGTTACTTGTTTGGTCTGTTGGTGGATTGTTACTTGTTCTGTCTGTTGGTAGATTGTTACTTGTTCTGTCTGTTGGTGGATTGCTACTTGTTCTGTCTGTTGGAAGATTGTTACTTGTTTGGTCTGTTGGTAGATTGTTACTTGTTCTGTCTGTTGGTGGATTGTTACTTGTTCTGTCTGTTGGAAGATTGTTACTTGTTCTGTCTGTTGGTAGATTGTTACTTGTTTGGTCTGTTGGTAGATTGTTACTTGTTCTGTCTGTTGGTGGATTGATACTTGTTCTGTCTGTTGGTGGATTGTTACTTGTTCTGTCTGTTGGAAGATTGTTACTTGTTTGGTCTATTGGTAGATTGTTACTTGTTCTGTCTGTTGGTAGATTGATACTTGTTTGGTCTGTTGGTGGATTGTTACTTGTTCTGTCTGTTGGTAGATTGTTACTTGTTTGGTCTGTTGGTGGATTGTTACTTGTTCCGTCTGTTGGTGGATTGTTACTTGTTCTGTCTGTTGGTAGATTGATACTTGTTCTGTCTGTTGGTAGATTGTTACTTGTTCTGTCTGTTGGTAGATTGTTACTTGTTTGGTCTGTTGGTGGATTGTTACTTGTTCTGTCTGTTGGAAGATTGTTACTTGTTCTGTCTGTTGGTAGATTTATACTTGTTCTGTCTGTTGGTAAATTGTTACTTGTTCTGTCTGTTGGTGGATTGTTACTTGTTCTGTCTGTTGGTGGATTGTTATTTGTCTGTCTGTTAGTGGATTGTTACTTGTTCTGTCTGTTGGTGGATTGCTACTTGTTCTGTCTGTTGGTGGATTGTTACTTGTTCTGTCTGTTGGTGGATTGCTACTTGTTCTGTCTGTTGGTGGATTGTTACTTGTTCTGTTTGTTGGTGGATTTTTACTTGTTCTGTCTGTTAGTGGATTGTTACTTGTTCTGTCTGTTGGTGGATTGCTACTTGTTCCGTCTGTTGGTTGATTGTTACTTGTTCTGTCTGTTGGTGGATTGCTACTTGTTCTGTCTGTTGGTAGATTGTTACTTGTTTGGTCTGTTGGTAGATTGTTACTTGTTTGGTCTGTTGGTAGATTGTTACTTGTTTGGTCTGTTGGTGGATTGTTACTTGTTCCATCTGTTGGTGGATTGTTACTTGTTCTGTCTGTTTGTAGATTGATACTTGTTCTGTCTGTTGGTAGATTGTTACTTGTTCTGTCTGTTGGAAGATTGTTACTTGTTCTGTCTGTTGGTGGATTGTTACTTGTTTGGTCTGTTGGTGGATTGTTACTTGTTCTGTCTGTTGGAAGATTGTTACTTGTTCTGTCTGTTGGTAAATTGTTACTTGTTCTGTCTGTTGGTGGATTGTTACTTGTTCTGTCTGTTGGAAGATTGTTACTTGTTCTGTCTGTTGGTAAATTGTTACTTGTTCTGTCTGTTGGTGGATTGTTACTTGTTCTGTCTGTTGGTGGATTGTTATTTGTCTGTCTGTTAGTGGATTGTTACTTGTTCTGTCTGTTGGTCGATTGCTACTTGTTCTGTCTGTTGGTGGATTGTTACTTGTTCTGTCTGTTGGTAGATTGATACTTGTTCTGTCTGTTGGTGGATTGCTACTTGTTCTGTCTGTTGGTGGATTGTTACTTGTTCTGTTTGTTGGTAGATTTTTACTTGTTCTGTCTGTTAGTGGATTGTTACTTGTTCTGTCTGTTGGTAGATTGATACTTGTTCTGTCTGTTGGTGGATTGCTACTTGTTCCGTCTGTTGGTGGATTGTTACTTGTTCTGTCTGTTGGTAGATTGATACTTGTTCTGTCTGTTGGTGGATTGTTACTTGTTCCGTCTGTTGGTGGATTGTTACTTGTTCTGTCTGTTGGTAGATTAATACTTGTTCTGTTTGTTGGTGGATTGTTACTTGTTCTGTCTGTTGGTAGATTTTTACTTGTTTTGTCTGTTGGTGGATTGCTACTTGTTCTGTCTGTTGGTGGATTGTTACTTGTTCTGTCTGTTGGTAGATTTTTACTTGTTCTGTCTGTTAGTGGATTGTTACTTGTTCTGTCTGTTGGTAGATTGATACTTGTTCTGTCTGTTGGTGGATTGCTACTTGTTCCGTCTGTTGGTTGATTATTACTTGTTCTGTCTGTTGGTAGATTGCTACTTGTTCTGTCTGTTGGTTGATTGTTACTTGTTCTGTCTGTTGGTAGATTGCTACTTGTTCCATCTGTTGGTGGATTGTTACTTGTTCTGTCTGTTGGTAGATTGCTACTTGTTCTGTCTGTTGGTAGATTGCTACTTGTTCTGTCTGTTGGTAGATTGCTACTTATTCTGTCTATTGGTGGATTGTTTTATGCTTTAAAGGATGTTGGACCTGTACTCACAGGACAAATGTGAATCCAGAAAGCCAAATTGTATACCAGATTAAATAAAATGATGCTATCAAAGTGTAACTTTTAGAAAGAAATTCCCCAGCTGTGAAACTAATATCCTCCTGAAAGAGCTTATTTCTTTAGTTAATCTTATATAACTAATGCATTAGTAGGGTAACCTTGGCCTAGTTATTGCATTAAGGTTTGTCAACTTGAGTCCATACAGCTGTTTATAACAATTCAAGACTAGCTTCTAGGTGTTTTTTGTTAATTAGCATTATTTTATTTACAATACTCTAAAAGGTCATGATGATGTTGTGTTAGCCAATCAAATTCATATTGACCATTTTGTTTCATGTTGGCCATTGTTTTCTCATATTGGCCCATCGATGTTAACTTGATTATACTTGCCAGACAAAACATGAATACAACACACAATATGAACTACCTAATTATTATTCAAGGGCAGATCCAGGATTTGTTTTTCAGTGGATGTCCTAATAGAGCGATGAAGGTGCTAGCCTAACTAGAGGAGTCTTTCAAAACTTTTGAAATGTATCAGCCAAAAAGAGTCATTTCCTGGATTTTTTTTACCCAAATAGTTTAATTTCAAAGCATTTAGGACATTTTATTCATAAATACATGCTTACTTATCTGAGTCATTAGACACATTATGTGACAATACTACTAGTGCTATAAAGTTGTGACACATGCTGAAGTTGTCAAACATTATCTGTAGCACTGGTCACATTATGTGACAATACTACTAGTGCTGTAAAGTTGTGACACATGCTGAAGTTGTCAAACATTATCTGTAGCACTGGACACATTATGTGACAATACTACAAGTGCTATAAAGTTGTGACACATGCTGAAGTTGTCAAACATTATCTGCAGCAATGGACACATTATGTGACAATACTACTAGTGCTATAAAGTTGTGACACATGCTGAAGTTGTCAAACATTATCTGTAGCACTGGACACATTATGTGACAATACTACAAGTGCTATAAAGTTGTGACACATGCTGAAGTTGTCAAACATTATCTGTAGCACTGGTCACATTATGTGACAATACTACTAGTGCTATAAAGTTGTGACACATGCTGAAGTTGTCAAACATTATCTGTAGCACTGGACACATTATGTGACAATACTACAAGTGCTATAAAGTTGTGACACATGCTGAAGTTGTCAAACATTATTTGTAGCACTGGTCACATTATGTGACAATACTATTAGTGCTATAAAGTTGTGACACATGCTGAAGTTGTCAAACATTATCTGTAGCACTGGACACATTATGTGACAATACTACAAGTGCTATAAAGTTGTGACACATGCTGAAGTTGTCAAACATTATCTGTAGCACTGGACACATTATGTGACAATACTACTAGTGCTATAAAGTTGTGACACATGCTGAAGTTGTCAAACATTATCTGTAGCACTGGACACATTATGTGACAATACTACTAGTGCTGTAAAGTTGTGACACATGCTGAAGTTGTCAAACATTATCTGTAGCACTGGACACATTATGTGACAATACTACAAGTGCTATAAAGTTGTGACACATGCTGAAGTTGTCAAACATTATCTGTAGCACTGGACACATTATGTGACAATACTACTAGTGCTGTAAAGTTGTGACACATGCTGAAGTTGTCAAACATTATCTGTAGCACTGGACACATTATGTGACAATACTACTAGTGCTATAAAGTTGTGACACATGCTGAAGTTGTCAAACATTATTTGTAGCACTGGTCACATTATGTGACAATACTATTAGTGCTATAAAGTTGTGACACATGCTGAAGTTGTCAAACATTATCTGTAGCACTGGACACATTATGTGACAATACTACAAGTGCTATAAAGTTGTGACACATGCTGAAGTTGTCAAACATTATCTGTAGCACTGGACACATTATGTGACAATACTACTAGTGCTATAAAGTTGTGACACATGCTGAAGTTGTCAAACATTATCTGTAGCACTGGACACATTATGTGACAATACTACTAGTGCTGTAAAGTTGTGACACATGCTGAAGTTGTCAAACATTATCTGTAGCACTGGACACATTATGTGACAATACTACTAGTGCTGTAAAGTTGTGACACATGCTGAAGTTGTCAAACATTATCTGTAGCACTGGACACATTATGTGACAATACTACAAGTGCTAT
The DNA here is from genome assembly GCA_007844125.1 of Sinonovacula constricta. Lineage (NCBI taxonomy): Eukaryota > Metazoa > Mollusca > Bivalvia > Cardiida > Solecurtidae > Sinonovacula > Sinonovacula constricta. The sequence continues at coordinate 2,004,422 of CM017556.1, forward strand.
AAAGTTGTGACACATGCTGAAGTTGTCAAACATTATCTGTAGCACTGGACACATTATGTGACAATACTACTAGTGCTGTAAAGTTGTGACACATGCTGAAGTTGTCAAACATTATCTGTAGCACTGGACACATTATGTGACAATACTACTAGTGCTATAAAGTTGTGACACATGCTGAAGTTGTCAAACATTATCTGTAGCACTGGTCACATTATGTGACAATACTACTAGTGCTATAAAGTTGTGACACATGCTGAAGTTGTCAAACATTATCTGTAGCACTGGACACATTATGTGACAATACTACTAGTGCTATAAAGTTGTGACACATGCTGAAGTTGTCAAACATTATTTGTAGCACTGGACACATTATGTGACAATACTACTAGTGCTATAAAGTTGTGACACATGCTGAAGTTGTCAAACATTATCTGTAGCACTGGACACATTATGTGACAATACTACTAGTGCTATAAAGTTGTGACACATGCTGAAGTTGTCAAACATTATCTGTAGCACTGGTCACATTATGTGACAATACTACCAGTCCTGTAAAGTTGTGACACATGCTGAAGTTGTCAAACATTATTTGTAGCACTGGACACATTATGTGACAATACTACTAGTGCTATAAAGTTGTGACACATGCTGAAGTTGTCAAACATTATTTGTAGCACTGGACACATTATGTGACAATACTACTAGTGCTATAAAGTTGTGACACATGCTGAAGTTGTCAAACATTATCTGTAGCACTGGACACATTATGTGACAATACTACTAGTGCTATAAAGTTGTGACACATGCTGAAGTTGTCAAACATTATTTGTAGCACTGGACACATTATGTGACAATACTACTAGTGCTATAAAGTTGTGACACATGCTGAAGTTGTCAAACATTATCTGTAGCACTGGACACATTATGTGACAATACTACTAGTGCTATAAAGTTGTGACACATGCTGAAGTTGTCAAACATTATTTGTAGCACTGGACACATTATGTGACAATACTACTAGTGCTATAAAGTTGTGACACATGCTGAAGTTGTCAAACATTATCTGTAGCACTGGACACATTATGTGACAATACTACTAGTGCTATAAAGTTGTGACACATGCTGAAGTTGTCAAACATTATCTGTAGCACTGGTCACATTATGTGACAATACTACCAGTCCTGTAAAGTTGTGACACATGCTGAAGTTGTCAAACATTATCTGTAGCACTGGACACATTATGTGACAATACTACTAGTGCTATAAAGTTGTGACACATGCTGAAGTTGTCAAACATTATCTGTAGCACTGGTCACATTATGTGACAATACTACCAGTCCTGTAAAGTTGTGACACATGCTGAAGTTGTCAAACATTATCTGTAGCACTGGACACATTATGTGACAATACTACTAGTGCTATAAAGTTGTGACACATGCTGAAGTTGTCAAACATTATCTGTAGCACTGGACACATTATGTGACAATACTACTAGTGCTATAAAGTTGTGACACATGCTGAAGTTGTCAAACATTATCTGTAGCACTGGACACATTATGTGACAATACTACTAGTGCTATAAAGTTGTGACACATGCTGAAGTTGTCAAACATTATCTGTAGCACTGGACACATTATGTGACAATACTACTAGTGCTATAAAGTTGTGACACATGCTGAAGTTGTCAAACATTATCTGTAGCACTGGACACATTATGTGACAATACTACTAGTGCTATAAAGTTGTGACACATGCTGAAGTTGTCAAACATTATCTGTAGCACTGGACACATTATGTGACAATACTACTAGTGCTATAAAGTTGTGACACATGCTGAAGTTTTCAAACATTATCTGTAGCAATGGACACAATATGTGACAATACTACTAGTGCTATAAAGTTGTGACACATGCTGAAGTTGTCAAATATTATCTGTAGCAATGGACACATTATGTGACAATACTACTAGTGCTGTAAAGTTGTGACACATGCTGAAGTGTCAAACATTATCTGTAGCACTGGACACATTATGTGACAATACTACCAGTGCTATAAATTTGGGACTCACCTTGAAGTTATCAATCATAACCTTCATAAAATGTAGTTTTTGACAATTTCAGGGGTTATTATGGGTACATGTAAACTTTGGGAGAACTTACAAAAGGTTAAGCATAAAACAATAACACAGAGCATTGAGTTTTTTTCATGTTTTAATACTAAAAAATATAATATCTACATCAGAATGGCCCAAATAAAACTTTGCATTAACTAGTTTTGCCACTTTATTAAATGAAAAGCTTGTTCATAAGTTATAATCACTGATAATTGAAACTATAGTAGGTTAAATTGAAAAATTCAATGCTGTTTTTTTACCAAAACAGTTTATTTCATAACCCCAATTATATGATGTTTAGGTTGCTGAGCATCAAGCCTAATTAATTATATGTTTGTGTCTGAAATTCTCTAAGGTCTGTGTCACTTTCAGTTTTGTAATTTTAGGTAAAACAAGACACTGTTGGGTTTTGGAATTATTTACAATAATTAAACTGTCAACGTCTTATAGGCCTGACATCCCAATTTTCTCACTTCCATCTTTATGTACTCTGCTAGGCATGAATATTTAATGGTAATTTTCTGTGGATAATTTAACCATTTATCTTTTCCTTAGTTTGAAGTAAACAGTTAGACATGTAATCCATCAAATGGTTTTGCTTGGCTACATTCTGCAGCAACTCTTGGAATCAAAACTTCAAACCTAGCCTCATGCTTGATCAATAGGAGACATAATGTAAACTCCTGAGTTACTCGCTTTTTTGTTAGTTGTTATAATTAATATTTAAGCATTGCATTATACAAACGTTTGTGACATTAATCTTTATTTTATGTCAGGAAAAAATAAAACTATAATGTATTATTATTATTTCTTTCATAACCAATTTTTTGTTGTAAGTTTTGTTGATTCTGTACATGCATCCATTGAGTCATTGATTTGATTTTGATTAATTTCAAACTGGCCTTGACATTAATAATAACTTAATCAAACCCAGTATGTATGCTACTAATAATTCGTGTTATCTGTCTGATTTATACAGTTTTATAACTGCTTTATTGGGGATTGTAAGCTGCACCCAAAAGTTTTTTTCCCAATCGAGACAGTGTACTTAACAAACCAATCAATTACATCATCATGGAACAGAAGTGCCCGTCTTAATCACCTTCTGGGATATTAAACAACGTCAGCATGTTGGTAGCTGGGCCATGCTTGCATTGTCAATATCATGAGACCCAACTACAGGTAGAGTGCTGGGCCATGCCTGTATTGCAATATCATAGGACCCGACTACAGGTAGTGTGCTGGGCCATGCCTGTATTGTCAATATCATGAGACCCAACTACAGGTAGTGTGCTGGGCCATGCTTGCATTGTCAATATCATGAGACCCAACTACAGGTAGTGTGCTGGGCCATGCTTGCATTGTCAATATCATGAGACCCAACTACAGGTAGTTTGCTGGGCCATGCCTGTATTGTCAATACCATAGGACCCGACTACAGGTAGTGTGCTGGGCCATGCTTGCATTGTCAATATCATGAGACCAAACTACAGGTAGTGTGCTGGGCCATGCCTGTATTGTCAATACCATAGGACCCGACTACAGGTAGTGTGCTGGGCCATGTTTGTATTGTCAATATCATAGGACCCAACTACAGGTAGTGTGCTGGGCCATGCCTGTATTGTCAATACCATAGGACCGGACTACAGGTAGTGTGCTGGGCCATGCTTGTATTGTCAATATCATGGGACCCAACTACAGGTAGTGTGCTGGGCCATGCCTGTATTGTCAATACCATAGGACCCGACTACAGGTAGTGTGCTGGGCCATGCCTGTATTGTCAATACCATAGGACCCAACTACAGGTAGTGTGCTGGGCCATACCTGTATTGTCAATACCATAGGACCCGACTACAGGTAGTGTGCTGGGCCATGCTTGTATTGTCAATACCATAGGACCCGACTACAGGTAGTGTGCTGGGCCATGCCTGTATTGTCAATACCATAGGACCCGACTACAGGTAGTGTGCTGGGCCATGTTTGTATTGTCAATATCATAGGACCCGACTACAGGTAGTGTGCTGGGCCATGCCTGTATTGCAATATCATAGGACCCGACTACAGGTGGTGTGCTGGGCCATGCTTGTATTGTCAATATCATAGGACCGGACTACAGGTAGTGTGCTGGGCCATGCTTGTATTGTCAATACCATAGGACCCGACTACAGGTAATGTGCTGGGCCATACTTGTTTTGTCAATATCATAGGACCCAACTACAGGTAGTGTGCTGGGCCATGCCTGTATTGTCAATACCATAGGACCCGACTACAGGTAGTGTGCTGGGCCATGTTTGTATTGTCAATATCATAGGACCCGACTACAGGTAGTGTGCTGGGCCATGCCTGTATTGCAATATCATAGGACCCGACTACAGGTAGTGTGCTGGGCCATGCTTGTATTGTCAATATCATAGGACCGGACTACCTGTAGTGTGCTGGGCCATGTTTGTATTGTCAATATCATGGGACCCGACTACAGGTAGTGTGCTGGGCCATGTTTGTATTGTCAATATCATAGGACCCGACTACAGGTAATGTGCTGGGCCATGCCTGTATTGCAATATCATAGGACCCGACTACAGGTAATGTGCTGGGCCATGCTTATATTGTCAATACCATAGGACTGGACTACAGGTAATGTGCTGGGCCATGCTTGTATTGTCAATATCATAGGACCCGACTACAGGTAATGTGCTGGGCCATGTTTGTATTGTCAATATCATAGGACCCGACTACAGGTAGTGTGCTGGGCCATGCCTGTATTGCAATATCATATGACCCGACTACAGGTAGTGTGCTGGGCCATGCCTGTATTGCAATATCATAGGACCCGACTACAGGTAATGTGCTGGGCCATGCCTGTATTGCAATATCATAGGACCCGACTACAGGTAGTGTGCTGGGCCATGCTTGTATTGTCAATATCATGGGACCCGACTACAGGTAGTGTGCTGGGCCATGCTTGTATTGTCAATATCATAGGACCCGACTACAGGTAGTGTGCTGGGCCATGCTTGTATTGTCAATATCATGGGACCCGACTACAGGTAGTGTGCTGGGCCATGCTAGTATTGTCAATATCATAGGACCCGACTACAGGTAGTGTGCTGGGCCATGCTTGTATTGTCATATCATAGGACCCGACTACAGGTAGTGTACTGGGCCATGCTTGTATTGTCAATATCATAGGACCCGACTACAGGTAGTGTGCTGGGCCATGCCTGTATTGTCAATACCATAGGACCCGACTACAGGTAGTGTGCTGGGCCATGCTTGTATTGTCAATATCATGGGACCCGACTACAGGTAGTGTGCTGGGCCATGCTTGTATTGTCAATATCATGGGACCCGACTACAGGTAGTGTGCTGGGCCATGTTTGTATTGTCAATATCATGGGACTCGACTACAGGTAGTGTGCTGGGCCATGCTTGTTTTGTCAATATCATAGGGTCTGACTTCAGGTAGTGTGCTGGGCCATGCTTGTATTGTCAATATCATGGGATCCGACTACAGGTAGTGTGCTGGGCCATGCTTGTATTGTCAATATCATAGGACCCAACTACAGGTAGTGTGCTGGGCCATACCTGTATTGTCAATATCATGGGACCCGACTACAGGTAGTGTGCTGGGCCATACCTGTATTGTCAATATCATGGGACCAGACTACAGGTAGTGTGCTGGGCCATACTTGTATTGTCAATATCATGGGACCAGACTACAGGTAGTGTGCTGGGCCATACTTGTATTGTCAATATCATGGGACCAGACTACAGGTAGTGTGCTGGGCCATACTTGTATTGTCAATATCATGGGACCAGACTACAGGTAGTATACTGGGCCATGCTTGTATTGTCAATATCATGGGACCCGACTACAGGTAGTGTGCTGGGCCATGCTTGTATTGTCAACATCATATGACCCCACTACAGGTAGTGTGCTGGGCCATGCTTGTATTGTCAATATCATGGGACCCGACTACAGGTAGTGTGCTGTAGTGAGAGTGATATAGATATTACTTTGTCTATCTATCTATATGTCCATCACTAAATGTGGTTTGTCTTTGCAAAATAGCAGGGATAGGATTGACATTAAAAATATTAACCAAGTTTGGTGTCAGCTCAAGTAGTAAGTCTGATTGCAGTTAAGACAAATGTTTGCTGTGTTGGACAGAGATCCAGATAAGAGGTTTAAGGAATTTAAAAATTCATCAACCATAATTACCAACCATATTCATCAACCAGATTTACCAACCACTTTCACTGACCATATTCATAAATCATACTCACCAACCATATTCACCAACCACATTCACCAACCGTATTCACCAACCATACAACATACTCACCTACCATATTCAACAACCATATTCAACAACCATATTCAACAACCATATTCAACAACCATACAACATATTCACCAACCGCATTCACCAACCGCATTCATCAACCATATTTACCAACCATACTCATCAACCATATTCATCAGCCAAATTTACCAACCATATTTACCAACAGCATACACTAACCATATTCACTGACCATATACAGCAACCATATTCATCATCCATATTTACCAACAGTATACACTAACCATATTCACCAACCATATACACCAACCATATTTACCAAACATATTCACCAACCATATACACTAACTATATTTACTGACCATATACACCAACCATATTTACTAACCATATTCACCAACCATATACACCAACCATATTTACCAACAATATTCACCAACCATATACACCAACCATATTTACCAACGATATTCACCAACCATATTCACCAACCATATACACCAACCTTATTCACCATCCATATACACCAACCATATTCACCAACCATATACACTAACCATATTTACCAACCATATACACCAACCATATTTACCAACCATATTCACCAACCATATTCACCAACCATATACACTAACCATATTCACCAACCATATACACCAAGCTTATTCACCATCCATATACACCAACCATACTCACCAACCATATACACCAACCATACTCACCAACCATATTCACCAACCATACTCACCAACCATACTCACCAACCATATTCACCAACCATATTCACCAACCATATTCACCAACCATACTCACCAACCATATTCACCAACCATATTCACCAACCATACTCACCAACCTTATTCACCAACCATACTCACCAACCATACTCACCAACCACATTCATGGACCATATTTACCAACCATATTCATGAACTAAATTTTTGTACCATATTCATTATTCATATTCATCAACCATATTCACCAACCATACTCACCAACCATACTCACCAACCATACTCACCAACCATATTCACCAACCATATTCACCAACCATACTCACCAACCATACTTACCAACCATATTCACCAACCATACTCACCAACCATATTCACCAACCATACTCACCAACCATATTCACCAACCATACTCACCAACCATACTCACCAACCACATTCATGGACCATATTTACCAACCATATTCATGAACCAAATTTTTGTACCATATTCATTATTCATATACCATATTTACCAACCATATGTACCAACCATATTCATCAACCATATTTACCAACCATATTTACCAACCATATTTACCAACCACATTCACCAAACATTTTCAACAACAGTATACACTAACCATATTTACCAACAGTATAAACAAACCATATTTACCAACCATATTTACTTACAGTTTACACCAACCATATTTTCCAAAAGAATTCTCCAACCATATTTACCAATCATGCTTTTGTAAAAATTGATGAGATCATGGGTTTAATGAAATATTTTCTCTAAATTTTTATTTTTCATCATGGTTCATTATCTGAGAGAAACAGAGAGGGCTTTCATTTAAGAACAACAGTGAATATTTTATTTTCAAATTAAATTCGTCAAAAAATGTTGAATGGAGTTCAGATCATGACTCAAGTGTTTGTTGAATTTAGGCTTATATCTGATTATGTGATTCAATACCTTCTTATCTTATACTCTCAGTGTTATCATGTCTTGTGGGAACTATTTTAAATTGTCAAATTGAGACAACTGTAACAGTTCTATCTGTCGTTCAAGCAATATTTTTAGATAAAAGAAAATATAATCGTGCATGAATTTTAGTAAAATTGTACAAATGATGTTCTTTTTGTTAATTTCCATTTTTTTATGTAGTTTTGCTGAAGGTGAGGTTTTCTGAGACCCTTCGTCCGTTGTCTGTCAACTGCCGTCCGGCGTCCGGATTTTGCTTGTGAGCAGGCTAGAGTACAGTTTTTATCCAATCTTAATCAAACTTGGTCAGAATGTTTGTCTGCATGAAGCCTTGAATGAGTTCATTATGGGGTTACCTGGTGTCAAAAATAAGGACAAAAGGTCAGATTTTAGGAAAACCTTGTGAACACACTAGAGACCACATTTATTGCCCAAGCTTTACTAAACTGGGTCAGAATCTTTGTCTGTGTGGAATCTTAGATGAGTTTGTTATTGGGCCACATGGAGTCAAAAAGTAGGTCATCAGGTCAAATTGTAGAAAAAGCTTGTCCAAACTTCACCAAACTTGATCAGAATGTTTGCCAGCATGAAATCTTGAATGTGTTCCTTACTGGGTCACATGGGTTTAAAAAAAAAGGTCACTAGGTCGAATTTTAGAAAATGCTGGAGAACACACAAGAGGCTCCATTGATGGTCCAGTCTTGACCAATGTTGGCCGGAATGTTTGCCAGTATGAAATCTTCAATATGTTATGAAGTGGGTCACATGGATTTAGTAGGTCACAAGGTAAAACTCTAAAAAAATTTATCAGATCAGTGGCCACACTCATAGTCCAGTCTTAACAAAGATTTCTAAAGTAAATATAACTCTTAATTACTACAGGCCAGATATGAGCCTACTAAAAGCATTTGTCCTCAGGTGAGCGATTAAGGGCCAGCATAACCCTCTTGTTAATTGAAGTCTTATTCTAGTGCTAATAAAAAAAAGATGATTGAACAAGTCACTGTTAAACATAAATATTCAAAATTTCAACACCTCCTTAGTTCGAAGTTTACTTGATATTCTTTATGAGGCCAAATGTAGTCCAGAACTGATTAAAATATAGCCAATGGCTTAAGTCAAATTAACCATGTGACAGTGGCTTTAGATTCTGTCTATCACCTATAGTTATTTCTAGGACTCCATAAAATCACTGAAATAACATTCTGTAGCGGTTACAGTGGCAACAGATGATAGTTTTAATTTGTAATGACATGCTTACAGCCTCTGTATATGTACACTTATTGGTAATGACATGCTTACAGCCTCTGTATATGTACACTTATTGGTAATGACATGCTTACAGCCTCTGTATATGTACACTTATTGGTAATGACATGCTTACAGCCTCTGTATATGTACACTTAAATGAGTGGCATTCGTCACCTTGCAGACAATGCACAGCAACCATAAGGCTGCAACTGATGCTATTAACACTCAATTTAGAGGGCTCAGTTGAAGGTAAGACCAATAAATATGTATGAGAAATTTTCCGTTTATTTGATTAATTTATCTTTGTATATGTACCATTGAAGTAAAGTGATTTCATTTTCAAGCAAGGTTTATTGGAGTTTAATGGCTTAGAGATATTCTTTACATATCTTAACACTCAATGTAATTGCTTTGCTTGGAATGGAATTGCTTTTTTACTCTCAGACTGTAAAGTATGCATTGACCAGGTTTATGTAAATAGGATAGATCGAGATCAGCCAGCTCCTAGTGGAAAATCATGATCTGCCCTGCAGCTGCTGCTGCTGCTGCTCAGTCTGTTTCCGTGTCTGTTGCATGTAGTTGTGGTAAGATTACTGACTAGGTATTGGTAAATAACCAAATGAAGCATGATTAGGGTTCAAGCAAGATATAAATAGTTCCACTATTTCAGGGCAGGTCACAGGTACCTGTTCTGGTGTTTTATTCTGCATGTTTCAGATTTATTATATATAAGAGTTCTTCTTAGGTACCCTTTTACAAAAGTATTTCAGCAATCCTTAAATGCTTGTTTATCAGAAAGTATCCTGAAGAAAGAAATCATTTTAATACATATATTGTAAGTAAGGCAAGAAACAATGAACTGGTATTTTCTTAGATCAGCCAATTTAATGTTTTTACTTTAATTTAATATGAATGGAAACTGTCACTGTTTAAATGTCAGATCATATTTTTAAAACCAAATATCAGGGAGCAGTGTACAGCTTTAACAGTAATTGGTTTAATAAGCATTAAAGCTTATTATTAAGCACTTAAAAAGCAATTAGAAAATCAACGAACTTTAAAAAGTATATGAGTGAAGTCCTACAAGTTGTAATGGTTAATACATTTAACATTCATGGTACATGTTAGCGTTCTACATTATATTTAAATCATAAAAAATGTAATATGAAGCAACTTTTTGTCAATAAAATTGATATGATATGTCAGCATTGCATTTATTTAAATGTTTTTGCTTTTGAGAAGAACAATTATGGAGTTTGTTTGCCTTTGTTATTGTTCCAAACTTTCAGTGCTAGAAAGCTATTCAGGCTCATAATGGGACACATACATAATCAATGCTGACACTTGGTGTCCAGTACAAAACCATCATAAGTGTAAGTGATACATGTAATCAATGTAAATAGTTCTAAGGGGAAACAAGGGGTCATAAACCTAAATCATTACCAATGTAAATAGAACTGAGGGGATGAGAGGGGTCATAAACCTAAATCATTACCAATGTAAATAGTACTGAGAGAATGAGGGGATCATAAACCTAAATCATAATCAATGTAAATAGTACTGAGGGGAAACTAGGGATCATTAACCTAAATCATAATCAATGTAAATAGTACTGAGGGGAAACTGGGGGTCATTAACCTAAATCATAATCAATGTAAATAGTACTGAGGGGAAACTAGGGATCATTAACCTAAATCATAATCAATGTAAATAGTACTGAGGGGAAACTGGGGGTCATTAACCTAAATCATAATCAATGTAAATAGTACTGAGGGGAAACTGGGGGTCATTAACCTAAATCATAATCAATGTAAATAGAACTGAGGGGAAACAAGGGGTCATTAACCTAAATCATAATCAATGTAAATAGAACTGAGGGGAAACTAGAGGTCATTAACCTAAATCATAATCAATGTAAATAGTACTGAGGGGATGAGGGGATCAAGTACTGAGAGGATGAGGGGATCATAAACCTTAATCATAATCAATGTAAATAGTACTGAGGGGAAGAGAGGGGTCATTAACTTAAATCATAATCAATGTAAATAGAACTGAGGGGATGCGAGGGATCATAAACCTAAATCATAATCAATGTAAATAGTACTGAGAGGATGAGGGGATCATAAACCTAAATCATAATCAATGTAAATATAACTGAGGGGATGAGAGGGGATCATAAACCTAAATCATAATCAATGTAAATAGTACTGAGGGGAAACTAGGGGTCATAAACCTAAATCATAATCAATGTAAATAGAACTGAGGGGATGAGAGGGGTCATAAACCTAAATCATAATCAATGTTAATAGTACTGAGGGGAAACTAGGGGTCATAAACCTAAATCATAATCAATGTAAATAAAACGGAGAGGATGAGAGGGATCATAGACCTAAATCATAATCAATGTAAATAGTACTGAGGGGAAACTGGGGGTCATTAACCTAAATCTTAATCAATGTAAATAGTACTGAGGGGAAACTAGGGATCATTAACCTAAATCTTAATCAATGTAAATAGTACTGAGAGGATGAGGGGATCATAAACCTAAATCATAACTAATGTAAATAGAAATGAGGGGAAACTAGGGGTCATTAACCTAAATCTTAATCAATGTAAATAGAACTGAGGGGATGAGAGGGATCATAAACCTAAATCATAATCAATGTAAATAGAACTGAGGGGATGAGAGGGATCATAAACCTAAATCATAATCAATGTAAATAGAACTGAGGGGATGAGAGGGATCATAAACCTAAATCATAATCAATGTAAATAGAACTGAGGGGATGAGAGGGGATCATAAACCTAAATCATAATCAATGTAAATAGAACTGAGGGGATGAGAGGGATCATAAACCTAAATCATAATCAATGAAAATAGAACTGAGGGGATGAGAGGGATCATAAACCTAAATCATAATCAATGTAAATAGAACTGAGAGGATGAGAGGGATCATAAACCTAAATCATAATCAATGTAAATAGTACTGAAAGGATGAGGGGATCATAAACCTAAATCATAATCAATGTAAATAGTACTAAGAGAATGAGGGGGTCATAAACCTAAACCATAATCAATGTAAATAGTACTGAGAGAATGAGGGGGTCATAAACCTAAATCATAATCAATGTAAATAGTACTAAGAGAATGAGGGGGTCATAAACCTAAACCATAATCAATGTAAATAGTACTGAGAGAATGAGGGGATCATAAACCTAAATCATAATCAATGTAAAAAGTACTGAGAGAATGAGGGGGTCATAAACCTAAATCATAATCAATATAAATAGTACTGAGAGAATGAGGGGATCATAAACCTAAATCATAATCAATTTAAATATTACTGAGAGGATGAGGGATCATAAACCTAAATCATAATCAATGTAAATAGAGAGGATGAGAGGGATCATAAACCTAAATCATAACCAATGTAAATAGAACTGAGAGGATGAGAGGGGTCATAAACCTAAATCATAATCAATGTAAATAGTACTGAGAGGATGAGAGGGATCAAAAACCTAAATCATAATCAATGTAAATAGTACTGAGGGGATGAGAGGGGTCATAAACCTAAATCATAACTAATGTTAATAGTACTGAGGGGATGAGAGGGGTCATAAACCTAAATCATAATCAATGTAAATAGAACTGAGAGGATGAGAGGGGTCATAAACCTAAATTATAAACAATGAGAACCTTTTGAATGCTCTATTTTGTTGAATGCTCAAGTTTAAAATTATATGTTTGACAGTGAAAGGTACCTTAATTGAGACTAAGCAGCTAATCATGTGGATCCTGATCAGACTGTTTCCATTAGAGAGCTGGCTAATCTGGATTAACACTATTTGTATAAGTCTTAAATGTATGACTAGCATGTGAAGTGTTCAGAACCCAAACATTATCGTCAGTTCTCTAACTTCTTTTTCTACATGGGTTAAACTGTTTTTACTGATATAGAATCAGCAGGAACCAGTGCAGAGGAGATGACTGATCTTGATCTACACTGTTTTATTTTAAGCCGTGTAAATTTCTGGTTTAGTGCATGTGGAGGGTGGAGGTTGAGGTGATGTGTGGCGGGTGGCGTGTGCGTTATAACAATGCCATGACATTATGATCAGCTGAGGTTGCTCAAGGCATTACTCTAGCATGGAATGGCTGGATATGGATTTGTTTTCTCCCAAAATGAGTAGGTTTGGTGATATCTGCTCTGTTACTTCCACCAAAATCTTATTTTTTGTAGAGTTTACAAGAAGTGTTCTTAGAATATTCATTTTACATACATTTCTTTACCACTTTATTAGAACATTCATGCTATATATGCTTTAATGTAAATATATCTATTTGTATAAATGTATTATTTAAATAATGATTTTAAAGTTTACTTAAATTATAAGTTTATGAGATGTTTATGTAAAATTATATTGACATACTAACATTTCCTATGGCCTGGTTTCAGATACCTTTTTATAATGACAGTTACATTGACTGCTGGCGTAATGCTGACATGGTGTAATTGTTTTATTGTGTATAAAAGGAGAATATTATCCCTCCATCATACTGCTATGGCTGCCTGTAGCGATGGTGGTGGTCTTGATGATGATGACGAGGAGGAGGCGGAGGTGGAATATGATGATGAGGAAGAGAATTTTGATGATGATGAGAATTTTTATGACAATAAGGATATGATATGACATTTGGTGATGATAATGATGATGATGATGATGATGATGATGTTAATGAGGATTTTAATGATGAGGATTTTGATGACAATATGGATACAATGATGGCATTTGGTAATGATGATTATGATGATGATGATGATAATGAGGATTTTGATGATGATGGAGGATAAAAATGATTCTATTTTCTATTTTCAGATTCATGATGGTGCTTATTTGTCTCATATTTAGTGTTCTTTCAACAATCGACCAGTACTCAGAATTTGCCAACGAGACATTGTTTTGGATGGTGAGTGCTTTCAATTTGATTCTGTTAATGTAATCATTATATCCATTTTCTAGATTGTTGGGTTCATTTTAACTGTAATTTCTACAAAATACCCTGAAAATTATCACCTGCAATTCCAGATATTTACTTGTCAGCTATTGAGATGTTTAACTCTTACCTTGCTAAACATGACTTGATCAGGCTCAAGCAAACAGTTTACATTCAGATTGTCTTATACCCTACTGGGTGCTGGCTCATCCAGATCTACATTATCTTCTGGAGCCTTTAAAATATGTGATTAGCAGAATTAAGAATTAAGATTTAAAAAACCCAAAATGCATACAATTGATAATAGTGCAAGAGGCTGTATTTTGAAGGTAAAATTTAAAATTGCACTATTCAGTCATGAATAAGATTATATACCTAATCATATTGTTTACAGAAAAAAAGGTGTTAAGGTAAATCAATGAGTTCAGGTTTCTTTGTAATATCTTTTATTAGTTTTAAACATTATTAAACTTGACAATTCAAGTCACTTGTGAATTTCAGAGGTTTTGACAATATTTATTTTTGTGTGTAAAATTATGGCAACCTCAGTGAGAATTGAGAACTAATCTCAATATTTCTATGAATAATAAATGGAAGTACTTGTTAATTTAAACAGATTACACTTGTTTGGCATTTAAATGAAAAATGTTCAAAGAAAAATACATTACTAGTGAGCTGCTGAATGAAGTCCTCTGTAGCTGCCACTGCAAGCAAGTGAGGTGACTCACAGTCAGCCTCAATCTGACAACTCCCGGCAAAAATCATTCTTCCAGATTTAAACCTTCACAAATTATCTTTAAAAATGTGGACATTATTAAATTTAAATGTTATAATTGTCCCATTCATTGAAAAGAAAGACAAATTAGTCATAAAACAACATGTGAATGTTGCTGATTTCTCGCCAACATGAGATTGGTCAAGTCTGCATGCAGCAAATTCTCAATAACCATGAATGTAATGAAAACTGTTATACAATGTAGTTTAATTTTGAAGACATTTCTCTGCATAAATCTATAGTATGTATATTTCTTTTCAAATATTTATTGTGTGTCAAAATGACATTGGCAGTGACTGATCTTTAAAGTTTTGATGCCCTTCATTGCTTATTAACCTTGTACCTTGAGCTTTTAGCTTGACTTTATATAAAATTAAACACAAATTTAATTCTTGAAATTTACAAATGTTTTAAAGTCGAACAGACATAATGTCCTTAGAATGCAATATCATTGATAAATCAAATTTCACTCTCATTAATGGTGAAATGAGACATAATCTTCAACTGTGGCTTGTGGTGTGCAAAGTTAAGAAGTTACCTAAAGATTATTTGGACAAAGAAAACTACACAGGATAGGTGTACATGTAATGTGAACAAAGGCCTAACAACTGTACTCTGAATTTTTACAAGAAAATAGTCATAATGATGTCACCATGTCAGAAGTCACATATCACCTTTAGAACACAGTAACCTCTGCCACTGCATACATAAAAGAAAATAGGCTCAGACTAATTAGATTTGAACAAGGTTCAAATATTTTACTACAGTTTTTTTTAATGTTTATACCACTTTTTTTTAAACAATAAAGTCAGGGGAATTCCTAAAATCTAAAAATAATTTTACAGTTATTTTATTGCATTAATTTTAAAGCCCATATAACACATTGCTATTTACACATTGTACACAATTACAACTGCCACATTAAATTAAGTTAAGTCTAACTTCACTTATCTATAGTCATTTAGGAAACAAGTTCTTTCAAATTAATGGTCACATATCCACTATGGTCACATATCCACTATGGTCACATGTACACTATAGTCACATGTACACTATGGTCACATGTACACAATGATCACATGTACAATATGGTCACATGTACACTATGGTCACATGTACAATATGATCACATGTACAATATGGTCACATGTACACTATGGTCACATGTACACTATAGTCACATGTACACTATGGTCACATGTACAATATGGTCACATATACACTTTGGTCACATGTACACTATGGTCACATGTACCCTATGGTCACATACACTATGGTCACATGTACACTATGGTCACATGTACCCTATGGTCAAAAATACACTATGGTCACATGTACCCTATGGTCAAAAATACACTATGGTCACATGTACACTATGGTCACATGTACCCTATGGTCACATGTACAATATGGTCGCATGTACACTATGGTCACATGTACAATATGGTCACATGAACACTATGGTCACATGTACACTATGGTCACAAAGACACTATGGTCACATGTAAACTATGGTCACATGTACACTATGGCCACATGTACACTATGGTCACATGTACATTATGGTCACATATACACTATGGTCACATGTACACTATGGTCACATGTACACTATAGTCACATGTACACTATGGTCACATATACACTATGGTCACATGTACACTATAGTAACATGTACACTATGGTCACATGTACAATATGGTCACATGTACGCTATGGTCACATGTACAATATGGCCACATGTACACTATGCCCACATGTACACTATGGTCACATGTACAATATGGCCACATGTACACTATGCCCACATGTACACTCTGGCCACATGTACACTATGGTCGCATGTACAATATGGTCACATGTACACTATGCCCACATGTACAATATGGCCACATGTACACTATGCCCACATGTACACTATGCCCACATGTACACTATGGTCACATATACACTATGGTCACATGTACACTATAGTAACATGTACACTATGGTCACATGTACAATATGGTCACATGTATGCTATGGTCACATGTACAATATGGCCACATGTACACTATGCCCACATGTACACTATGCCCACATGTACAATATGGCCACATGTACACTATGCCCACATGTACACTATGCCCACATGTACAATATGACCACATGTACACTCTGGCCACATGTACACTATGCCCACATGTACACTATGCCCACATGTACACTATGCCCACATGTACACTATGCCCACATGTACACTATGCCCACATGTACAATATGACCACATGTACACTCTGGCCACATGTACACTATGCCCACATGTACACTATGCCCACATGTACACTATGCCCACATGTACACTATGCCCACATGTACGCTATGGTCACATGTACAATATGGCCACATGTACACTATGGTCACATGTACACTATGCCCACATGTACACTATGCCCACATGTACAATATGACCACATGTACACTCTGGCCACATGTACACTATGCCCACATGTACACTCTGGCCACATGTACACTATGCCCACATGTACACTCTGGCCACATGTACACTATGCCCACATGTACACTATGGTCACATGTACACTATGGTCACATGTACACTATGGTCACATGTACACTATGGTCACATGTACAATATGGCCACATGTACGCTATGGTCACATGTACACTATGCCCACATGTACACTCTGGCCACATGTACACTATGCCCACATGTACACTATGGTCACATGTACACTATGGTCACATGTACACTATGGTCACATGTACACTATGGTCACATGTACACTATGCCCACATGTACACTATGGTCACATGTACACTATGCCCACATGTACACTATGGTCACATGTACACTATGCCCACATGTACACTCTGGCCACATGTACACTATGCCCACATGTACACTATGGTCACATGTACACTATGGTCACATGTACACTATGCCCACATGTACACTATGGTCACATGTACACTATGGTCACATGTACACTATGCCCACATGTACACTATGGTCACATGTACACTATGGTCACATGTACACTATGGCCACATGTACACTATGCCCACATGTACACTCTAGCCACATGTACACTATGCCCACATGTACACTATGGTCACATGTACACTCTAGCCACATGTACACTATGCCCACATGTACACTCTAGCCACATGTACACTATGCCCACATGTACACTCTAGCCACATGTACACTATGCCCACATGTACACTATGGTCACATGTACACTATGGTCACATGTACACTATGCCCACATGTACACTATGGTCACATGTACACTATGGTCACATGTACACTATGGCCACATGTACACTATGCCCACATGTACAATATGGCCACATGTACGCTATGGTCACATGTACACTATGCCCACATGTACACTCTGGCCACATGTACACTATGCCCACATGTACACTATGGTCACATGTACACTATGGTCACATGTACACTATGGTCACATGTACACTATGGTCACATGTACACTATGCCCACATGTACACTATGGTCACATGTACACTATGGTCACATGTACACTATGGTCACATGTACACTATGCCCACATGTACACTATGGTCACATGTACACTATGCCCACATGTACACTATGGTCACATGTACACTATGCCCACATGTACACTATGGTCACATGTACACTATGCCCACATGTACACTCTAGCCACATGTACACTATGCCCACATGTACACTATGGTCACATGTACACTATGGTCACATGTACACTCTGGTCACATGTACACTATGGTCACATGTACACTATGGCCACATGTACGCTATGGTCACATGTACACTATAGTCACATGTACACTCTGGCCACATGTACACTATGGTCACATGTACACTATAGTCACATGTACACTCTGGCCACATGTACACTATGGTCACATGTACACTATGACCACATTCTCTTTGAAACAGCAGAATTTCCAGTGCTGGGAGTATGCAAGGAAGATGGATGTCTTGAAAACCAAATTGGCCTGGAAATAAAGTGATTTTGATTATCCTTATATTTGACAAAATTTCACTTTTTAAGCAAAATGAACAAAATTTACAATTGATTAACTATATCCCATTTTATTTAATGAATGATATCAAAAACAGAATTTGATGTAAAAAATTATATCTTTATGGTAATGTTATTCTTATGGATTAGGCATCATGCATAATTTTGTTTTAAACTGTGTTACAGGGAACAATATCATTTATTAGTAAATAAATAAGATGTTAGCTTAATTAATTATATAAATGAAATCACTAAATGATATGTGTTGTCTTTAGGTTGGGTAAAGCAAATGTGTCACCACACTTTCAACTATTTTCAGATGTCTTAATTGCTCATGCAATAACATATGTCACATATATACATCAATATGATTCTCTGATAAGCTGGTTATTGACAGAATCATTTGCAACGGACCTGGTAGCGCAATCGGTAGAGCGTCGGCTCCAGGTACGGGAGGCCCCGGGTTTGATCCCGGGCCGCAACATACCTAAGTCGTTAAAAATGGTAGTGGTATAGCTCCCTTGCTAACGCTCAAGCAAATATAAGGGTAGTTCTACGACTGGTTGGCCCTGTGTCATGATAATGTGACTGGGTGTGGTATCATGCCAGGTGTTCATGGCATGCTATACACAGTGAAGGCAGCACTTTATCTGCTTCAAGTGGACACCATCTCCAGAAAACTGACATACTGGTGGTGGTACGATAAACCCAATAAACAAACAGAATCATTTAAATACATATAAAGTGTCAATTAGGTGGTTCTATGTGTCATGTGTACTGACTGTTCAGGCTACTTTCAAGCTGAGTTGTCAATGTTGCCTGATATATTTTCATTGGCAGAGAGCTGTAGAGCTTCATTAATGGAGATAGCAATTTACTGCCTTCTCATCTAAACATTAAGTCTTATCCTACTGTAAGTGTTAAAACCCCCAGACAATTGTTCAGTATTGGCTAACAACATCCTGCAATGATAACACATATGTGTAGAGTAAGCAGTGATTTGTATGGCTCCTCAACATGCAGATGCCAGAAGAAAGCTGGCTGATGTGGGTCTTCATTATTTGCCTAAGCCTGATCTGTAGTTTAAGCAGTTAGAGAGATAACAATGATACTTGTACTGCATCCCTTGCTGTTGCTGAGGTGTTTTTATGGTCATGTCAGGACTCAAGTGTGCTTCAGTGTCAGGATACTGTGTTGGGGTTTGTATATTGTCATTTGTTGTCAACACTCCCTTATAAATGCAAAACAGGATAACAGAACCACCCATAATCAAAGCACTAATATGCCCTATTTGCTTTTACCCTGTGAGCGATTAAATGTTTGTAAATATAGTCACTTTAAGTAAATCCAGCTATTTTTGTGGTGGAAGGACCCCATACAATGTCTAAGTAGAACTACCAGGTCAGCTAGAAATGTTGTGCACATTATATCCTTGCCCTGAACAGGGCTCAGACAAATGTGTGACCTTTGGACATTAGGTCCTTGCCCAGACTTGGTCTCAGACATTGTGAGAGGCAGCATTCTATTTTTTTTATTGGTGAACTACCAGTCAAAGTAAGTTATAGTTCTGAGGTTATATCAATTTATAATCTTAGTTAGTTTTCCTATTTAACCAACACCTAGCCTGCTTAGCATGCATTTATAAATAAGTATAATAATAATATAATAAATAATATTTGTCATAGGTATAAATAGTGTAGATACTGATCAGATACTGATCAGCCGGCTTATAGCTTGAATCTGTCAGATCACAATATATCCTGCTTGCTGTACAATCTCAGGAAATGTTGTTTGTTATCATTGCATGTAGTTGAAAGCAAATAATGAGAAATATTTACTACTCATAAATGAAAATATACCATTTTGCTTATAATGTTTATAGAAATGTTTCTTAATTTTGAAGAACTTTCTGAGAAAATCTCTTGAAAGGCATTATAAAATATTTGTAACCTAAGAAGTATTCTTTAATATGTAGACATTTTTTAAATATATAGAAATAACTTACTTTAAGCAAGAACAAAAAACTAAGTTTCTTTATTCCAGGTGTCCATAAAATGTATGAATCATGACAACTAACATCATTCAGAGTGCCTTTGTAAGATAACCATTTACAATTGAAAATGAGAATATTGGTCTGGCCTTTATCAACAATCACTGGCTCAAGGTCTATATCATTAAAGTCCCATTTTGTAATACTTAAAAAAAAGTACTGAAAATATCTAAATATTTAAGACCTGTAATTTACTCTACACCATCCTTCTTCTTTAGTTTGATTATTTCCTTTCAAGAAGATTGATCTGTTAACTCAGTTGAAGACTATAAAATGTGAAGGTTTCTAAGATAATTGGCCAGTTTTCTGGGTAATTTTATTAAAGTGAGAGAAGGACCCGTGGCAGGAGAGGATTTTCACAAAATTGTTCTCATGTAAAAAGTGTGCATACTTGATGTATTGTTATCACTGCTTGGAAAAGTAATGCAATTTTAGGATACTGACATTTCTTCTGAGTAGAGGTAAGATATCATGCATAGTGTTTGTGTTTGGCGATTCATCCCTTCCCATGTCTACTTTCAATATAGCAGACATAAACTGAGATGATCTGTCCCTTCCCTTTTCCACTTTCACTAAAGCAGACATAAACTGAGGTGATCTGTCCCTTCCCATCTTCACTTTCAATATAGCAGACATAGGCTTAGGTGATCTGTCCCTTCCCATCTCCACTTTCACTATAACAGACATAAACTGAGGTGATCTGTCCCTTCCCATCTCCACTTTCAATATAGCAGACATAAACTGAGGTGATCTGTCCCTTCCCATCTCCACTTTCAATATAGCAGACATAGGCTTAGGTGATCTGTCCCTTCCCATCTCCACTTTCACTATAACAGACATAAACTGAGGTGATCTGTCCATTCCCATCTCCACTTTTACTATAGCAGACATAAACTGAGGTGATCTATCCCTTCCCATCTCCACTTTCACTATAGCAGACATAAACTGAGGTGATCTATCCCTTCCCATCTTCACTTTCTCTATAACAGACATAGGCTGAGGTGATCTGTCCCTTCTCATCTCCACTTTCACTATAGCAGACATAAACTGAGGTCATCTGTCCCTTCCCATCTCCACTTTCACTATAGCAGACATAGGCTGAGGTGATCTGTCCCTAATCTCATCTCCACTTTCACTATAGCGGACATAGGCTGAAGTGATCTGTCCCTTCCCATCTCCACTTTCCATATAGCAGACATAGGCTGAGGTGATCTGTCCCTTCCCATCTCCACTTTCACTATAGCAGACATAAACTGAAGTGATCTATCCCTTCCCATCTCCACTTTCAATATAGCAGACATAAACTGAGGTGATCTACCCCTTCCCATCTCCACTTTCAATATAGCAGACATAAACTGAGGTGATCTGTCCCTTCCCATCTCCACTTTTACTATAGCAGACATAGGCTGAGGTGATCTGTCCCTTCCCATCTCCACTTTCACTATAGCAGACATAGGCTGAGGTGATCTGTACCTTCCCATCTCCACTTTCACTATAGCAGACATAGGCTGAGGTGATCTGTACCTTCCCATCTCCACTTTCACTATAGCAGACATAGGCTGAGGTGATCTGTACCTTCCCATCTCCACTTTCACTATAGCAGACATAGGCTGAGGTGATCTGTCCCTTTCCATCTCCACTTTCACTATAGCAGACATAGGCTGAGGTGATCTGCCCCTTCCCATCTCCACTTTCACTATAGCAGACATAGGCTGAGGTGATCTGTACCTTCCCATCTCCACTTTCAATATAGCAGACATAAACTGAGGTGATCTGTCCCTTCCCATCTCCACTTTCACTATAGCAGACATAGGCTGAGGTGATCTGCCCCTTCCCATCTCCACTTTCACTATAGCAGACATAGGCTGAGGTGATCTGTACCTTCCCATCTCCACTTTCAATATAGCAGACATAAACTGAGGTGATCTGTCCCTTCCCATCTCCACTTTCACTATAGCAGACATAGGCTGAGGTGATCTGTCCCTTCCCATCTCCACTTTCACTATAGCAGACATAGGCTGAGATGATCTGTCCCTTCTCATCTCCACTTTCACTATAGCAGACATAAACTGAGGTCATCTGTCCCTTCCCATCTCCACTTTCACTATAGCAGACATAGGCTGAGGTGATCTGTCCCTTCTCATCTCCACTTTCACTATAGCAGACATAGGCTGAAGTGATCTGTCCCTTCCCATCTCCACTTTCCATATAGCAGACATAGGCTGAGGTGATCTGTCCCTTCGAATCTCCACTTTCACTATAGCAGACATAAACTGAAGTGCTCTGTCCCTTCCCACCTCCACTTTCACTATAGCAGACATAAACTGAGGTGATCTGTCCCTTCCCATCTCCACATTCACTATAGCAGACATAGGCTGAGGTGATCTGTCCCTTCCCATCTCCATTTTCAATATAGCAGACATAAACTGAGGTGATCTATCCCTTCCCATCTCCACTTTCACTATAGCAGACATAGGCTGAGGTGATCTGTCCCTTCCCATCTCCACTTTCACTATAGCAGACATAAACTGAGGTGATCTGTCCCTTCCCATCTCCACTTTCAATATAGCAGACATAAACTGAGGTGATCTGTCCCTTCCCATCTCCACTTACACTATAGCAGACATAGGCTGAGGTAATCTGTCCCTTCCCATCCCCACTTTCAATATAGCAGACATAAACTGAGGTGATCTGTCCCTTCTCATCTCCACTTTCACTATAGCAGACATAGGCTGAAGTGATCTGTCCCTTCCCATCTCCATTTTCACTATAACAGACATAAACTGAGGTGATCTGTCCCTTCCAATCTCCACTTTCAATATAGCAGACATAAACTAAGGTGATCTGTCCCTTCCCATCTCCACTGTCAATATAGCAGACATAGGCTGAGGTGTTCTGTCCCTTCCCATATCCACTTACACTATAGCAGACATAAACTGAGGTGATCTGTCCTTCCCATCTCCACTTACACTATAGCAGACATAGGCTGAGGTGATCTGTCCCTTCCCATCTCCACTTTCACTATAGCAGACATAAACTGAGGTGATCTGTACCTTCCCATCTCCACTTTCACTATAACAGACATAAACTGAGGTGATCTGTCCCTTCCCATCTCCACTTTCACTATAACAGACATAAACTGAGGTGATCTGTCCCTTCCCATCTCCACTTTCACTATAGCAGACATAAACTGAGGTGTTCTGTCCCTTCCCATCTCCACTTACACTATAGCAGACATAAACTGAGGTGATCTGTCCTTCCCATCTCCACTTACACTATAGCAGACATAGGCTGAGGTGATCTATCCCTTCCCATCTCCACTTTTACTATAGCAGACATAAACTGAGGTGATCTGTCCCTTCCCATATCCAATTACACTATAGCAGACATAAACTGAGGTGATCTGTCCCTTCCCATCTCCACTTTCACTATAACAGACATAGGCTGAGGTGATCTGTCCCTTCCCATCTCCACTTTCACTATAGCAGACATAAGCTGAGGTGATCTGTCCCTTCCCATCTCCAATTTCAATATAGCAGACATAAACTGAGGTGATCTGTCCCTTCCCATCTCCACTTACACTATAGCAGACATAGGCTGAGGTAATCTGTCCCTTCCCATCCCCACTTTCACTATAGCAGACATAAACTGAGGTGATCTGTCCCTTCCCATCTCCACTTTCACTATAACAGACATAGGCTGAGGTGATCTGTCCCTTCCCATCTCCACTTTCAATATAGCAGACATAAACTGAGGTGATCTGTCCCTTCCCATCTCCACTTTCAATATAGCAGACATAGACTGAGGTGATCTGTCCCTTCCCATCCCCACTTTCACTATAGCAGACATAAACTGAGGTGATCTGTCCCTTCCCATCTCCAATTTCAATATAGCAGACATAAACTGAGGTGATCTGTCCCTTCCCATCTCCACTTTCAATATAGCAGACATAAACTGAGGTGATCTACCCCTTCCCATCTCCACTTTCACTATAGCAGACATAGGCTGAGGTGATCTGTCCCTTCTCATCTCCACTTTCACTATAGCAGACATAAACTGAGGTGATCTGTCCCTTCCCATCTCCACTTTCACTATAACAGACATAGGCTTAGGTGATCTATCTCTTCCCATCTCCACTTTCACTATAGCAGACATAGGCTGAGGTGATCTGTCCCTTCCCATCTTCACTTTCATTATAGCAGACTTAGACTGAGGTGATCTGTCCCTTCCCATCTCCACTTTCACTATAGCAGACATATGCTTAGGTGATCTGTCCCTTCTCATCTCCACTTTCACTATAACAGACATAGGCTGAGGTGATCTGTCCCTTCCCATCTCCACTTTCACTATAACAGACATAAACTGAGGTGATCTGTCCCTTCTCATCTCCACTTTCACTATAACAGACATAGGCTGAGGTGATCTGTCCCTTCCCATCTCCACTTTCACTATAACGGACATAGGCTGAGGTGATCTGTCCCTTCCCATCTCCACTTTCACTATAACGGACATAGGCTGAGGTGATCTATCCCTTCCCATCTCCACTTTCACTATAACAGACATAGGCTGAGGTGATCTGTCCCTTCCCATCTCCACTTTCACTATAACGGACATAGGCTGAGGTGATCTGTCCCTTCCCATCTCCACTTTCACTATAACAGACATAAACTGAGATGATCTGTCCTTCCCATCTCCACTTTCACTATAACGGACATAGGCTGAGGTGATCTGTCCCTTCCCATCTCCACTTTCACTATAACAGACATAAACTGAGATGATCTGTCCTTCCCATCTCCACTTTCACTATAACGGACATAGGCTGAGGTGATCTGTCCCTTCCCATCTCCACTTTCACTATAGCAGACATAAACTGAGGTGATCTGTCCCTTCTCATCTCCACTTTCACTATAGCAGACATAAACTGAGGTGATCTGTCCCTTCCCATCTCCACTTTCACTATAACAGACATAGGCTTAGGTGATCTATCCCTTCCCATCTCCACTTTTACTATAGCAGACATAAACTGAGGTGATCTGTCCCTTCCCATCTCCACTTTCAATATAGCAGACATAGGCTGAGGCGATCTCTCCCTTCCCATCTTCACTTTCATTATAGCAGACTTAGACTGAGGTGATCTGTCCCTTCTCATCTCCACTTTCACTATAGCAGACATAGGCTTAGGTGATCTGTCCCTTCCCATCTCCACTTTCAATATAGCAGACATAGGCTGAGGTGATCTGTCCCTTCTCATCTCCACTTTCACTATAGCAGACATAAACTGAGGTGATCTATCCCTTCCCATCTCCACTTTCACTATAGCAGACATAGGCTGAGGTGATCTGTCCCTTCCCTTTTCCACTTTCACTATAGCAAACATAAACTGAGGTGATCTGTCCCTTCCCATCTCCACTTTCACTATAGCAGACATAAACTGAGGTGATCTGTCCCTTCCCATCTCCACTTTCACTATAGCAGACATAAACTGTGGTGATCTGTCCCTTCCCATCTCCACTTTCACTATAACAGACATAAACTGAGGTGATCTGTCCCTTCTCATCTCCACTTTCACTATAGCAGACATAAACTGAGGTGATCTGTCCCTTCCCATCTCCACTTTCACTATAGCAGACATAAACTGTGGTGATCTGTCCCTTCCCATCTCCACTTTCACTATAACAGACATAAACTGAGGTGATCTGTCCCTTCTCATCTCCACTTTCACTATAGCAGACATAGGCTGAGGTAATCTGTCCCTTCCCATCCCCACTTTCACTATAGCAGACATAAACTGAGGTGATCTGTCCCTTCCCATCTCCACTTTCACTAAAGCAGACATAAACTGTGGTGATATGTCCCTTCCCATCTCCACTTTCACTATAGCAGACATAAACTGAGGTGATCTGTCCCTTCCCATCTCCACTTTCACTATAGCAGACATAAACTGAGGTGATCTGTCCCTTCCCATCTCCACTTTCACTATAGCAGACATAAACTGAGGTGATCTGTCCCTTCCCATCTCCACTTTCACTATAGCAGACATAAACTGTGGTGATCTGTCCCTTCCCATCTCCACTTTCACTATAGCAGACATAGGCTTAGGTGATCTATCCCTTCCCATCTCCACTTTCACTATAGCAGACATAGGCTGAGGTGTTCTGTCCCTTCCCATCTCCACTTTCACTATAGCAGACATAAACTGAGGTGATCTGTCCCTTCCCATCTCCACTTTCAATATAGCAGACATAAACTGAGGTGATCTGTCCCTTCCCATCTCCACTTTCACTATAGCAGACATAGGCTGAGGTGATCTGTCCCTTCCCATCTCCACTTTCACTATAGCAGTCATAAACTGAGGTGATCTGTCCCTTCCCATCTCCACTTTCACTATAGCAGACATAGGCTGAGGTGATCTGTCCCTTCCCATCTCCACTTTCACTATAGCAGACATAAACTGTGGTGATCTGTCCCTTCCCATCTCCACTTTCACTATAGCAGACATAAACTGAGGTGATCTGTCCCTTCTCATCTCTACTTTCACTATAACAGACATAGGCTGAGGTGATCTGTCCCTTCCCATCTCCACTTTCACTATAACAGACATAAACTGAGATGATCTGTCCTTCCCATCTCCACTTTCACTATAGCAGACATAAACTGAGGTGATCTGTCCCTTCTCATCTCCACTTTCACTATAGCAGACATAAACTGAGGTGATCTGTCCCTTCCCATCTCCACTTTCACTATAACAGACATAGGCTTAGGTGATCTATCCCTTCCCATCTCCACTTTTACTATAGCAGACATAAACTGAGGTGATCTGTCCCTTCCCATCTCCACTTTCAATATAGCAGACATAGGCTGAGGCGATCTCTCCCTTCCCATCTTCACTTTCATTATAGCAGACTTAGACTTAGGTGATCTGTCCCTTCTCATCTCCACTTTCACTATAGCAGACATAGGCTTAGGTGATCTGTCCCTTCCCATCTCCACTTTCAATATAGCAGACATAGGCTGAGGTGATCTGTCCCTTCTCATCTCCACTTTCACTATAGCAAACATAAACTGAGGTGATCTGTCCCTTCCCATCTCCACTTTCACTGTAGCAGACATAAACTGAGGTGATCTGTCCCTTCCCATATCCACTTTCACTATAGCAGACATAAACTGTGGTGATCTGTCCCTTCCCATCTCCACTTTCACTATAACAGACATAAACTGAGGTGATCTGTCCCTTCTCATCTCCACTTTCACTATAGCAGACATAAACTGAGGTGATCTGTCCCTTCCCATCTCCACTTTCACTATAGCAGACATAAACTGTGGTGATCTGTCCCTTCCCATCTCCACTTTCACTATAACAGACATAAACTGAGGTGATCTGTCCCTTCTCATCTCCACTTTCACTATAGCAAACATAAACTGAGGTGATCTGTCCCTTCCCATCTCCACTTTCACTATAGCAGACATAAACTGTGGTGATCTGTCCCTTCCCATCTCCACTTTCACTATAGCAGACATAAACTGAGGTGATCTGTCCCTTCCCATCTCCACTTTCACTATAGCAGACATAAACTGAGGTGATCTGTCCCTTCCCATCTCCACTTTCACTATAGCAGACATAAACTGAGGTGATCTGTCCCTTCCCATCTCCACTTTCACTATAGCAGACATAAACTGAGGTGATCTGTCCCTTCCCATCTCCACTTTCACTATAGCAGACATAAACTGAGGTGATCTGTACCTTCCCATCTCCACTTTCAATATAGCAGACATAGACTGAGGTGATCTGTCCCTTCCCATCTCCACATACACTATAGCAGACATAGGCTGAGGTGATCTGTCCCTTCCCATCTCCACTTTCAATATAGCAGACATAGACTGAGGTGATCTGTCCCTTCCCATCTCCACTTTCACTATAGCAGACATAAACTGAGGTGATCTGTCCCTTCCCATCTCCACTTTCAATATAGCAGACATAGACTGAGGTGATCTGTCCCTTCCCATCTCCACTTTCACTATAGCAGACATAAACTGAGGTGATCTGTCCCTTCCCATCTCCACTTTCAATATAGCAGACATAGGCTGAGGTGATCTGTCCCTTCCCATCTCCACTTTCACTATAGCAGACATAAACTGTGGTGATCTGTCCCTTCCCATCTCCACTTTCACTATAGCAGACATAAACTGAGGTGATCTGTCCCTTCTCATCTCTACTTTCACTATAGCAGACATAGGCTGAGGTGATCTGTCCCTTCCCATCTCCACTTTCACTATAACAGACATAGGCTGAGGTGATCTGTCCCTTCCCATCTCCACTTTCACTATAACAGACATAAACTGAGGTGATCTGTCCCTTCTCATCTCTACTTTCACTATAACAGACATAGGCTGAGGTGATCTGTCCCTTCCCATCCCCGCTTTCACTATAACAGACATAGGCTGAGGTGATCTGTCCCTTCCCATCTCCACTTTCACTATAGCAGACATAGGCTGAGGTGATCTGTCCCTTCCCATCTCCACTTTCACTATAGCAGACATAAACTGAAGTGATCTGTCCCTTCCATCTCTACTTTCACTATAGCAGACATAAACTGAGGTGATCTGTCCCTTCTCATCCCCACTTTCACTATAGCAGACATAAACTGAGGTGATCTGTCCCTTCCCATCTCCACTTTCACTATAGCAGACATAAACTGAGGTGATCTGTCCCTTCTCATCCCCACTTTCACTATAGCAGACATAAACTGAGATGATCTGTCCCTTCCCATCTCCACTTTCACTATAGCAGACATAAACTGAGGTGATCTGTCCCTTCCCATCTCCACTTTCAATATAGCAGACATAAACTGAGGTGATCTGTCCCTTCCCATCTCCACTTTCACTATAGCAGACATAAACTGAGGTGATCTGTCCCTTCCCATCTCCACTTTCACTATAGCAGACATAAACTGAGGTGATCTGTCCCTTCCCATCTCCACTTTCACTATAGCAGACATAAACTGAGGTGATCTGTCCCTTCCCATCTCCACTTTCACTATAGCAGACATAAACTGAGGTGATCTGTCCCTTCCCATCTCCACTTTCACTATAGCAGACATAAACTGAGGTGATCTGTCCCTTCCCATCCCCACTTTCACTATAGCAGACATAAACTGAGGTGATCTGTCCCTTCCCATCTCCACTTTCACTATAGCAGACATAAACTGTGGTGATCTGTCCCTTCCCATCTCCACTTTCACTATAGCAGACATAAACTGAGGTGATCTGTCCCTTCCCATCTCCACTTTCACTATAGCAGACATAAACTGAGGTGATCTGTCCCTTCTCATCTCCACTTTCACTATAGCAGACATAAACTGAGGTGATCTGTCCCTTCCCATCTCCACTTTCACTATAACAGACATAAACTGAGGTGATCTGTCCCTTCCATCTCTACTTTCACTATAACAGACATAAACTGAGGTGATCTGTCCCTTCCAATCTCCACTTACACTATAGCAGACATAAACTGAGGTGATCTGTCCCTTCCCATCTCCACTTTCACTATAGCAGACATAGGCTGAGGTGATCTATCCCTTCCCATCTCCACTTTCACTATAGCAGACATAAACTGTGGTGATCTGTCCCTTCCCATCTCCACTTTCACTATAACAGACATAAACTGAGGTGATCTGTCCCTTCTCATCTCTACTTTCACTATAGCAGACATAAACTGAGGTGATCTGTCCCTTCCCATCCCCACTTTCACTATAGCAGACATAAACTGAGGTGAACTGTCCCTTCCCATCTCCACTTTCACTATAGCAGACATAAACTGAGGTGATCTGTCCCTTCCCATCTCCACTTTCACTATAGCAGACATAAACTGAGGTGATCTGTCCCTTCCATCTCTACTTTCACTATAGCAGACATAAACTGAGGTGATCTGTCCCTTCTCATCTCTACTTTCACTATAGCAGACATAAACTGAGGTGATCTGTCCCTTCCCATCCCCACTTTCACTAAAGCAGACATAAACTGAGGTGATCTGTCCCTTCCCATCTCCACTTTCACTATAGCAGACATAAACTGAGGTGATCTGTCCCTTCCCATCTCTACTTTCACTATAGCAGACATAAACTGAGGTGATCTGTCCCTTCCCTTTTCCACTTTCACTATAGCAGACATAAACTGAGGTGATCTGTCCCTTCCCATCTCCACTTTCATTATGGCAGACATAAACTGAGGTGATCTGTCCCTTCCCATCTCCACTTTCACTATAACAGATATAAACTGAGGTGATCTATCCCTTCCCATCTCCACTTTTACTATAGCAGACATAAACTGAGGTGATCTGTCCCTTCCCATCTCCACTTTCACTATAGCAGACATAAACTGAAGTGATCTGTCCCTTCTCATCTCTACTTTCACTATAGCAGACATAAACTGAGGTGATCTGTCCCTTCTCATCCCCACTTTCAATATAGCAGACATAAACTGAGGTGATCTGTCCCTTCTCATCTCTACTTTCACTATAGCAGACATAAACTGAGGTGATCTGTCCCTTCCCATCTCCACTTTCACTATAGCAGACATAAACTGAGGTGATCTGTACCTTCCCATCTCCACTTTCAATATAGCAGACATAGACTGAGGTGATCTGTCCCTTCCCATCTCCACTTACACTATAGCAGACATAGGCTGAGGTGATCTGTCCCTTCCCATCTCCACTTTCAATATAGCAGACATAGACTGAGGTGATCTGTCCCTTCCCATCTCCACTTTCACTATAGCAGACATAAACTGAGGTGATCTGTCCCTTCCCATCTCCACTTTCAATATAGCAGACATAGACTGAGGTGATCTGTCCCTTCCCATCTCCACTTTCACTATAGCAGACATAAACTGAGGTGATCTGTCCCTTCCCATCTCCACTTTCAATATAGCAGACATAGGCTGAGGTGATCTGTCCCTTCCCATCTCCACTTTCACTATAGCAGACATAAACTGTGGTGATCTGTCCCTTCCCATCTCCACTTTCACTATAGCAGACATAAACTGAGGTGATCTGTCCCTTCTCATCTCTACTTTCACTATAACAGACATAGGCTGAGGTGATCTGTCCCTTCCCATCTCCACTTTCACTATAACAGACATAGGCTGAGGTGATCTGTCCCTTCCCATCTCCACTTTCACTATAACAGACATAAACTGAGGTGATCTGTCCCTTCTCATCTCTACTTTCACTATAACAGACATAGGCTGAGGTGATCTGTCCCTTCCCATCCCCACTTTCACTATAACAGACATAGGCTGAGGTGATCTGTCCCTTCCCATCTCCACTTTCACTATAGCAGACATAGGCTGAGGTGATCTGTCCCTTCCCATCTCCACTTTCACTATAGCAGACATAAACTGAAGTGATCTGTCCCTTCCATCTCTACTTTCACTATAGCAGACATAAACTGAGGTGATCTGTCCCTTCTCATCCCCACTTTCACTATAGCAGACATAAACTGAGGTGATCTGTCCCTTCCCATCTCCACTTTCACTATAGCAGACATAAACTGAGGTGATCTGTCCCTTCTCATCCCCACTTTCACTATAGCAGACATAGGCTGAGGTGATCTGTCCCTTCTCATCTCCACTTTCACTATAGCAGACATAAACTGAGATGATCTGTCCCTTCCCATCTCCACTTTCACTATAGCAGACATAAACTGAGGTGATCTGTCCCTTCCCATCTCCACTTTCACTATAGCAGACATAGGCTGAGGTGATCTGTCCCTTCCCATCTCCACTTTCACTATAGCAGACATAAACTGAGGTGATCTGTCCCTTCCCATCTCCACTTTCACTATAGCAGACATAAACTGAGGTGATCTGTCCCTTCCCATCTCCACTTTCACTATAGCAGACATAGGCTGAGGTGATCTGTCCCTTCCCATCTCCACTTTCACTATAGCAGACATAGGCTGAGGTGATCTGTCCCTTCTCATCTTCACTTTCAATATAGCAGACATAAACTGAGATGATCTGTCCCTTCCCATCTCCACTTTCACTATAGCAGACATAAACTGAGGTGATCTGTCCCTTCCCATCTCCACTTTCAATATAGCAGACATAAACTGAGGTGATCTGTCCCTTCCCATCTCCACTTTCACTATAGCAGACATAAACTGAGGTGATCTGTCCCTTCCCATCTCCACTTTCACTATAGCAGACATAAACTGAGGTGATCTGTCCCTTCCCATCTCCACTTTCACTATAGCAGACATAAACTGAGGTGATCTGTCCCTTCCCATCTCCACTTTCACTATAGCAGACATAAACTGAGGTGATCTGTCCCTTCCCATCCCCACTTTCACTATAGCAGACATAAACTGAGGTGATCTGTCCCTTCCCATCTCCACTTTCACTATAGCAGACATAAACTGTGGTGATCTGTCCCTTCCCATCTCCACTTTCACTATAGCAGACATAAACTGAGGTGATCTGTCCCTTCCCATCTCCACTTTCACTATAGCAGACATAAACTGAGGTGATCTGTCCCTTCTCATCTCCACTTTCACTATAGCAGACATAAACTGAGGTGATCTGTCCCTTCCCATCTCCACTTTCACTATAGCAGACATAAACTGAGGTGATCTTTCCCTTCCCATCTCCACTTTCACTATAGCAGACATAAACTGAGGTGATCTGTCCCTTCCCATCTCCACTTTCACTATAGCAGACATAAACTGAGGTGATCTATCCCTTCCCATCTCCACTTTCACTATAGCAGACATAAACTGAGGTGATCTTTCCCTTCCCATCTCCACTTTCACTATAGCAGACATAAACTGAGGTGATCTGTCCCTTCTCATCTCCACTTTCACTATAGCAGACATAAACTGAGGTGATCTGTCCCTTCCCATCTCCACTTTCACTATAACAGACATAAACTGAGGTGATCTGTCCCTTCCATCTCTACTTTCACTATAACAGACATAAACTGAGGTGATCTGTCCCTTCCAATCTCCACTTACACTATAGCAGACATAAACTGAGGTGATCTGTCCCTTCCCATCTCCACTTTCACTATAGCAGACATAGGCTGAGGTGATCTATCCCTTCCCATCTCCACTTTCACTATAGCAGACATAAACTGTGGTGATCTGTCCCTTCCCATCTCCACTTTCACTATAACAGACATAAACTGAGGTGATCTGTCCCTTCTCATCTCTACTTTCACTATAGCAGACATAAACTGAGGTGATCTGTCCCTTCCCATCCCCACTTTCACTATAGCAGACATAAACTGAGGTGAACTGTCCCTTCCCATCTCCACTTTCACTATAGCAGACATAAACTGAGGTGATCTGTCCCTTCCCATCTCCACTTTCACTATAGCAGACATAAACTGAGGTGATCTGTCCCTTCCATCTCTACTTTCACTATAGCAGACATAAACTGAGGTGATCTGTCCCTTCTCATCTCTACTTTCACTATAGCAGACATAAACTGAGGTGATCTGTCCCTTCCCATCCCCACTTTCACTATAGCAGACATAAACTGAGGTGATCTGTCCCTTCCCATCTCCACTTTCACTATAGCAGACATAAACTGAGGTGATCTGTCCCTTCCCATCTCTACTTTCACTATAGCAGACATAAACTGAGGTGATCTGTCCCTTCCCTTTTCCACTTTCACTATAGCAGACATAAACTGAGGTGATCTGTCCCTTCCCATCTCCACTTTCACTATAGCAGACATAAACTGAGGTGATCTGTCCCTTCCCATCTCCACTTTCACTATAACAGACATAAACTGAGGTGATCTATCCCTTCCCATCTCCACTTTTACTATAGCAGACATAAACTGAGGTGATCTGTCCCTTCCCATCTCCACTTTCACTATAGCAGACATAAACTGAGGTGATCTGTCCCTTCCCATCTCCACTTTCACTATAGCAGACATAAACTGAGGTGATCTGTCCCTTCCCATCTCCACTTTCACTATAGCAGACATAAACTGAGGTGATCTGTCCCTTCCCATCCCCACTTTCACTATAGCAGACATAGGCTGAGGTGATCTGTCCCTTCCCATCTCCACTTTCACTATAGCAGACATAAACTGAGGTGATCTGTCCCTTCCCATCTCCACTTTCACTATAGCAGACATAAACTGAGGTGATCTGTCCCTTCCCATCTCCACTTTCACTATAGCAGACATAAACTGAAGTGATCTGTCCCTTCTCATCTCTACTTTCACTATAGCAGACATAAACTGAGGTGATCTGTCCCTTCTCATCCCCACTTTCACTATAGCAGACGTAAACTGAGGTGATCTGTCCTTCCCATCTCCACTTTCACTATAGCAGACATAAACTGAGGTGATCTGTCCCTTCCCATCTCCACTTTCACTATAGCAGACATAAACTGAGGTGATCTGTCCCTTCTCATCTCCACTTTCACTATAGCAGACATAAACTGAGGTGATCTGTCCCTTCCCATCTCCACTTTCACTATAGCAGACATAAACTAAGGTGATCTGTCCCTTCCCATCTCCACTTTCACTATAGCAGACATAAACTGAGGTGATCTGTCCCTTCCCATCTCCACTTTCACTATAGCAGACATAAACTGAGGTGATCTGTCCCTTCCCATCTCTACTTTCACTATAGCAGACATAGGCTGAGGTGATCTGCCCCTTCCCATCTCCACTTTCACTATAGCAGACATAAACTGATGTGATCTGTCCCTTCTCATCTCCACTTTCACTATAACAGACATAAACTGTGGTGATATGTCCCTTCCCATCTCCACTTTCACTATAGCAGACATAAACTGAGGTGATCTGTCCCTTCCCATCTCCACTTTCACTATAGCAGACATAAACTGAGGTGATCTGTCCCTTCTCATCTCCACTTTCACTATAGCAGACATAAACTGTGGTGATCTGTCCCTTCCCATCTCTACTTTCACTATAGCAGACATAAACTGAGGTGATCTGTCCCTTCTCATCCCCACTTTCACTATAGCAGACGTAAACTGAGGTGATCTGTCCTTCCCATCTCCACTTTCACTATAGCAGACATAAACTGAGGTGATCTGTCCCTTCCCATCTCCACTTTCACTATAGCAGACATAAACTGAGGTGATCTGTCCCTTCTCATCTCCACTTTCACTATAGCAGACATAGGCTGAGGTGATCTGTCCCTTCCCATCTCCACTTTCAATATAGCAGACATAAACTGAGGTGATCTGTCCCTTCCCATCTCCAATTTCAATATAGCAGACATAAACTGTGGTGATCTGTCCCTTCCCATCTCCACTTTCAGTATAGCAGACATAGGCTGAGATGATCTGTCCCTTCTCATCTCCACTTTCACTATAGCAGACATAAACTGAGGTGATCTGTCCCTTCCCATCTCCACTTTCAATATAGCAGACATAAACTGTGGTGATCTGTCCCTTCCCATCTCCACTTTCAATATAGCAGACATAGGCTGAGATGATCTGTCCCTTCTCATCTCCACTTTCACTATAGCAGACATAAACTGAGGTGATCTGTCCCTTCCCATCTCCACTTTCACTATAGCAGACATAGGCTGAGGTGATCTGTCCCTTCCATCTCCACTTTCAATATAGCAGACATAGGCTGAGGTGATCTGTCCCTTCCCATCTCCACTTTCAATATAGCAGACATAGGCTGAGGTGATCTGTCCCTTCCCATCTCCACTTTCCATATAGCAGACATAAACTGTGGTGATCTGTCCCTTCCCATCTCCACTTTCACTATAACAGACATAAACTGAGGTGATCTGTTCCTTCCCATCTCCACTTTCAATATAGCAGACATAAACTGAGGTGATCTGTCCCTTCTCATCTCCACTTTCAATATAGCAAACATAAACTGAAGTGATCTATCCCTTCTCATCTCCACTTTCACTATAACTGACATAAACTGAAGTGATCTATCCCTTCTCATCTCCACTTTCACTATAACTGACATAAACTGAGGTAATCTGTCCCTTCCCATCTCCACTTTTAATATAGCAGACATAAACTGAGGTGATCTATCCCTTCCCAACTCCGCTTTCACTATAACAGACATAATTATGGCCTTTGGCTGATACAGTATACATGACTGTAATAGCATTAACATATTAATCCTGGTCAATGAATGTTGGACAGTTAACAAAAATAAGATGCGATAAAATGCAAAGTCTAACAACATGCTACAATTGTTTTTAACATGTCATGCACAATGTACATCTGTACTAGTCACATTTACATACAAATATACGTTATGTAAATATTTTGTCAGCATGATTGAATCATTTAATTGGACCACAAACATTATTCCAGTATCTGTGTTTATTTTTTTTAAATATACTGTAAAAAAAAGTACCATAAGAATTGTATTTTTAAGTATGCATATGCACATTTTGCAGTTTATTAAGTTGTGATTGTTTCATGAGAATACTTCAATCATTTTTGAACACGAAAAATGATTTGTCAAAGGTGTCAGGTTTACACAAAATACATCAGTTATACAGAAATACACAAATATATGCAATTATTCCAATATATAATGTGATAACTATGGTAACAGAGTCTGTACTTACTTTGTCATGTCTCACATTCCAAGAATAGGGGCATTTTGTTTTCTTGATGTCTGTTGGTACTTGTCCGTCAGTATAGACATGAGAACAGTTGGGAAGAAAGGAAATGAAATTCAGTTTTAAAGGGACTTGGTCACAGTTAAAGGTAGGTTCATGACACACAGATCAACAAGATTCCCTCTCCACATACTTGGTCACAGTTAAAGGTAGGTTCATGACACATAGATCAACATGATTCCCTCTCCACATACTTGGTCACAGTTTAATGTAGGTTCATGACACACAGATCAACAAGATTCCCTCTCCACATACTTGGTCACAGTTAAAGGTAGGTTCATGACACACAGATCAACATGATTCCCTCTCCACATACTTGGTCACAGTTTAATGTAGGTTCATGACACATAGATCAACAAGATTCCCTCTCCACATACTTGGTCACAGTTAAAGGTAGGTTCATGACACACAGATCAACATGATTCCCTCTCCACATACTTGGTCACAGTTAAAGGTAGGTTCATGACACATAGATCAACATGATTCCCTCTCCACATACTTGGTCACAGTTAAAGGTAGGTTCATGACACATAGATCAACATGATTCCCTCTCCACATACTTGGTCACAGTTTAATGTAGGTTCATGACACACAGATCAACATGATTCCCTCTCCATATACTTGGTCACAGTTAAAGGTAGGTTCATGACACATAGATCAACATGATTCCCTCTCCACATACTTGGTCACAGTTAAAGGTAGGTTCATGACACACAGATCAACATGATTCCCTCTCCACATACTTGGTCACAGTTAAAGGTAGGTTCATGACACATAGATCAACATGATTCCCTCTCCACATACTTGGTCACAGTTTAATGTAGGTTCATGACACACAGATCAACAAGATTCCCTCTCCACATACTTGGTCACAGTTAAAGGTAGGTTCATGACACACAGATCAACAAGAATCCCTCTCCACATACTTGGTCACAGTTTAATGTAGGTTCATGACACACAGATCAACATGATTCCCTCTCCACATACTTGGTCACAGTTAAAGGTAGGTTCATGACACACAGATCAACATGATTCCCTCTCCACATACTTGGTCACAGTTAAAGGTAGGTTCATGACACACAGATCAACATGATTCCCTCTCCACATACTTGGTCACAGTTAAAGGTAGGTTCATGACACACAGATCAACATGATTCCCTCTCCACATACTTGGTCACAGTTAAAGGTAGGTTCATGACACACAGATCAACATGATTCCCTCTCCACATACTTGGTCACAGTTTAATGTAGGTTCATGACACACAGATCAACATGATTCCCTCTCCACATACTTGGTCACAGTTAAAGGTAGGTTCATGACACATAGATCAACATGATTCCCTCTCCACATACTTGGTCACAGTTTAATGTAGGTTCATGACACACAGATCAACAAGATTCCCTCTCCACATACTTGGTCACAGTTAAAGGTAGGTTCATGACACACAGATCAACATGATTCCCTCTCCACATACTTGGTCACAGTTTAAGGTAGGTTCATGACACACAGATCAACATGATTCCCTCTCCACATACTTGGTCACAGTTAAAGGTAGGTTCATGACACACAGATCAACATGATTCCCTCTCCACATACTTGGTCACAGTTTAATGTAGGTTCATGACACATAGATCAACAAGATTCCCTCTCCACATACTTGGTCACAGTTAAAGGTAGGTTCATGACACACAGATCAACATGATTCCCTCTCCACATACTTGGTCACAGTTTAATGTAGGTTCATGACACACAGATCAACATGATTCCCTCTCCACATACTTGGTCACAGTTAAAGGTAGGTTCATGACACACAGATCAACAAGATTCCCTCTCCACATACTTGGTCACAGTTTAATGTAGGTTCATGACACACAGATCAACAAGATTCCCTCTCCACATACTTGGTCACAGTTAAAGG
This sequence comes from Sinonovacula constricta, assembly GCA_007844125.1. Taxonomy (NCBI): domain Eukaryota; kingdom Metazoa; phylum Mollusca; class Bivalvia; order Cardiida; family Solecurtidae; genus Sinonovacula; species Sinonovacula constricta. Next base: position 2,044,213 of record CM017556.1, read on the forward strand.
TAGGTTCATGACACACAGATCAACATGATTCCCTCTCCACATACTTGGTCACAGTTTAAGGTAGGTTCATGACACACAGATCAACAAGATTCCCTCTCCACATACTTGGTCACAGTTTAATGTAGGTTCATGACATATAGATCAACATGATTCCCTCTCCACATACTTGGTCACAGTTAAAGGTAGGTTCATGACACACAGATCAACATGATTCCCTCTCCACATACTTGGTCACAGTTTAATGTAGGTTCATGACACACAGATCAACATGATTCCCTCTCCACATACTTGGTCACAGTTAAAGGTAGGTTCATGACACATAGATCAACATGATTCCCTCTCCACATACTTGGTCACAGTTTAATGTAGGTTCATGACACACAGATCAACATGATTCCCTCTCCACATACTTGGTCACAGTTAAAGGTAGGTTCATGACACATAGATCAACATGATTCCCTCTCCACATACTTGGTCACAGTTTAATGTAGGTTCATGACACACAGATCAACAAGATTCCCTCTCCACATACTTGGTCACAGTTAAAGGTAGGTTCATGACACACAGATCAACATGATTCCCTCTCCACATACTTGGTCACAGTTAAAGGTAGGTTCATGACACATAGATCAACATGATTCCCTCTCCACATACTTGGTCACAGTTAAAGGTAGGTTCATGACACATAGATCAACATGATTCCCTCTCCACATACTTGGTCACAGTGTAATGTAGGTTCATGACACACAGATCAACATGATTCCCTCTCCACATACTTGGTCACAGTTAAAGGTAGGTTCATGACACACAGATCAACATGATTCCCTCTCCACATACTTGGTCACAGTTAAAGGTAGGTTCATGACACACAGATCAACATGATTCCCTCTCCACATACTTGGTCACAGTTAAAGGTAGGTTCATGACACACAGATCAACATGATTCCCTCTCCACATACTTGGTCACAGTTAAAGGTAGGTTCATGACACACAGATCAACAAGATTCCCTCTCCACATACTTGGTCACAGTTTAATGTAGGTTCATGACACATAGATCAACATGATTCCCTCTCCACATACTTGGTCACAGTTAAAGGTAGGTTCATGACACACAGATCAACATGATTCCCTCTCCACATACTTGGTCACAGTTAAAGGTAGGTTCATGACACACAGATCAACATGATTCCCTCTCCACATACTTGGTCACAGTTTAATGTAGGTTCATGACACACAGATCAACAAGATTCCCTCTCCACATACTTGGTCACAGTTAAAGGTAGGTTCATGACACACAGATCAACATGATTCCCTCTCCACATACTTGGTCACAGTTAAAGGTAGGTTCATGACACACAGATCAACATGATTCCCTCTCCACATACTTGGTCACAGTTTAATGTAGGTTCATGACACACAGATCAACATGATTCCCTCTCCACATACTTGGTCACAGTTAAAGGTAGGTTCATGACACACAGATCAACAAGATTCCCTCTCCACATACTTGGTCACAGTTTAATGTAGGTTCATGACACACAGATCAACAAGATTCCCTCTCCACATACTTGGTCACAGTTAAAGGTAGGTTCATGACACACAGATCAACATGATTCCCTCTCCACATACTTGGTCACAGTTAAAGGTAGGTTCATGACACACAGATCAACATGATTCCCTCTCCACATACTTGGTCACAGTTTAATGTAGGTTCATGACACACAGATCAACATGATTCCCTCTCCACATACTTGGTCACAGTTAAAGGTAGGTTCATGACACACAGATCAACAAGATTCCCTCTCCACATACTTGGTCACAGTTAAAGGTAGGTTCATGACACATAGATCAACATGATTCCCTCTCCACATACTTGGTCACAGTTAAAGGTAGGTTCATGACACATAGATCAACATGATTCCCTCTCCACATACTTGGTCACAGTTAAAGGTAGGTTCATGACACATAGATCAACATGATTCCCTCTCCACATACTTGGTCACAGTTAAAGGTAGGTTCATGACACATAGATCAACATGATTCCCTCTCCACATACTTGGTCACAGTTAAAGGTAGGTTCATGACACACAGATCAACATGATTCCCTCTCCACATACTTGGTCACAGTTAAAGGTAGGTTCATGACACACAGATCAACATGATTCCCTCTCCACATACTTGGTCACAGTTTAATGTAGGTTCATGACACACATATCAACATGATTCCCTCTCCACATACTTGGTCACAGTTAAAGGTAGGTTCATGACACATATATCAACATGATTCCCTCCCCACATACTTGGTCACAGTTAAAGGTAGGTTCATGACACACAGATCAACAAGATTCCCTCTCCACATACTTGGTCACAGTTAAAGGTAGGTTCATGACACACAGATCAACAAGATTCCCTCTCCACATACTTGGTCACAGTTTAATGTAGGTTCATGACACATAGATCAACATGATTCCCTCTCCACATACTTGGTCACAGTTAAAGGTAGGTTCATGACACACAGATCAACATGATTCCCTCTCCACATACTTGGTCACAGTTAAAGGTAGGTTCATGACACATAGATCAACATGATTCCCTCTCCACATACTTGGTCACAGTTAAAGGTAGGTTCATGACACATAGATCAACATGATTCCCTCTCCACATACTTGGTCACAGTTAAAGGTAGGTTCATGACACATAGATCAACAAGATTCCCTCTCCACATACTTGGTCACAGTTAAAGGTAGGTTCATGACACACAGATCAACATGATTCCCTCTCCACATACTTGGTCACAGTTAAAGGTAGGTTCATGACACACAGATCAACATGATTCTCTCTTCACATACTTGGTCACAGTTTAAGGTAGGTTCATGACACACAGATCAACATGATTCTCTCTTCACATACTTGGTCACAGTTTATGGTAGGTTCATGACATATAGATCAACATGATTCTCTCTTCACATATATGTAAATTATTGTATAAATATCCAGCGAATCATTGTACACTTCATGACTACCTTATTAAAATGGCCTATATTACCACAGTGCAAGAAAATATACCAAGTTGTTAAGCTATAAATGGCAAAGAACATTGAAGATCTTTGCCATAATCTTTGATTCCCAAAATCTTAAGACAGCACAACCATGGACAGCATGCTCATATAATCTTATAATTCAAGGTGATATTTTATTTAACATTCATTGTGCTTCTGCAAATAGTTTCTCCTTAGCAAAACATTTAAAAAAAAATTACAAACAGTATAAAAGTTGCTTCACTAACAAACTTTATCTAAGGTCATGTGGAAGGTATAGTAGTATGATTGCTTATGTCACAATGGATCCAACCTTTCTGTTAATGTTTGACATTATTATTTCCAGTATTTAATGTTGCAATAATTTGTTTTTTGACAACAATTGTTTGGATACTTTTCTGCTTGATGGACATATTTCCTTGTTTATTTTCCTCTTTCATTGACCAGAATCTGTAATCTGACATTGCCTTTCCAGAAATATCTTGAATAAGGACATTAAAAAGCATAAAATTAATTCAAGATTATTCCATCTCTGAATTGATGTAGTTATATTCTCTGCAGGAATACTGAACAGCTGTAACATACACAAGAATAAACAATTTTATTTGACATATTTATCTGTCTAAGTAAATGGCTAGGACATAGTTATTGTCATTACAGTGATATCCAGCTATAAACTTGTGGAGGAAGACCCCTAGCCAAATGTCTGGGTAGAACCTCCAGTGCATGGCAGGGTAGCTGCAAGACCTTCCTACATCAGTTACTACCAAGTCTTGAAATACACAATATCAGCATCAGCATCACAATGTACGTGTGGTCTTGATGCACACAGGACCAACATAAGCATTACAGCCAATTTGTGGCCTTTAAATACACATAATCAATATCAGCATCACATTGAATGTGTGGCCTTGAAATATATATGCTCAACATCAGCATCACATTGTATGTGTGGCCTTGAAATATATATGCTCAACATCAGCATCACATTGTATGTGTGGCCTTGAAAAACACAGGCCAGCATCAGTATCACATTGTATGTGTGGCCTTGAAATACACAGGTTCAACATCAGTATCCCATTGTATGTGTGGCCTTGAAATACACAGGTTCAACATCAGTATCACATTGTATATGTGGCCTTAAAATACACAGGTTCAACATCAGTATCCCATTGTATGTGTGGCCTTGAAATACACAGGCTCAACATCAATATCCCATTGTATGTGTGGCCTTGAAATACACAGGCTCAACATCAGCATCACATTGTATGTGTGGCCTTGAAAAACACAGGCCAGCATCAGTATCACATTGTATGTGTGGCCTTGAAATACACAGGTTCAACATCAGTATCACATTGTATGTGTGGCCTTGAAATACACAGGTTTAACATCAGTATCACATTGTATGTGTGGCCTTGAAAAACACAGGCCAGCATCAGTATCACATTGTATGTGTGGCCTTGAAATACACAGGTTCAACATCAGTATCACATTGTTTGTGTGGCCTTGAAATACACAGGCTCAACATCAGTATCACATTGTATATGTGGCCTTAAAATACACAGGTTCAACATCAGTATCCCATTGTATGTGTGGCCTTGAAATACACAGGCTCAACATCAGTATCACTTTGTATGTTTGGCCTTGAAATACACAGGCTCAACATCAGTACCACATTGTATGTTTGGCCTTAAAATGCATAGGCTCAACATCAGTATCCCATTGTATGTGTGGCCTTGAAATACACAGGCTCAACATCAGTATCACTTAGTATGTTTGGCCTTGAAATACACAGGCTCAACATCAGTACCACATTGTATGTTTGGCCTTAAAATTCATAGGCTCAACATCCGCATCAGCTTTGAAATACACAGGTAGCAGAGGTCCTGGGTTGGATAGATTGAAAGCCAGATACTGGATGCCCTGGGTTCCATAGAGTGACAGTTCCAGGTACTGGTGGTCCTAGGTTGGGTAGAGTGACAGTTCTAGGTACTGGATGTCCTGGGTTGGGTAGAGTGACAGTTACAGGTACTGGAGGTCTTGGTTTTGTTAGAGTGACAGTTCTAGGTACTGGATGTCCTGGGTTGGGTAGAGTGACAGTTACAGGTACTGGAGGTCTTGGTTTTGTTAGAGTGACAGTTCCAGGTACTGGATGTCCTGGGTTGGGTAGAGTGACAGTTACAGGTACTGGAGGTCTTGGTTTTGTTAGAGTGACAGTTCTAGGTACTGGATGTCCTGGGTTGGGTAGAGTGACAGTTACAGGTACTGGATATCCTGGGTTGGGTAGAGTGACAGTTACAGGTACTGGAGGTCTTGGTTTTGTTAGAGTGACAGTTCTAGGTACTGGATGTCCTGGGTTGGGTAGAGTGACAGTTACAGGTACTGGAGGTCTTGGTTTTGTTAGAGTGACAGTTCCAGGTACTGGATGTCCTGGGTTGGGTAGAGTGACAGTTACAGGTACTGGAGGTCTTGGTTTTGTTAGAGTGACATTTCTAGGTACTGGATGTCCTGGGTTGGGTAGAGTGACAGTTACAGGTACTGGATGTCCTGGGTTGGGTAGAGTGACAGTTACAGGTACTGGAGGTCTTGGTTTTGTTAGAGTGACAGTTCTAGATACTGGATGTCCTGGGTTGGGTAGAGTGACAGTTACAGGTACTGGAGGTCTTGGTTTTGTTAGAGTGACAGTTCTAGGTACTGGATGTCCTGGGTTGGGTAGAGTGACAGTTACAGGTACTGGAGGTCTTGGTTTTGGTAGAGTGACAGTTCTAGGTACTGGATGTCCTGGGTTGGGTAGAGTGACAGTTCCAGGTACTGAATGTCCTGGGTTGGATAGATTGACAGTTCCAGGTTTTTGAGGCCCTAGGTTGGGTAGCGTGATAGTTACAGGTACTGGAGGTCTTGGGTTCAAAGCTGAGCGACAAAGTACCGTAGTCAATTAAAATAGTTTTGAAATAGTGCTTTGCTTATGTTTCATTTTTTATAGAAAGGTTTGCATTATTAATTTCATTTGGGTTTCAAATGGTTGGCCCATGTCATGATAATGTGAATGGGTGTTGTATTATGCTAGGTGTTCTCAGCTTGCTATGAACAGTAAACTCTGGTTGTAGGCAGGTATATGCCAAACTCAGTAACATTACTGCTGTATACAATTATTTGCCTGCATAAAAACACTAATTGGGTCAACTAGTCTAGGTAAGGTTTCACTTTACAAAACCTGATTTTTTATTAAGAAATACAGAAAACTAGAATTGACAATTTAGACAGTTGGGGCTCTTGTCTCAGTGATAATCTCTTGCTTTGTTATACCCCACCATTATGAAGATCTACATCTCCTTCCAAGAACATGTGTTCATCATTTTTGTTTCAAATTATTTAAACAAAACAGTTTTGCAATAAACATTTAATTGACAATAACAGTAAACTAATTGTCAGATTATTACAGAGTATTTCATGTATTACAAGTTACAGATACTACATGTAGCAGTATATATTCAGGGATGGAATCATTGCTATATACTTTTGATTCTTGGTGCTGTTATGTATAAGACCAAGGTATTGTCTTAAATGAGGTCAAAGTTTATTTTTCCATAAAAGTGTTATAGTTGGATATTGTAGATTATTGGGATGAATTAACCTGCCTTATCCATATTTGATAAATGCAGTGAGCTGTGGATGGGCACCATATTGCATGGGTGCTATAACTGAAAGGATGTTGCTTAGAGGATAAACCAACCAACCAACCAACCAACCATTCAATCAGCCAGCCAAATATACAAACAAACAAATAAACATGAACATATTTATAACATATGCAGTTAATTCTAGTTTATGCTTTGACTAACATGTTACAAAATGACCAGGCTAAAGATTTTGACTTTTATTTGCATTTTAACTGGAATTGAATCTTAAAAGTAAAAGAAAAACTATCCTCTGTGTTTGTTTAAATATAAATGTTCTCCACTCCCAGTACAGATAATCAAACCTAATTCTAAAGTCAGACATGTATATAACACCAATAATCCTGCCATCATTTGATACTGCCCAGACATGTATATAACACCAATAATCCTGCCATCATTTGATACTGCCCAGACATGTATATAACACCAATAATCCTGCCATCATTTGATACTGCCCAGACATGTATATAACACCAATAATCCTGCCATCATTTGATACTGCCCAGACATGTATACAATACCAATAATCCTGCTATCATTTGATACTGCCCAGACATGTATATAACACCAATAATCCTGCCATCATTTGATACTGCCCAGACATGTATATAACACCAATAATCCTGCCATCATTTGATACTGCCCAGACATGTATATAACACCAATAATCCTGCTATCATTTGATACTGCCCAGACATGTATATAACACCAATAATCCTGCCATCATTTGATACTGCCCAGACATGTATATAACACCAATAATCCTGCCATCATTTGATACTGCCCAGACATGTATATAACACCAATAATCCTGCCATCATTTGATACTGCCCAGACATGTATATAATACCAATAATCCTGCCATCATTTGATACTGCCCAGACATGTATATAACACCAATAATCCTGCCATCATTTGATACTGCCCAGACATGTATATAACACCAATAACCCTGCCATCATTTGATACTGCCCAGACATGTATATAACACCAATAATCCTGCCATCATTTGATACTGCCCAGACATGTATATAACAACAATAATTCTGCCATCATTTGATACTGCCCAGACATGTATATAACACCAATAATCCTGCCATCATTTGATACTGCCCAGACATGTATATAACACCAATAATCCTGCCATCATTTGATACTGCCCAGACATGTATATAACAACAATAATCCTGCTATCATTTGATACTGCCCAGACATGTATATAACACCAATAATCCTGCCATCATTTGATACTGCCCAGACATGTATATAACACCAATAATCCTGCCATCATTTGATACTGCCCAGACATGTATATAACAACAATAATCCTGCCATCATTTGATACTGCCCAGACATGTATATAACACCAATAATCCTGCCATCATTTGATACTGCCCAGACATGTATATAACACCAATAATCCTGCTATCATTTGATACTGCCCAGACATGTATATAACAACAATAATCCTGCCATCATTTGATACTGCCCAGACATGTATATAACACCAATAATCCTGCCATCATTTGATACTGCCCAGACATGTATATAACACCAATAATCCTGCCATCATTTGATACTGCCCAGACATGTATATAACACCAATAATCCTGCTATCATTTGATACTGCCCAGACATGTATATAACAACAATAATCCTGCCATCATTTGATACTGCCCAGGCATGTATATAACAACAATAATCCTGCTATCATTTGATGCTGCCATGAAGGTTGATCTGAAAATGAACCATTCAGACTCCATTAATACCTGCTTCTTGTTATCAGAGTCTGATGTCATGCTGTCGCTCACATAATGTAGTTAATCCCACATAAAACCACGGTAAACAAGTGACGGTAAACAAGTGACGGTAAACAAGTGACGACACACATCATTCTGGCAGCCAGTGCTCTGAGGCGGTGTTCTATAAATAATCTTTTAAAACACTGTTATAAATTTATTTATTGATAAACAGCAAGAAGCATTCTGCTTTATACAATCTATTATATATCATGGTTTTCATTTACCCACTTTTCTTTTAAATAGCTGTTTCCTTAACATGTGTCATTCAGCTATCAGAGGTTCTAATAATGTATGTAATTTCTCAGTTAAAAGTTATGAGTTGAAGGAAAATCAACTAAATAGAGCATTTATGTTATCAATGATGACCAGGATCTATCACTATTTGCTGCTTTGTTTATAAATAAGCATAATTTACCTTTACATGATATATACAGAATATCTAAGTAAACTAGGAATTTAGATTAATGATCCAAATGTAGCATAATGTGTGTTAGACAAACGTTTTGCCTCTGGCTAAAGTATCATTACCTGCATTAGAAGAACTAACATCAGTAAGCCAATATCAACAAACAGGAAGCATTCAGAATTCATGGAATTAATTACACAATGAAGTTTAAGAATGGCATGATCTAACAATCAATATATCATATTTTCATGGGTGACAGGAATTAAATAAAAAATAAACTGTGGTTGATAACATATTTATCATTTAAACCAGAACCTACATGTATGATACATTCTGCATTTGACAACCCAAACTCAATTTTACTTGGATTCTATAACAGGCTTTATACAAAAAACAACAAAGAAATGGAAACAAATACCAACTATAGAGGATGTAGCTGTGCCAAAGTAGGACAATTTTCAAGTGCAATGTTGATATCATTTTTTTTTATAAATCTTTAAACATAGATGAACCATCATCATTGATAACATAAATGCTCTATTTAGTTGATTTTCCTTCAACTCATAACTTTTAACTGCATGTAGTGGGCTTTATGGCTAGCATGGGATTGATAAACATTATAACAATATATCAATTATATTTGATAACTATCACATTATATTTGATCACTATCACATAATATATTTATCATTATCACAATATATTTGATCACTGTCACATTATATTTGATCACTATCACCTTATATTTGATCACTATCACATAATATATTTATCACTATCACATTATACTTGATCACTTTCACATTATATTTGATCACTATCACATTATATTTGATCACTATCACATTACATTTGATCACTGTCACATTATATTTGATCACTATCACATAACATTTGATCACTGTCACATTATATTTGATCACTATCACATTATATTTGATCACTATCCCATTACATTTGATCACTGTCACATTATATTTGATCACTATCACATTATATTTGATCACTATCATATTACATTTGATCACTATCCCATTATATTTGATCACTATCACATTATATTTGATCACTATCACATTATATTTGATCACTATTACATTATATTTGATCACTGATACATTATATTTGATCACTACCACATTATATTTGATCACTATCACATTACATTTGATCACTATCCCATTATATTTGATCACTATCACATTATATTTGACCACTGTCACATTATATTTGATCACTGTCACATTATATTTGATCACTACCCCATTATATTTGATCACTATCAAAATATATTTGATCCCTAGAACAGTATATTGGATCACTGTCACATTATATTTGATCACTGTCACATTATATTTGATCACTATCTGTATCACATGATATTTGATCACTATCACATTATATTTGATCACTGTCACATTATATTTGATCACTATCACATTATATTTGATCACTGTCACATTATATTTGATCACTATCAAAATATATTTGATCCCTAGAACATTACATTGGATCACTGTCACTGTCACATTATATTTGATCACTGTCACATTATATCTGATAACTGTCACATTATATTTGATCACTGTTACATTATATTTGATCACAAACACATTATATTTGATCACAAACACATTATATTTGATCACTGTCACATTATATTTGATCCCTAGAACATTACATTGGATCACTGTCACATTATATTTTATCACTATCACATTATAAGAAAAAGAAACTTATGTTTTTATCTTTGTCATTTCCAGGAGATTGTGCTGGTGGTATTTTTTGGAATGGAGTACACAGTACGACTTTGGTCGGCCGGATGTCGAAGTAAATACATTGGCTTCATGGGAAGATTCAGATTCGCAAGGAAACCTATATCTATCATAGGTAAGTACTTACCTTGACTTGTGTATAATAATAATCCATGGGTCTCAATTAAAATTGTGACTAGATGCTGTCCCTAATTTAAGAAAAAGAATAACATGCACAGAACAGTTGAATATTGGGGCTGTGAGGTGGAGTGATTTACTCAATGAGTAAACAATGCAATTCAAATGCCCAACTTAAGGACAAAGTTTTTTTTATAAATAATTTGAATCCTATGGGTAGCCCTTTTGATGGGCATAAACAGACTTCTGGCCCAATAACAATTCATCATAAATTAATACTAAATTTCCATTCTTAGCAAGTAATTTATTAACTTATCAGTGTTGAAAGTTATGGCTTTTTACAAATAAACAGGGTACATATGTATCAGAAATGGCAGATATAATGTTTAAACTAAAAAGTAAAATGTAGAAAACATAAATATGCTTGTATTTACCTCTACAGGAAACACTCATACAATTATGGCTATAATCATTATATATATTGAACAATAATAAGAAGCTGATTAAATTAACCCTTACTTGCTGAAAAACACCATGCAGTTGGGGTTTCTATTAGGTTAAGGGCATCTTGTTTGCTGAAAGCACCATGCAGGTGGGGTTTCTTTTATGTTGAGGGCATGGTGTTTGCTGAAAGCACCATGCAGGTGGGGTTTCTTTTATGTTGAGGGCATGGTGTTTGCTGACAGCACCATGCAGGAGGGGTTTCTTGTATGTTGAGGGCATGGTGTTTCCAGCATTAGTAAAGAGTTAAAACTAATGAGGAATCCAAAAATGCATTATTCTATATATTATGTTGGGGTCTCAGCAGTATACATTTATATTAATGTTAGGGGCAGGTGGGATTTCTTTTATGTTTTGTGCATAAATTATCACATTTTTGTACATGTGTAGCTTGTAACATTCACATCATAAATATGTTACATGATCTCTGCGTGAAAGAAACTTTATAACTTAAACTTGTTTAATAAATATTTATCATATTCATAAAAGGACACATAATAGGAAAGATAAATTAACTGTCAGTTTGGGAAGAAAGAAAACAATTGTATTACTCTGGTGTAAATATTTTAAAACAAAACTAATTTTGCAAGAATCATCTTTATCGTATAAAATGTATGTAGAAGCCACCTCATTGTATCTTATGCTGTGGTTTTATATATAAAGTAATAGTAAGCTATTTATATATTAGTCAGAGACAAGTCAGCTAAACTATGTGATAAATTGTTGGTCCAGACCTGTTTGTTTATGAGGGATAAATCAGGTAAACTATGTGATAAATTATTGGTCCAGACCTGTTTGTTTATGAGCGATAAATCAGCTAAACTATGTGATAAATTGTTGGTCCAGACCTGTTTGTTTATGTTTATCTAGCTTTTATTATTAGATTAATGATACTTAAACAAAGTGCATCATATTTTTAATTGTTTTACCATTGATGACAATTAGTTGTTTTATTCTTTTAATTTATTTTATTGAGATAATTTGTCGTAAGCCAAAGATACAATTTTGGTGGAACCAGATCTTTCCCACACATGCAGATTTGGTGGAACTGGACCTTTTCCCACACTAGCATCCCAGGATAACAATGTACACAAGATTTTATTATCTCGTGTCTGAGTAACCATGTTATATCACCAGTCTTGACATGGTACTAATGAGATTAATTAAGTGAGAAAAACCTTTTAGCATTTCCTGTAAAATCCATTAGTATAGTGTCAGCCCTCTGTTAATAGCTCGCTGTGTCACTACAGTACCAGACAATGACTTACTTTGTCAGTTATATAGAATCTACTTTATTTTCCAAACACTTATAAAAATCAGCTTGTTACCTTGTAGCCTGAGTTTATCAGATGTAAGCCACTTGTGAAGGTCCAGATGAGTCAGGTCCTGTGCTATTGAGTCTCTATCTTTGTGTTTTCTTACTAATTCATAAAGGACTTAGCAAAGGAGTTCAGTGGTAGTTAGGAGGCTATAAAATTTAAATTGAAGTCTTGTTCTAATTAAAAGCATGACAGAAAATTACTGACAATGATCAAACATAAAGTTTCAAAACAATTCTCATTTGAGCATCATATATGCACATGACCTTGACAGTTTTCACTCACTGAGTCAATCCTGGAAGCAAACAAGGCATAATTTTTTTAAAGATAAACATAAGGAATTTTGCAATAATAATTTTAAGATAAACAATAGTAAACTGTTATAATTATTTTAAGATAAAGATAATCAGAATGTAATAAATACTTTAGAATAAACGTAAGCAAGCAAGATGAAATCATTATTTTAAGATAACCATAAGCAAGTAAGATGTAATCATCACTTGATGAAAAAGTAAGCAAGCCATTTGTAATCATGATTTTAAAATAAAATCATGATTTTTAAATAAACATTAGCAATCTTTACTTAAGATTGACATAATCAGACAAGGTGTTTATTATTTTAAAATAAACATAAGCATGCAAGGTGTAATCATTACTTAATATTGACATAATCAGGCAAGGTGTTTATTATTTTAAAATAAACATAAGCATGTAAGGTGTCATTTTTTACAATGGATATAGTATTGTTAAGCAACAAATTTGTTAACATTTTCAAATAAATGTTATGCCTAAAGAAAGACAGTTCTGTTTTTACATTTAGAAAATCTGTATAATTAACTTGTACTTTAACAAATTGTATTACCATGACACAGGTGATGCATGAACTAAAAGGTTCAAACATTGCATGATTTTGAATGAACAGAAAGGTTTCTCTTGTAAATTTAACTGTTGTCAAGGATCCAGACTAAAATATTGTGTTAGTTGGCTTCAGAAGCTTGATGTTTGCTGTCGGGAAGGGAGGTAGAGTTAACAGAAGCTTACAATTTTGTACAGGTTCTTTAAAAAAGAACATGTCTTGCTGTGACAGTATTTGAAATTTGTCTTTACATCTTGTCATAGGTGTCATAGGATATTGCAGGTTTGAAGCACTGTTTATAGTTTCTGTCTTGACATTTAACATTTCTCTACATCAATATTATTTATATTTTTAGATGTGTCTGGAACTGTCTTTGATGAAATATTTGTAGAAGTATGATATTTATGCCAAGAATGAAGGAAAAGTAAACATTTTATCAGTCTCTTAACAGGATTTTTAAAAAAATTATCTCAAGCACTAGACACACTGTCTACTCCATTATTTTTATGGCATTGGTAGACTACACAAACTATAAGCATATTTGGGTGGATGATGGAATTAATGGATCAGCTGGTGATGTTCAAGTTTGGAACAATTCAGAGCTTAAGGAGTGCACTGAAGATGGAAGTTCATCGTTGTAGCCACTCGAACCTGTTCTAGGTGATGACCACCCTTTGCCCTATTTTAATGCTGTTGCTGATGCATTCACACTCATAAAGCCATATTTCAAGCAGATGTTGCTGTTGCCAAATCATTGAAAATGCCTTTGGGATTTAGATCCATCTATTTTCGTTGCTTGCTCCCTACACTCCAACAATGGCCAGAGACATGTAATTCAATTATGCTTGCATGCATATGTCTGTACAGTCATGCATGAGACATGCTATCTAGACATTCAGAATGCAAAGATGGACAAGGAAGACCTGAACCACAATGTACATCCTGGAGTCTGGAGGTAGACTGAGCATATACTGAAAATTCCAGGATGTATATAGTTACAAAATGGGGGATGGAACAGGGCATACAGCAGTGCTACTGGTATAACCATGGCACCACCGGCATAAAACGTGGCTATGCTTTGATCTTGGTGAACCTAAGCAACAACGGGATGTATACTGAAGGAACCAGTGCTATCTGGCATGGTCGGGACCCTTCCATGGAGAGACCGGGATATATTGTGTCACAGGATAAATCAAGAAAAACTGGAGAGTTTGCTTTCAACGTCCTGGAATGCACTGTAAGTGGACTGTGACCTAGGTCCACTGATACCTGGTGACAACACTCTATCTATAGGCTACCATAGACTGAAGAACCTGGGTCCACTGATACCTGGTGACAACACTCTATCTATAGGCTACCATAGACTGAAGAACCTGGGTCCACTGATACCTGGTGACAACACTCTATAGGCTACCATAGACTGAAGAACCTGGGTCCTCTGATACCTGGTGACAACACTCTATTTATAGGCTACCATAGACTGAAGAACCTGGGTCCACTGATACCTGGTGACAACACTCTATCTATAGGCTACCATAGACTGAAGAACCTGGGTCCACTGATACCTGGTGACAACACTCTATCTATAGGCTACCATAGACTGAAGAACCTGGGTCCACTGATACCTGGTGACAACACTCTATCTATAGGCTACCATAGACTGAAGAACCTGGGTCCACTGATACCTGGTGACAACACTCTATCTATAGGCTACCATAGACTGAAGAACCTGGGTCCACTGATACCTGGTGACAACACTCTATCTATAGGCTACCATAGACTGAAGAACCTGGGTCCACTGATACCTGGTGACAACACTGTATCTATAGGCTACCATAGACTGAAGAACCTGGGTCCTCTGATACCTGGTGACAACACTCTATCTATAGGCTACCATAGACTGAAGAACCTGGGTCCTCTGATACCTGGTGACAACACTCTATCTATAGGCTACCATAGACTGAAGAACCTGGGTCCTCTGATACCTGGTGACAACACTCTATCTATAGGCTACCATAGACTGAAGAACCTGGGTCCTCTGATACCTGGTGACAACACTCTATCTATAGGCTACCATAGACTGAAGAACCTGGGTCCTCTGATACCTGGTGACAACACTCTATCTATAGGCTTACCATAGACTGAAGAACCTGGGTCCTCTGATACCTGGTGACAAACTCATCGATAGGCTACCATAGATGAAGAACCTGGGTCCTCTGATACCTGGTGACAACACTATCTATAGGCTACCATAGACTGAAGAACCTGGGTCCTCTGATACCTGGTGACAACACTCTATCTATAGGCTACCATAGACAGAATAACCTGATACCTGGTGACAACACTCTATCTATAGGCTACCATAGACTGAAGAACCTGGGTCCTCTGATACCTGGTGACAACACTCTATCTATAGGCTACCATAGACTGAAGAACCTGGGTCCTCTGATACCTGGTGACAACACTCTATCTATAGGCTACCATAGACAGAATAACCTGATACCTGGTGACAACACTCTATCTATAGGCTACCATAGACTGAAGAACCTGGGTCCTCTGATACCTGGTGACAAAACTCTATCTATAGGCTACCATAGACAGAATAACCTGATACCTGGTGACAACACTCTATCTATAGGCTACCATAGACTGAAGAACCTGGGTCCTCTCATACCTGGTGACAACACTATCTATAGGCTACAATAGACTGAAGAACCTATGTCCTCTGATACCTGGTGACAACACTCTATCTATAGGCTACCATAGACTGAAGAACCTGGGTCCTCTGATACCTGGTGACAACACTATCTATAGGCTACAATAGACTGAAGAACCTGGGTCCTCTGATACCTGGTGACAACACTATCTATAGGCTACAATAGACAGAAGAACCTATGTCCTCTGATACCCTGTGACAACACTCTATCTATAGGTTATAAAAGACTGAAGAACCTATGCTCTCTGATACCTGGTGACAACACTCTATCTATAGGCTACCATAGACAGAAGAACCTGGGTCCTCTGATACCTGGTGACAATACTCTATCTATAGGCTACCATAGACTGAAGAAGCTGGGTCCTCTGATACCTGGTGACAACACTCTATCTATAGGCTACCATAGACTGAAGAACCTGGGTCCTCTGATACCTGGTGACAACACTCTATCTATAGGCTACCATAGACTGAAGAACCTGGGTCCTCTGATACCTGGTGACAACACTCTATGTAAAGGCTACCATAGACTGAAGAACCTGGGTCCTCTGATACCCTGTGACAACACTCTATCTATAGGCTACCATAGACTGAAGAACCTGGGTCCTCTGATACCCTGTGACAACACTCTATCTATAGGCTACCATAGACTGAAGAACCTGGGTCCTCTGATACCTGGTGACAGCACTATCTAAAGGCTACCATAGACTGAAGAAGCTGGGTCCTCTGATACCTGGTGACAACACTCTATCTATAGGCTACAATAGACAGAAGAACCTATGTCCTCTGATACCTGGTGACAACACTCTATCTATAGACTACAATGGACTGAATAACCTATGTCCTCTGATACCCTGTGACAACACTCTATCTATAGGCTACAATAGACTGAATAACCTTATACCTGGTGACAACACTATCTATAGGCTACCATAGACTGAAGAACCTGGGTCCCCTGATACCTGGTGACAACACTCTATCTATAGGCTACAATAGACTGAAGAACCTATGTCCTCTGATACCTGGTGACAACACTCTATCTATAGGCTACAATAGACTGAAGAACCTATGTCCTCTGATACCTGGTGACAAAACTTTATCTATAGGTTACAATAGACTGAAGAACCTATGTCCTCTGATACCTGGTGACAACACTCTATCTATAGTCTACAATAGACAGAAGAACCTGGGTCCTCTGATACCTGGTGACAACACTCTATCTGTAGGCTACCATAGACTGAAGAACCTGGGTCCTCTGATACCTGGTGACAACACTATCTATAGGCTACAATAGACTGAAGAACCTATGTCCTCTGATACCTGGTGACAACACTCTATCTATAGGCTACCATAGACTGAAGAAGCTGGGTCCTCTGATACCTGGTGACAACACTATTTATAGGCTACAATAGACTGAAGAACCTGGGTCCTCTGATACCTGGTGACAACACTCTATCTATAGGCTACCATAGACTGAAGAAGCTGGGTCCTCTGATACCTGGTGACAACACTCTATCTATAGGCTATCAAAGACTGAAGAACCTATGCTCTCTGATACCTGGTGACAACACTCTATCTATAGGCTACCATAGACAGAAGAACCTGGGTCCTCTGATACCTGGTGACAACACTCTATCTATAGGCTACCATAGACTGAAGAAAATAGGTCCTCTGATACCTGGTGACAACACTATCTATAGGCTACCATAGACTGAAGAACCTGGTCCTCTGATACCTGGTGACAACACTCTATCTATAGGCTACAATAGACTGAAGAACCTATGTCCTCTGATTCCTGTTGACAACACTCTATGTATAGTCTACAATAGACTGAAGAACCTGGGTCCTCTGATACCTGTTGACAACACTCTATCTATAGGCTACAATAGACTGAAGAACCTATGTCCTCTGATACCTGGTGACAACACTACCTATAGGCTACCATAGACTGAAGAACCTGGGTCCTCTGATACCTGGTGACAACACTCTATCTATAGGCTACAATAGACAGAAGAACCTGGGTCCTCTGATACCTGGTGACAACACTCTATCTATAGTCTACCATAGACAGAAGAACCTGGGTCCTTTGATACCTGGTGACAACACTATATCTATAGGCTACCATAGACAGAAGAACCTGGGTCCTCTGATACCCTGTGACAACACTCTATCTATAGTCTACCATAGACTGAAGAACCTGGGTCCTTTGATACCTGGTGACAATACTTTATCTATAGGCTATCATAGACAGAAGATCCTGGGTCCTCTGATACCCTGTGACAACACTCTATCTATAGTCTACCATAGACTGAAGAACCTGGGTCCTTTGATACCTGGTGACAACACTCTATCTATAGGCTACCATAGACTGAAGAAGCTGGGTCCTCTGATACCTGGTGACAACACTCTATATATAGGCTACAATAGACAGAAGAACCTATGTCCTCTGATACCTGGTGACAACACTCTATCTATAGGCTACAATAGACTGAAGAACCTGGGTCCTCTGATACCTTGTGACAACACTCTATCTATAGGCTACCATAGACTGAAGAAGCTGGGTCCTCTGATACCTGGTGACAACACTCTATCTATAGGCTACCATAGACTGAAGAAGCTGGGTCCTCTGATACCTGGTGACAACACTCTATCTATAGGCTACCATAGACTGAAGAAGCTGGGTCCTCTGATACCTGGTGACAACACTCTATCTATAGGCTACCATAGACTGAAGAAGCTGGGTCCTCTGATACCTGGTGACAACACTCTATCTATAGGCTACCATAGACTAAAGAAGCTGGGTCCTCTGATACCTGGTGACAACACTCTATCTATAGGCTACCATAGACTGAAGAAGCTGGGTCCTCTGATACCTGGTGACAACACTCTATCTATAGGCTACCATAGACTGAAGAAGCTGGGTCCTCTGATACCTGGTGACAACACTATCTATAGGCTACTGTAGGCAGAGGATTTATTTTAATTGGTTGCCTTGCTTCTCTTATTTCAGACTTTCTGGTTGTGTCTGCCTCAATTATTGTCCTGGCGGTGGGATCCAATGGGCAGGTGTTTGCTACATCTGCTATCAGGTAACTAAACATATATTGCACCATTTATTAATAACCCATGCACCACTTATTAATAACTGATTGCTACATTCTTTGTTATCTGTAAGCAGCTGCAAACATATGTAACATGATCTATTTACATGAGCTCGGGATATTAAAGTCTAAATGTACTGTGGACGTTACTTATATCTATAGCTTCCAGGCTTTTGTTTATATACTTTTTACCTTTTTAACATTGTTTAGAAAATTGTCTCTTTAGCTCTGTAGCCACACTATTGACCATCTTTTTTATTATGTTTCCCACTCTGCTAACTAGTATACATGCTGTTGTTTTTTTCTTGGTTACTTTAATGTAAATTTGTTAATTGGAGGTATTAATTATATTGCCTTTTTATATTGAAACTTTCAGTGAAGTGTACATTCTAAGTATGAAAAACAATATTCTTATGCTTCATGCACATATAGATTAATAAATGAATATTTATGTTTTGTCTGTCTATCCATCTCTCCATTTGTCCTTGTATTGTCTGTCTATCCATCTCTCTATTTGTCCTTGTATTGTCTGGAACACGATTTCAGAAACTGATTACAAAATCAATTTCAATTTTGAGAATGGAAACTTGAAAAGTACTACTTCAATAGATTTTCTTCAAACTTGGTATTAAAAAATATTTAATAATGGGTAGGTGCCTAGAATACAACACCCATACTTATACCTTCACTCATTGTTTATTTATTAATCATATCGGCCTATTTTTTTTAAATTTTCTGCCTGTCTGTTAATCCAACTTGCTTGCCTGGAGAATAACTTAACACCTTCTGAATTGATTCACTTTAAACTTGGCATATAGGTACCTGAAGTAGCAGGGTTGTGCTTAAGAACAATAATGATTTGTTTTCAAGTTATCTCCCTTAATTTTTGTGTCTATACTACATCTTAAACACTCCTGAATGGATTCACTTAAATTATGGTTTTTATTTACATGGCGGTGAGTCACAGGGCAGTGCCCAAGAATCACAGCTGAACCTAATTTAAATCTTTAATTATCTCCCTTAAATTCTTTATCTCGTACGGATAATGACTTTCAAATGGATGGAATAATTTTAAACTTGGTTTTTTATGTGTAGAAGTTTGAGGCACATCAGTTTTAACTTTCTCTTCATTGTAATAATCTGGCAGACTTCCCAGTCCAAGAGTGCCTTTGCATTGCTCAAGAACCATAACTCTGATTATTAAGCATTCATATTTATTAATTTTATCACATACATCTAAAAAACAACAAATAAAGTCAATTTTTAGTTTTTATTACTGGCATATATTTCTGTGCCTAAAATAATTACATATTCCGGTACATGCTTTTTTGATCAGTCAATTTCTTCAGAGTTATTGACCTTTATTTAATGAAAAAAAATGTTTGCAGCCATGTCTCAGTAACTACCTTGTAGAATTTTATGGAACTTTGAACAAATATGAACCAACTAACTCTGATTATGCCCATGAAGTTTTTTTTTATCAATCAATTTTCTTCAGATTATTGACTTTTAATTTAATGAAAAAGAAATCCGTTTGCAGCCATTTCTCAGTAACTAGCTGGTAGAATTTCATGAAACTTGGAACAAATATGAACTAACATACTGTGATGATGCCCGTTAAGTTTTTTCTTTTATATCTTCAGTCTGTCCATCTGCCTATTACACTTTTCCGTCTGCTGCCGTTTCTTGGTAACTAGCTGGCAGAATTTCATGAAACTTGAAACAAATATGAGGCAACATACTGTGATGATGTCCATCAAGTTTGTTTTTTTTATCAGTCAATTTTCCTCAGAGTTATTGCCCTTTATTTAATGAAAAATAAAAATAAAATCTGTCTGCTGCCATTTCTCAGTAACTAACCGTAGAACAAATATGAACCAACATACTGTGATGATGGCTGTGATGTTGTTTTTTTATTAGTCATAAAGGAGTTATTGACCTTTATTTAAAAAAATCTGTCTGAAGCCATTTATCGTAAAAACCATTGAAGGAAAATAATTTTTACTGTGTCAACAAATGGTCAAGCATTCCTAATATTCCATTTTCCAAGAGGTATGGATAGGAATACCTCACAACTGATTTTTGTTGGATGTCATTTACCTTTGGCGGGGATATCAATTCAGAGAATTTGCTTGTTTCCCCTTGTTTCTATAGTTCATTACATTTGTTTGCAATGATTGCCATGGCACTGAAACTACTTCAGCGAGTTCCAATTGTGATGTTATACTTTTTAACCAACAAACAAACAGAATGAGGATGTGATGTCATTATAAATACAATTAACAACATACAAATAAGGTGACACATTCCAACAAGTTGCTACAAAAGTTCTACCAAGCTTTCTGGGTGTGTAAACTCTTGATCTGTCTTAGGCAAAGACTGTAGATTCACATTAACCAACTAGAAGCATAGATACGTAGATATTTTGACGATTCTGCTTGTATATTCTTCTTTTTTTTTCATAATGTGTATACATAAATATAAATACATATATATATATATATATATATATATATATATATATATACACAAAATTTTGCTATAAATATTCATGACAATGAAACTTATCCTATGTTAACCATGAAGCAAAGTGTATAAGTGAATGTGAATACAACAGTGTAGCCCAGTTAGTAGAGTAAACACAACTGTTGTGCTTCTTTTGATATTAACAATATGTATTATATATTCTTTGTATTATATTATATTACAGAGGTGTGAGGTTTCTACAGATCCTGCGTATGCTTCATGTAGATCGTCAGGGAGGTACTTGGAGGTTGCTAGGCTCCGTTGTCTATATACATCGACAGGTAAGACATTGGTCAAATGCTTATAATATATACTTACTTTTTTAGCAAAATCAACACATATTTTAAATGACACACATAATCATATGACACACATAACCAAAGCCACACAAACAATTCTGGAACTGTAACAGTTGTTACCTGATACGATGTATGTATGGTACGATTACATTCGATGTATGATACCATGTATGTGTTTTGCACGATACCATACACGTAACGGTTAGATACCATACACAATACACTTTATGCTGCGATACAGTGTACACTTCGATACAACATACTTTCGGTTTACATTTAAGTCAAGTTACACGAAATAACATGCGGCATGTTATGGTAAAGGTTCAACTTGGCCTATTTAGACTGTATGAACTCGGCATAGTCCAAATCGCTCTGCTCTGTTTGGCCCACTTCCAGCTTATGTAGGCAGTAATGTTTTCACAAGTTTCAAATGAGATAATACAACTATTTCCATTTAAAAGGTAAAATGTGTCGGCAAATAATAAGTGAAGCCAATATAATAACCTTCTTAAACATTGAACAAGTATGTAAAATGTACCATTCTAGATAAAATCTGTATTTTACTAACATTCTTACACCACTGTTCTATACACGTATATTCCAATTTTCTATCCCTATTCCTAGCATCTATATCTGCTTTTTACTTAGTGAAATTTCGTAGCCAGATTATGTATGCTGGGATCTTCATACGACATGTTTTGAGACCAGATGCAGGTGTTGTGCACTACAGCTTAATGACCACATATGTTCACACTGCCTGTCTAATTTGAGTGAAAAAGGTACTGGGCCCACTATATTACACTACGAAAGCCATTAATCACAAATAAATATATATTTACCAGGGAAGGATGGTAGCCAACTAACAAAACCATACACACAAAGGATCATTGTGTTATTATGAGACAAATTGGGACTAACAGCTGACCAGTTAGCACCTCCAATTAATCTGCTCAATGTAGGGATCAAATCCATTAACAATAACACAGATTAAGTAGACCTAATTGATGACAGATTATCCCCTTAGTACTGAGATACCGCTTCTCAACATCCACATCTACACCAACGGTAGCAAGGATACAAACAGAAATATTATAGGAGCAGGAGTAATTATGAAATTAATATAATCATAAACAAGGCCAAAATTAAACTAGACAGTAAGCATTCTATATTTAGATTGAATTCTATAGACTAAATAAGTCTTTTGCCATGACAAAAAATAACTATAGCACACAAATACATCTTGTCAGGATACCAAGTCCTGTAGGAATTGTAGGCAATGAAATTGCCGACAAAATAGAGAAGAAAGTCTCCTTTAATGGCACCCCTCTTAAAATTGGACTGAGTATAAAAGAAAAGTACAGCTTAATTTTAAGCCATTCAAAAAGAAAGCAGATGATCAATATACAAAAATATAAACATAAACATAAATATGGATAAGGAAAGTGGAACTTCACGGTCAAAATTCACCATCATAATATAGCTTATGATTGAATATTCACTAGACTCAGACTCCTAAATAACTAAATAACTAATCACTTTACAAAATTAAGACAAATAGATGGAGGGTAACTGAAAAAACGGTGGACTCATAAAGACCTGGTAAAAAAGAAACATGAGTGGTCACGTGGCTTTCCTAGTTTAAAGATAGCTAATTGTGCAGCATGGCTCAGATAGGAAATACATTTTTAATGATGATTATGGCATAATGGTTCACTTTTCATACAGCTTTGTGACATCAATAAATAAAATTTTTAAAATCTGTCCAGGTAACAATGATTTATTTTGTTGTTTAGTGAAAATAGTTTTGGTCCAAACTGTTGGATACCACTGTTAAACAGGTATATTAACTACATACCCACTAAGGACCCAATTTAGACCATACTTCAGGCAAATAACTTTTAAGCCATGCATGGGCAACATGGCGGGTCACGATACAATCCAGAAGGATGTCCTGATCCTCATTAAACTAATTCCAACCTACCTACGGACTTCTAGTTGTTGCTGTTTAAGCCTCTTCAAAGGAGTTCTGTTCATCAGCCTTATCCTAAATGTCATATAGTTATGTGTGTCATATGTGTTATGTTGCTGTTGCATGAAGTTGTTAGCAATTATTAACAGATAGTTTGGGTTATGTACAAATGTAGCAGGCTGGGAGATATATTTTCTTCAACCGTTAATTGACCTTTAGACAACACTATCATGTCACCGTCTGTAGCTGTGCATATAGTCCCCAGTCAGCCTGCAGAACAATATAGAAATAACTGTTTTGCACACACAAATATAGCAGGCCACCTGAGAGCTCATTGAAATTCACTCTAGACATTGGGGAACATAGATGAAAGTTGTCTCCCTTACTTGATAATCTCCAAGGTAGTCTACACTGTTGGTAGATCCTTTAAGTTGGAGACCTTGGATTTTATCACCTGAGATTCTGAAGATGGACCTCTATGCACGGCCCCGCTGTATTTGCATGTGATCATTATTACTATCACTAGCAAGAGCTGTTGTTTGTACCGATGATGACTAAAGATTTGACAATAAAGCATCAGTATTATTTCTAAAATATATACAATTTACTGATATTTTCCTAAAATTTACATTAAATATTTTTGCATTTTGCCTATTTAAACCATTTCCACTGAGCACAGAGTAATCACAAATTAACCAACACAATAAACAGTAAAGTACATGTCTACAGTGTATCATACATGTCACTGTTTCCCCCCAGATCTCTTGATGGTTCATGATGAAATAAAGAAGTTAATAAAATTAATCAGCTGAAGAAAAATGCAAATTATAATGTCTGTTAAGGAATGTCTGATATTGCTGGATTTGGACACAATTTAGCATAGGAACTTGACATGACAGAACTACTTTTATTGATAGATGATGTATTTTTAATGATTTAATCAATATTGAGATAATCAGCATATTGTTATTGACTGATGTATACAAATGACATAAATTGCTGGTTGCACAGTTTGGAGTACTAGATTGTTCAGCTAAACACAACATAAATAGTTACACATGTGACTAGACACTCTTGGTTCTTCTGACCAGGATATCATTGCAATTTTGTAAATGATTGATTGTTTAAAACAAATTTTAAAAAATTCACATTTTTACCAACAGTGACCATTAAACATGTAGTAGTCATGGCTTTTATTACAATTAATAAATGTTACAGTCCTCTTGTTGCATAGTTTCTGTCTACGTGAATTCATAGTATGGGTTATAAAACATCACATACTTTACCATCCTTATAGCAAATGAAGCTTTCATTTAAACTTTTAAAGCTATGTTATCTATCAGCAGATTTTTCTTTAAAAAATTGAAATATTTGCTTAAGATTCAAATTAAGTAAAAACTAAGTTCTACAGGAACTACAGTCTGTGTTATTCCACAGCAGCATTCTCATAAACATTTTAATTTGTAGTGTGTGAAAGAAAGCTGTCTGAAAAAAGAGCTGTCTGTGAAGCTTACTTCTTTTAACTCAATTTTCATGTCAAATTAAATGTTGATACAAACCACTAACAATATATTACTATTATTTAATCTGGACATATTTATTCAATGTTGTCACCACCATACCATTAAATGACTACAATAAAAAGCCAGGGTAACACAAAGTTCGTCCTACTTCAGGTTGCCTTGAAGAACCTGAACTCTCCAATATATCTCTGTTTTTTTTCCCTGTGAAATAGGAAATGCTATTTATCCAAATGGGCTTCTATTATATCCCACATCCCAATTGGTTCTTAACTGTCTCCAGATAACTGAAATACTGTTGGTGGGACGATAAACCCAATAAACAAACAATTGGTTCTTCATTGTCTAGGGAAAGGTTCCGTCTTTTCTATGCATAGATGTCATTTAGCTTAATAATAATGGAGGAAGTAGAACTTCCTCAACAGTCTGTACATTTGCCATTCAAGAAAATAATGA
Organism: Sinonovacula constricta; assembly: GCA_007844125.1. Classification (NCBI taxonomy): domain Eukaryota; kingdom Metazoa; phylum Mollusca; class Bivalvia; order Cardiida; family Solecurtidae; genus Sinonovacula; species Sinonovacula constricta. The sequence continues at coordinate 2,070,292 of CM017556.1, forward strand.
CATGAACATGCTTGTTGCAGACCTCACATTTATATTCAATTACACATCTTTCTCTTTTCTATCACCGCCACCATTATGGCAGCAGTCTTATTGAACAGAAAGGACTTCTTGAGTCTAGCTCCTGTTAAGTTCCTGGTGTATTTGACCCAGTTATTGCTCCTCAGTTCTGGATTTAGTTTGGACAAAGAATAAATTTTTGGGGTCAATGCATCATTTATATGTATTCCTTTAATAAATGATTGCTTTACTTTTATATGTTAAACATAGTAATCCCATATAGCCATCACTTTACATTAAACTGCCTGTTGACAGGGCCTATGCTGGGGCAACTTCTAGAGAAATGTCAGGTGTTTCTTCATAAGGCACTTCTACAGCAGGCCTTTCTTATAATGTTTTTGTCAGTAATGTCTCTTAATATCATACTTTTGTGAAAAAGTAATGCTATATTTAAGACTCTATCTCATACAATTTCTGCATTTCTTTTCATCTAGGGAATGTATTCTGGTATTGGCTTTTCTGTACAAGGATACAGCAAACTGTTAAGAACATAACATAACATGTTGGCGTTAATACAAGAAATTTAACATGCATAATTTCAAATAATTGGAACACATGCAAGGGTCATCTAATAAATTGTAACAGTTGCTTAATTACTTAAAAATGATCAAATGTACTAACAAGTTGTGTTTACATTCTCTACAATATAAATTGTTTGCAGACTTAAATTTTGACACTTATCTCTGTGGTAATTCCATGATATCCGTTGCTAGACAATGTCCTCCATGACTGTGTTCACAGCCCTATATAGACTCATTCAAATCGTCATGGCATATTCCTCGAAATGGTTTCTTCAACAAATTATAGTCAGGTGGACTCAAAACTGGAATATAAGCCAGGTGTTTTAGAACTTCCCAGGTGGGCTCAAGTCTGGAATATAAGCCAGGTGTTTTAGAACTTCCCAGGTGGGCTCAAGTCTGGAATATAAGCCAGGTGTTTTAGAACTTCCCAGGTGGGCTCAAGTCTGGACTATAAGCCAGGTGTTTTAAAACTTCCCAGGTGGGCTCAAGTCTGGACTGTAATGTTTTAGAACTTCCCTGGTGGGCTCAAGTCTGGAATATAAGCCAGGTGTTTTAGAACTTCCCAGGTGGGCTCAAGTCTGGACTATAAGCCAGGTGTTTTAGAACTTCCAAGGTGGACTCAAGTCTGGACTATAAGCCAGGTGTTTTAGAACTTCCCAGGTGGGCTCAAGTCTGGAATATATGCCAGGTGTTTTAGAACTTCCCAGGTGGGGTCAAGTCTGGACTATAAGCCAGGTGTTTTAGAACTTCCCAGGTGAACTCAAGTATGGACTATAAGCCAGGTGTTTTAGAACTTCCCAGGTGGACTCAAGTCTGGACTATAAGCCAGGTGTTTTAGAACTTCCCAGGTGGACTCAAGTCTGGACTATAAGCCAGGTGTTTTAGAACTTCCCAGGTGGGCTCAAGTCTGGAATATTAGCCAGGTGTTTTAGAACTTCCCAGGTGGGGTCAAGTCTGGACTGTAATGTTTTAGAACTTCCCAGGTGGGCTCAAGTCTGGAATATAAGCCAGGTGATTTAGAACTTCCCAGGTGGGCTCAAGTCTGGACTATAAGCCAGGTGTTTTAGAACTTCCCAGGTGGGCTCAAGTCTGGACTATAAGCCAGGTGTTTTAGAACTTCCCAGGTGGGCTCAAGTCTGGACTATAAGCCAGGTGTTTTAGAACTTCCCAGGTGGGCTCAAGTCTGGACTGTAATGTTTTAGAACTTCCAGGTGGGGCTCAAGTCTGGAATATAAGCCAGGTGTTTTAGAACATCCCAGGTGGGCTCAAGTCTAGACTATAAGCCAGGTGTTTTGGAACTTCCCAGGTGGGCTCAAGTCTGGACTATAAGCCAGGAGTTTTAGAACTTCTCAGTTGGGCTCAAGTCTGGAATATATGCCAGGTGTTTTAGAACTTCCCAGGTGGGCTCAAGTCTGGAATATAAGCCAGGTGTTTTAGAACTTCCTAGGTGGGCTCAAGTCTGGAATATAAGCATTATAAGCAAATATCATTTTTCGATTGCTACTGCTTTTTTTTAATTTAACCAGTCTTGGGGAATTTGGAGTGTTCCAGTCGGTACTCCTGATCAAAGGGTCTAATCCAAATTTTGTCTATTGCTACAATACATTTCAAAATGTTTTTTAGCCTCTTCCATATATCAGTGTAAATGTTCAGAGCATACTTTCAGAAGGTTGCTTTTAACTTTTTGACAAAAAGTGCTGGATGCACCTAGACACTATCTTTCTCATGCCTTGCCACTTAGTCAAAATAGTATGAACGTAGCAACAACTTATACAATTTTATGGCCAATCTCTTCACAAGTGAATCTTCTATCCTTTTTATGACCTGGGCTACAATATCTTATCAATATGTTTTCTATATTTGTAACTAAAACTACATGAGGATTATTTTTGTTATGCCTCTGATCTACTATTACTGAATTTTTGCCCCATTTACAAACCACATTGAAATCCAATGTCACATGTTGGATCAGTTTCTTAGTGAACTTCAGTCTCAGTCACCTTCTTTCTGCACAAACTTTCAGTTTTAATATACAGCGAAATTTCTCCACGCTTGAGTGTGAACACACTTTCCACCATGATGCTTCCTTAATAATGTCATGGTGATGTTCATTGACCCGTTTCTTATGCGAGAAGAATTGAAGTTCAATTATGTAAAGTTTCATTGTGCCACATGCATCCAGTCATCATAATAATGTTAAACAACTCTCACTGTTAACTAGATGACTCTCGTGTATTGACATATTCAAGGACCCTTGTTTAAGGAGAACTAAGAACATTTTTCTTTTAAGAAATACATGTTTCCTATTCAAGGATAAGTACTGTATAACAGGTAAAGTTCGCGTGGTGATAAATTTCGCGTTTTTCGCGAACGACCTATATTCGCGAACATTTTCGATAGCGAAATTTTTTGATCAAGCCAAACGGTGTTCTGTCAATAGCTACCATACTATTCACCAACCATGACATGTTTTGTATGCTGTGTGTTTTTCAAAATACGTGTATATGCACATGGGAATTATTGCAAAGTCAAGAATGAGCCTTGAATACTTCGAATATAGCAATCGCCGTCTGATCACACCTGCAACATGCAAAAAGGTGACCTATTGTTAAAGGTGTGAATAATTAAAGTATTATCAGTTAAGTGATCAGGAGTTTGCTACAAGTATTAAAAACTGACAACTGATACGGTAGCTGTGGCAACTTTTCACGGATATAAGACCGGTTGTGTATACGAAACCAATTACAGGTATATTTTACAGGTATTGCTTGACATAATTGGCCTACGATCTCTTGCCCTCGGGCGATATTTAGGATGTGTGTATATTTCTTAAGCAGTGATCTCTAGTCAGTTGGTGATTTTTATGAACGTGTTAATATTACGACCACCCCTAGAATTGGTTTCTCGCGAACATTTACTTACGCGAAATGTCTAAAAGTGTCTAAAATGATAAAATCGCGAACTTTTTGATGCGCAAAAATAAAGTGTTATACAGTATGCTTATGCATTTAAACCAACACACAGACCCCAATCATGTAAATAAATGCTGAGACAATATTTCAAACTACAAGGACCTTTTTCCTAGTAATAATAAGAACAAGTAACATGACATTATAATAGAGTCTGTTTGTTTATATGCAAGGTACTTCATAATAATAAAAGGAATATATCATATAAGAAAAAAAAAGCATATAGAAGAGTCTGGTTGCTCATATCTAGTTATAATGATCTCCAAGAAAATTTGGGGGGAACATATTGTCACCACTCCATCCATCCATCCATCCATCCATCCATCCATCCATCCATCCATCCATCTATCCATCTGTCCATCCATCTGTCCATCCATCCATCCATCCATCCATCTATCCATCTGTCCATCCATCTATCAATCTGCCCATCTGTCTTTCCTTTTGTCTGAGCTATTTCTGCAACCACTGGTTTTGAACTCAATGATACTTTATGGGAAGTTTCAGTAACACACGCAGATTTGCATATTGTCAGCACATTGTGGTTGGGTGGTTTTTTACAGAGTAATTGGCTTTTTTAATTTTCTATATAGTATAATACAGGACCATTCATATGTTGGCTTAGTTCTCAGCAATCATCTGTTGAAATTTGCTGACATTTTCAGCTCATCTGAGAATTTGCTCAGGGTGAGCTATTGTGATCACACTGTGTGGCATCAAATAGAGTCCTGAGAATCTGCTTAGGGTGAGCTATTGTGATTACACTGTGTGGCATCATATATAGTCCTGAGAATCTGCTTAGGGTGAGCTATTGTGATCACACTGTGTGGCATCATATAGAGTCCTGAGAATCTGCTTAGGGTGAGCTATTGTGATCACACTGTGTGGCATCATATAGAGTCCTGAGAATCTGCTTAGGGTGAGCTATTGTGATTACACTGTGTGGCATCATATATAGTCCTGAGAATCTGCTTAGGGTGAGCTATTGTGATCACACTGTGTGGCATCATATACAGTCCTGAGAATCAGCTTAGGGTGAGCTATTGTGATTACACTGTGTGGCATCATATAGAATCCAGCGCCTTGCATTTGGAGTAACACATTGGTCAACATTCTTTAAGGGGCATGTTCTCTGAAATGGCTGGCCCAAATTAAGTCAACTTCATTAGAAGCTGCAGTAGGCAGGGGAATGAAATGTTGTCCTATGATTTAGCTACATATATAATTTTCCTGTGTTCCCGTACTAACCCAGGGAGCATCCATCAGTTCCACTGATATCTTGTAGTTAAATACTAACGGTTCACAATAGATTACCATTTTTGTCATTCTGACACTTTAATCTAACATTGCCATTTCTGTGTATTAAACCATCTGATAAATGTAATAAGCCATCGACTACTGACTGTATTGATGAAGCTGAGCTGTCCACTGTATCTCTATTAATGTTTCTTAACTGCTTTCTTCTGAGAGGAAGACGGTGTTATCTTCACAAACTGGATCCAATATAATACCGACATCTGTTCATCATTGTCTAAGGAGAATGATTCTCTTTTCCAGTTGTCACAGAAATTATAACTGTAGTTAGAACTTCTTTATATGGACGGAGAGTAGGAACCTTGTGAGGTACTATAGAAACATGTAGTAAAATTATGTTTTGTGCATACATATTAAGAAAGGAAATATGCTTAGGTACCTTTTATGCAATAGATAATTCAAGCAGTTCTTAAAGTAATTAGTAGTATAGCAGTTATCCAGTACAATTATGTATGAACCTGTTAATGTATTAAAGGTGTTATTGGTAGTTTGAACACAAGTTTCCTTTCTTAAACTAGCAAATAAATTAATGTTACATGAAAAGATATTGCAAAATGCTGTTTATTGATGCCCTAAATCTGTGTAAAAAGTGAAGCTATTTTTAAACTAAGAAAACCATGTGACTGCTTTCAACAACACTTTATATCACCTTTCAGTTACTATGCTCTGACGTTGTTTTCTTTTTTCAGAAGAAATTCCAATCATACCTATTTATATATTTAGAAACTGTAAACATTTGGAGCGATTTATTTCACAATTTCTACCTTATAACAATAGAAGGAGTGTTCAGAATCATCCTTAGGTGGTCATAAGTGCAAGATTATGAAGAAATTATGCCCCAATACCCCAAGCCAGGGGTAAGATATTGTAAAATGTAATTGATGTAAAATGTTGGCTACCATCTTTAAGCTCTAACACTGTCATAAACTAGATTGGCTAATTCGTCCTTTCTATAAACCACTGTATCTTCTATATTTCCAGGAGCTCATTACTACACTGTACATAGGCTTCCTGGGGCTCATATTTTCTTCCTACTTCGTGTATCTGGCAGAGAAGGATGCAGAACCCGATGCAGGGTCAAAGTTCAACAGCTATGCAGATGCTCTATGGTGGGGCGTGGTAAGTAACAATGGGGCGTGGTAGGTTATAATGGGGTGTGGTAAGTTATAGTGGGGTGTGGTAGGTGATAATGGGGTGTGGTAAGTAACAATGGGGCATGGTAGGTTATAATGGGGTGTGGTAGGTTATAATGGGGTGTGGCAGGTTATAATGGTGTGTGGCAGGTTATAATGGGGTGTGGTAGGTTATAATGGGGTGGTAGGTTATAATGGGGTGTGGCAGGTTATAATGGGGTGTGGCAGGTTATAATGGGGTGTGGTAGGTTATAATGCGGTGTGGTAGGTTATAATGGGGCATGGTAGGTTAAAATGGGGTGTGGTAGGTTATAATGGGGTGTGGTAGGTTATAATGGGGTGTGGTAGGTTATAGTGGGGTGTGGTAGGTTATAATGGGGTGTGGTAGGTTATAATGGGGTGTGGTAGGTTATAATGGGGTGTGGCAGGTTATAATGGGGTGTGGTAAGTTATAATGGGGCATGGTAGGTTAAAATAGGGTGTGGTAAGTTATAATGGGTCGTGGTAGGTTATAATGGGGTGTGGTAGGTTTTAATGGGGCATAGTAGGTTATAATGGCGCATTGTAGGTTATAATGGGGCATCCTAGGTTATAATAAGGCATGGTAAGTTAAAATAGGGCATGCTTAGGGACAATGTGGGGCATGATTAATCACTATATGGGCATGGTCAGTAATGATGGACCAAGTTTGTTATAGTGCTGTTTTGATTAGTGACATTGGGATGGCATAAGTCACAGTGTCAAACCTAGCTTTGCAGATTGTCTGTTGGTTGGGGTAATTTATAATGGAGCCATAGTTACACATGTTTTCTAGTAGAGATATATTTTACAATATGATTGTGGTTAGTGACAAGAAGATGTGTTAAGTGATAACAAGTCATAATTCTACAGCTATGCAGAAACTCTGTGATAGGGTGTTGTTAGTTTAAATAAAATGTCCTAAGATACAAGGGGCTGATAACTTACAAGGTCAACGTTCAATAGATATTCAGAAACTCTCTGATAGGGTGTTGTTAGTTAAAGTGGGATGTCTTTAGACATAAAGAGCTGTGACTCTGGAGGGGCAATGTAAGTTTCAATCAAGATGGAGCCTGATAAACCTTTTTCTGTAAACAACAATTTCAACAGAAATATGTTTAAATTTTATAAATACATAAAAGTTACAATGATACCAAGTTTAAGCTATATACTTATGCTGTTTATGATTTCTGCAAATTGTTTTAGCTGAAATATTGTTCTAGTGTCAAATAAAAAAATGTTAGGCTATTTCAATTACCATTTAAAGCTTAAATATGGAATTTTTGGACATGTTATATACATGATTGTCCAAGATAAGTAAAAAATAATAATCAGTAATAAATAATTATGCAACATTCTATTTTTACCACTATCCTGATTCATTCAAGTACAGTTCACCATGCTCTCTTTCAGATAACTGTCACAACAATTGGCTATGGAGACACAGTGCCTCAGACCTGGATGGGTCGGATTGTCGCCTCATGCTTCTCAGTGTTTGCAATATCTTTCTTTGCCTTGCCTGCGGTAAGTATAACAGTATATTCAGGCCTGTATTCACCAACCAGTCTTAAGAAAGAATTGCTCAAATCATGAATTTCAATCCACAATATCTTCATTATTTTTTTAGCTACATGTCTATTTTTGCATGACATGATTACTTTGCTTCTTTGAGCTTATAGTCACATTGAGACTTCATAAATTAGCTTTTTTTTATTGGTATGAAAATTGTGACTTGGACTTTAGTCATGACATAGGCTTAAGAATGGTTGGTGAATATGTGCCATAGTTGTTTTGTTCGTTAAGTGGTTTCATTATTTTTTTACTTGTTTTTTTGCTGTATGCATGGTTCTATCAGTTAAGTGTAATTATTTTATCGAGCTGACCTTATTGTATGTATTCTATCAATATGAAGATGAGATTGTGAGTGACCATTGTGTATGAAATATAAGGGCGAGCCAAGTGTGAACTGGCAAATTTTAACGAACATTATAACTGGATGATTGACAGATGTATGACACAGACTTGCAGATAGCAACCAGGCTTGCCTGTGAAAGGAAAAAAATGTTGGTTGTTGTCTAAGTCACACTGTATTTGTCAGCAGTTGTATTGAGGCACAGTGGAAAGCCTAAAGTCCATAACTGCTTGTATGTATCATAAAATTGGAATGCACTGTTTTTGTACTACAGTTGTCAGCAGCTGGACTGCGTATCATAAAGATGACTTAAAATATTGATTAAAAGCATGCCTATAATAAAAATAAATTTAAATAATAGGTGACTATTTAATTGCAAATTTAAACTGAGTTTGATCTAAAAGGATGTTGTTGTTTGTTTGTTTGTTACATCTCACTGACACAATTATGGTCCTATTGACAGTGTTCGGCTTATTATTGGTGGAGGTAGACCTCAGACTTATATCTGGATAGAACCATGGTACACCGCTGGTTAGCTGGAAAACAACATTACATAAAAAGTTCTCACTTGAACCCCTTAGGTGAAGGACTGATGAGTTACAAGTCAGTGACTCTAACCACTCAACCATGGGCACCCCATCTAGAATAGAGCAGATTTGTTGGACCAAGGTCAAGAAAATGAGTATTAATATATTAACTAAATGATAATAAGAATTACAAGGTGAGAGTCTTAAAAACAGAGCTTAGACATTTTTACCTGTATCCAGATGTGGTAATTTTGAAATTGACTTTGGAAAGGTAAATGCTGTAAATTTCAATGGTTTGCTAGCATTTGCATGAGCACATAGATCAAAGAAAACAGGTAATATGTATATATATATATATATATATATATATATATAGAGAGAGAGAGAGAGAGAGAGAGAGAGAGAGAGAGAGAGAGAGAGAGAGAAAGAGAGAGGGAGGAAGGGAGGGAGGGAGGGAGGTAGAGAGAGAGAGAGAGAGAGAGAGAGAGAGAGAGACTGTATTAGTATTATACATATACTAGTTTCATATTAAATGGAACTGAAAACATTTTGTTTGTTTACACAACATTTTACATGCTGTATTCTCTCTATAGTTTTTTAATTAGGAAAACTTATTATCATAGTGTTCTCATTACCACAATCTTTAAAAGTAATATTTTAATATTTTCTGTTAATTATGATAACAAATTTTTCTTTTACCCTCTTGATGCATTTTTTTATCAAAAATAACTGTTTTTCTTTAAGCTTTTGAACTTTATTATGGCAGGGTTTGCCAAGAACAGATTTAAAAGATTATTATATTTGAATTGAAAAAATGCATTTTCCTTTTAAGTAATGGTAAAAAATTAACCAGTCTGTCTAATCGTGATCTACACTACTTAATGCTTAGTCTCTATTAATAGTTATATCAACATTGACTTGTAATACCGTTTAATGTATAGGCAAAAATAAAATAATATTGAGCATGTGTTTATAACAAAATGCAGCATAATGGTTAATCTAGCATTCTATATAACTTGGCTGTTGAGTCTGTTCTTGGATTCCAATACATGCTTTAACTTCCTGGGGCCTCCCTGGCACCTTTCTCATTTCTCTTATACCTGTACTTGAACTGGACTGATTGAAGTATGATAGACAGGCAAGCCACTGCAACACAGTAGAGAACACCCAAAGGCCTTGTAAATAATGCAGTACAATCAGTTTCCAACACTGAAGAGTTATTCTAGTGGTTGGTTAATGGTATAGACAATGTGTTGCAGATAGATCCTACCACGAGCTGAAACAAAGCACTGCCAGAACCAGGAAAATTCCCATATGCTTTTTCATCAACTCTGTAAATTCAATCAACTTAAGCATAATTGTCTCTGACCAGATAAATTGCTGTATCATTTCATTGACCATTTTATATTAGATCCAGAATGGGGATATTTATCTCTAGTGTTGGGAATGGTGATGAAACCCGTTATCTCTGTAATGAAAAAAACCCTGGCAACCAACCTGACATCTGTCTTTTACAATGCCTTTAATTTAGCCTGTGGAGGACATTGGCCTCCCACTATAATTACAGCATGTGTCCTATTATATTTGGTCACTCTTGTGTAAAACCATATATTTTACTTGTGTGAGATGTGTGAGATCAAATGAACAAATACTGCTACTTTTAAATTAAAAGCAGTGTTAGCAAGATGTACATGATATAGTCTTTTAAGATAATTGTAAGTGCTTTTTGAAAATACCAGTTTAAATGTGATGCTGTGTTTGACAGAATAAAACTCACACCAACTTTTACGTGTCAGTTTGTAATTGAAAATTAATTGAATAATACCTGTATGTCATACAACAAATTATTCTTCTAGCGAAAATATTTTTTTTACTGCAAAATTCTTTAGACTGTTGTCCTGGCATCATTCCTGCATGCCTTCCTTTTTGATGTTACCATATCAACTATTGGTTAGTATTAGAAAATGATAAGATAATCATATGAGATTCTTTATGTTACTTGTATTACGTTTTTTTCAATGTACCATTATGCATTACTAGACAATTGCTGGATGCAAATTCAGTAGAGATACATGCATCATTGTAGACAAACAATAAATAACTTACTTAATCATTAAAAAAAAGGATGTCAAGAACATTATATTCAAGCTGGCAAATATAAGGCTACAAATGAACATTTACATGTAATACTTGCTTGGTAACTGATATCTAGTAATCATAGCATAATGGAATATTAATCATTTAAATAATTGTTTCTTTAATATAACTGTTTTAATGTTTATACCTACATACCATATAGGTTCATTGAAGACTACCTTATTGTTTTAAACCTGTCGCTGAAAGGTGCTAACCAACAGTTGGGGCCATTTTCTATCTCTCATGCATTCAAATAAATAATTGTTAGCTGTACATACTGATCCCAGGAACTACTGTTTATTGGTACCCTATAGACACACTTTTAGCTATTTTCAACTTATAAAAACCATGTGACCACTGACTTTTGAAATCACATTACATAATCATCTGCTGGGTTATTAGATTTGATATCTATTGTGAGCTAAAATCCCCACCATGCTTTTTTTATAGATTTGGAAATAATGTACATTTAAAGTGATATATTTCATGAATTGTACTATCTGATAATTGTGGTATTGTTATAAACAGACTTTACTTACACTAAAGTATCAATTTATTCCACAATTATGTACAAATTCCCCAGGGTAAGTTGTTGTTACATGTACAGGATATAGGCAAACTGTCGTATACCACCTTAATACTGTCTTTATCCCTCCAGATTAGTGGATGTTTGTCTAAACATTTCAAGTTAGGTTCAGTATAACCTATCACGCTTAGACAAATAATGTAGATCCAGATCAGCTGGGAGTTATCTGATCTGGAACTGCAATGTTTGCTGTTGAGTCTCTATCTTATAGTCACTTGTGCAGGTACAAGATGATAATGAATAACTGGGATATTAATTACCATCTGTTGCATGATAATGGATATTGTCTGTGAGTTCTAATTTTAATTTTATGAACTCATAAGCATTACTGTCCATGTATGTATTCTCTTCATCTAGGGTATTCTGGGTTCGGGGTTTGCCTTGAAGGTTCAACAGAAGCAAAGACAAAAGCATTTCAATCGCCAGATACCTACTGCAGCCTCTCTAATACAGGTATGTCACCCATGTATGGTTCTGTTGTCATAGCAACCATTTGTTTACCATGCAGGATATTCTGGGGCTGGGCTTTGCTCTTCTGGTAGATCAGGGCCAACAGGAAAAGACTTTACTTCAGATCATTCCTCCTGCTTCCACCTTGATCCAGGTAACCATAGTGACTAGAACTAACGGATGCTGTGCTTCTCTTGGCTACCTCAGGCTACGGAAACCTTTCTTGCTCATGCTTGGCTGGCTAATCTGCTTTCAAAGACACTAAAATTTGTACACTTGGTCATGTAAAATAATATTGTTATACTCTCTTGTAGAAAAACATAAAAATTTACTAACAAGAAAATGAAGTGTGTATAAGATGTATTGGAAAGTATAAGTTCCCAAGTATATGAAACTTGCTGAGTTAAAATGTAAGGCACAATGACTGGCGCATGCACTTACTGATATGAACCAGAAAAAGACTTTGGCAGTGGACTGTTTCTAATTCTATTAAAGGAAATGGGACAAACAAATGCAACCTCAACTTGTCTTCTCTTTGGTCACATAAAGCTTTGCTTTCTTGCAGATATTGCAATCTTTAACAATGTTCAAAGTTTGTGTGTGCCAGATCTTTGCTTGTGCAAAGAGTGCAGTGACAATGTTATGTGCTTAACTGTGAATCAGAAAATGAAATGTTTTATATGTACAATGTATACTCTGGCTTGCATGTGTTATTAGTAACAAATACTTCAGGTCCTATAGCCTGCCTAGAGGGAAATGGGTGTACTGTTCTATCTAGATTTCTGTTCAGGTCTGCTACTGCTAGTCAATTATGTCTTCTGATGTTATCTTTTTATTGTGCTTTTGTAGGCACAAACTTGCAAATGTATTCTACAAATGTATCACCTTTTGCTTAATTCACCGGAAATGTGTCAATTGTATCTGTTAAAAGTGGTAAGTAACATTTTCTCCTTTGATTTCCTCTTGTTCATATGGAATAAGTCCTCAAACATGAATATCCTTTTAAAGCATTGAAACAATTCAGTGTATTTATGCATGAATTAGATAAATAAATATAAAGTTAATAGCATTGTTATTATAAATTGTTGTATATGATCATGTTTTGCTTATGTTTTACTAATGTGAATTTTATTTAAATTTTTGTGACATATTACATATTTCTTAGTACTACAGTTATTATAAAATTATAAACAAATTATTATCATTATATTTTAAAATCATATTTGAGCAGTCATTTATCACATTTATCATAATAATATGTTCTGTATTATTGAAGCATTTTATGCTTAATCATAGTTTCTCCCCACAAATAAGTTCTTTTCAATTATTTGATTATTTTAAAGCTGAATTTTTTTCTTTTCACAAAATATATGTAGTGATTTAGGAACTTTTGTAAACAAGTTAATGTTCTTTCTTAATGGGTTATTCTGTTAATATATAACCTACTACATAATATCATTGTATTATTTCTGAAGTCCCCAGGGTGTTACTGGTGTAATAATTGCCAATTACCTAATGTCATTTGAGAACTATTTGCTATATTGCAACACCAACTCAAATTGCCACACCCACTTAGATTGCCACACCCACTCAGATTGCCACACCCACTTAGATTGCCACACCCAATCAGATTGCCACACCCCCTCAGATTGCCACACCCACTCAAATTGACACTGTGATATGTTCTGGATTTAGATCATCTTTATATTAACTTGTAATTGTTCTTCTGAAGTTCAGCTTGACTTCACTTTGCTTCACTTTGACCCACGTTGCTGCCTTAGTCAGACTAGTCACCCCATAAACCTGTCCATATTGCTCTAATGTCCAGCACCATCAATGCCACATCATTGAACATATTTAACTTTATTCTCCATTTCAGTGTTTATGGCGCTGTCACTCTGCCGAGCCGACTTTCTCATCATCTGCTACGTGGAAGATTCACATTCATCCCCATCATCATCATGGTCATCACCATAACCCATTCAGCTCCTCAGGAGGCTCTCACTCGGCACTGTCTCGCATGGCACGCCGAGCAAGCCTACTGACCCGAAGGATTTCCTCAACCAAGCTAAACACTGATGCTCAAAATGCAGTTCTTCAGGAGAAGTTTGCTAATGCTACAGGGATCAGTCAGAGAGAACCCAGATGTAAGACATTTTCTTACCCTGTAATAATTGGACTATGGTTAATTCTAAACCTGATAAGTAAATTATCTTTAAAATAAAAATTTAATTTTTTTTTATTGTGTCGCCTGAAAAGGCGACATATAGGGATTACTTTGTCGTTGGCGTCGGTGTCTGGATTTCCTTGTTCGGAGCCTAACTTTGTCACCGTAGGTCCAAATGACTCCAAACTTGGTATGCATGTTTCTGGCAATGACTCGAAGTGCAGTGCTCAAGAACCGTAACTCTACCTTGTTCCGTTTTTGAATTATTCCCCTTTGATTGATTTTTATAGAGCATTTCTTGTCCGGAGTGTAACTTTATCACCGTAGGTCCAAATGACTCCAAACTTGGTATGCATGTTTCTGGCAATGACTTAAAGTGCAGTGCACAAGAACAGTAACTCTACCTTCTTCTGTTTTTTATTCATTCCCCTTTGAGTGATTTTATAGAGCATTTCTTATCCAGAGCCTAACTTTGTCACCGTAGATCCAAATGATTACAAACTTAGTATGCATGTTTCTCGCAATGACTCGAAGTGCAGCACACAAGAACCGTAACTCTACCTTGTTCCGTTTTTGAATTATTCCCCTTTTATTGATTTTTATAGAGCATTTCTTGTCTGGAGTGTAACTTTGTCACCGTAGGTCCAAATGACTCCAAACTTGGTATGCATGTTTCTGGCAATGACTCGAAGTGCAGTGCACATAAGAACCGTAACTCTACCTTGTTCAGTTTTTGAATTATTCCCCTTTTAGTGATTTTTATAGAGCATTTCTTGTCCGGAGTGTAACTTTGTCACTGTAGGTCCAAATGACTCCAATCTTGGTGTGCATGTTTCTTGCAATGACTCAAAGTGCAGTGCACAAGAGTGGTAACACTACCTTCTTCTGTTTTTTTAGTTATTCCCCTTTGATTGATTTTACAGAGCATTTCTTGTCCGGAGCCTAACTTTGTCACCGTACGTCCAAATGACTCCAAACTTGGAATGCATGTTTCTGGCAATGACTCGAAGTGCATGGCACAAGAACTGTAACTCTACCTTGTTTCATTTTTGAATTATTCCCCTTTGATTGATTTTTATAGAGCATTTCTTGTCCAGAGCCTAACTTTGTCACTGTAGGTCCAAATGACTCCAAACTTGGTATGCATGTTTCTGGCAATGACTCAAAGTTAGGTAACTTAACCTTCTTCCGTTTTTTAGTTACTCCCATTTGATTGATTTTTAGTGCATTTCTTGCAAAGGGCATAACTTGTTGTGCATGTTTTTTGCAATGACACAATTAAAAGGTTACTTTATATGTGATTTTTTTGCAAATACATTGCTAATATCTGTACAACAAAAAACTAATTAACATTTTTTATGTCGACTAACAAAATTTTCGTCAGGCGACACATCCGACCCGTTGAGTTCTAGTATTTGTTTAAAATCATCGGAAAATATTTTTGTGTTTACTTTGAAATATATATATATATATTGGAATTTGAATATTTGTAATATATATATATATATATATATATATATAAATATTTAGATTTAGTAAATGCACACTATATCTAAATTCTTTTTGTAACTTTACATTTTTTCTAATCTAATTTCATTTAGATATATAAAACGAAGTGTAATTTCTTTTCAATTAAAAAAACACAAATAAATTGCTATAGCTTTGAGTTTTTTTCTTTCCTTTTTGTTTTCTGTTTGAGGATAATAAAACATATTTAAAATGTATGTTCCCTTTGACATCCCACACTCATTATTCCAACTGTTGACCTTGACCTCATTGCTTTAACTGTCGACCGTGATCTTTTATTGTAACTGTTGATCTTGACCTCATTACTTTAACTGTTGTCCTTGACCTCATTATTTCAGCTGTTAACCTTGACCTCAATACTTGAACTGTTTACCTTGACCTCATTACTTCAACTGTTGACCTTGACATCATTACTTCAAATGTTGACCTTGATGTCATTGCTTCAAGTGTTGACATTGACCTTATATACCTCAACTGTTGTCCTTGATCTAGTTTTTTTCAGATGTTGACCAATTGAGCTCATTACTTCAACTGTTGACCTTAACCTCATTACCTTAACTGTTGACCTTGACCTCATTACTTTAACTGTTGATTTTAACCTCATTACCTCAACTTTTGACCTTGACCTCATTACTTTAACTGTTGACCTTGACCTTGTGTATGATTGCAGACCCTATAGGCAGACAACGTCTCAGCACCCAGCAGGACATGGCCCTGGAGGATGACTATGATCTCCATCTTGTCTCCAAACCTGAGCAGTACTCTTTTTTTCTAAAATTCAGATAAATAATGTCCTTTAATTGATGTTTTTGAATATTCTGCATATTTCTAATGAAATGAAAATTAATAGTATTAAATAGTACCAGAAACCACATGCATATCTTTAATTTGTTATGATAATGGGATTTTAATGCTAAGTTCTATAAATGTTATTTTTTGTCTGAAGAGGACTAAAAGTTTAACTTGGATTATTTAATGCAAGTTAAGAAGTTTGAGTGTTGGAAGTAAATAAAATGTAAATCAGCATTTTTAATCAGGCTTTATAATGTTATTATTGTTACTACAAACTTACTGCACTCTGAAGAGCTTACAGACTGGATAATATTACATTTTTTTTTAATTTTTGCAGATTGAATGAGCATCACAAGATCATGATACGTGTTATCCGAAAAATTAAGTTTTTTGTTGCACGCAGAAAATTTCAGGTAAGAAAACTTAATAAAAGTTCTTAGTACTGATTGTTTTAACTGCAACGACAAGAGCTGTCTAGAATGTACACAGAATTTATCTTTATATCCATATGTTTGAGCATTTTCATAAAATAAACTCAAATAATAACTGATAAAAGTGATCTTACAGCAGCACATTCTATGCATTTTCATTTCATTGACTATATGGCTGTTTGATTTGCAATAAGTCTCACAGCGATGAAGTATTTGGGGAGTATTGCATATTCATCTAATAGTCTGTCTGCCCATAGAAGAGGTTTGTTTACACTATTATGCGGCTACTATCAATTGCATTTTGATACAATTTTACAGAACAATTAAGGACTAAGCCTTGTTGCCCATGGTTTTTAGACATCATGTCTGGCTTGATTTTAACCAAGTTGTGGCCCTTTGTTATCTTGATTAGTATTTACTTAAGTAATCGAGTATTTAGCATATCTTCAATGATAATTATCCTTCTGTTATACCTTTGTATTGTTTTCTCTAAAATTATCCAGCAAATCCAGCGAAAAACCTAGATCATTAAGTTGTAAAAACATTCAACATCATTTTTAATTTGAAGATGTTATGAAAAGTTGTATTGTTAAAGCATCAACAGTTAATGCATCCATATTTTCATAAAGGTATGATTTAACAAATTACACATATTTAATAGAATGTCATCAATTTTAGGACAACTATAAGATTGTTAAGATTTTCTTTCATCATTGAAAAGAAATACATGACAAGTTAAAATTTAGTTTACTTGTGTATTTAGGCAAGACAATATAGTAGCATTACATGAAAAGGGCTGTATGTTTGATCTATTCTGTATGGCAAGTCTTAACAAACATGTAGTGTTTATGATTCACTGTTTGTGTTCTGATGATGGAAGCAATTTCTGATTGACTGGCCCCATCTTGTGGTGTTTATGATTCACTGTTTGTGTTCTGATGATGGAATCAATTTCTGATTGACTGGCCCCAACTTGTGGTGTTTATGATTCACTGTTTGTGTTCTGATGATGGAATCAATTTCTGATTGACTGGCCCCAACTTGTGGTGTTTATGATTCACTGTTTGTGTTCTGATGATGGAATCAATTTCTGATTGACTGGCCCCAACTTGTGGTGTTTATGATTCACTGTTTGTGTTCTGATGATGGAAGCAATTTCTGATTGACTGGCCCCATCTTGTGGTGTTTATGATTCACTGTTTGTGTTCTGATGGTGGAAGCAATTTCTGATTGACTGGCCCCATCTTGTGGTGTTTATGATTCATGTTTGTGTTCTGATGATGGAAGCAATTTCTGATTGACTGGCCCCAACTTGTGGTGTTTATGATTCACTGTTTGTGTTCTGATGATGGAATCAATTTCTGATTGACTGGCCCCATCTTGTGGTGTTTATGATTCACTGTTTGTGTTCTGATGGTGGAAGCAATTTCTGATTGACTGGCCCCAACTTGTGGTGTTTGTGATTCACTGTTTGTGTTCTGATGGTGGAAGTAATTTCTGATTGACTGGCCCAACTTGTGGTGTTTATGATTCACTGTTTGTGTTCTGATGATGGAAGCAATTTCTGATTGACTGGCCCCATCTTGTGGTGTTTATGATTCACTGTTTGTGTTCTGATTATGGAAGCGATTTATGATTGACTGGCCTCATCTTGTGGCATTTATGATTCATGTTTGTGTTCTGATGATGGAATCAATTTATGATTGACTGGCCCCAACTTGTGGTGTTTATGATTCACTGTTTGTGTTCTGATGATGGAAGTAATTTCTGATTGACTGGCCCCATCTTGTGGTGTTTATGATTCACTGTTTGTGTTCTGATAGTGGAAGTAATGTCTGATTGACTGGCCCAACTTGTGGTGTTTATGATTCACTGTTTGTGTTCTGATGATGGAATCAATTTCTGATTGACTGGCCCCATCTTGTGGTGTTTAAGATTTCACTATTTGTGTTCTGATGGTGGAAGTAATTTCTGATTGACTGGCCCCAACTTGTGGTGTTTATGATTCACTGTTTGTGTTCTGATGATTGAAGCATTTTCTGATTGACTGGCCCAACTTGTGGTGTTTATGATTCACTGTTTGTATTCTGATGATGGAATCAATTTCTGATTGACTGGCCCCATCTTGTGGTGTTTAAGATTTCACTATTTGTGTTCTGATGATGGAAGGAATTTCTAATTGACTGGCCCCAACTTGTGGTGTTTAAGATTTCACTATTTGTGTTCTGATGGTGGAAGTAATTTCTGATTGACTGGCCCCAACTTGTGGTGTTTAAGATTTCACTATTTGTGTTCTGATGATGGAAGGAATTTCTGATTGACTGGCCCCATCTTGTGGTGTTTAAGATTTCACTATTTGTGTTCTGATGGTGGAAGTAATTTCTGATTGACTGGCCCCAACTTGTGGTGTTTATGATTCACTGTTTGTGTTCTGATGATTGAAGCATTTTCTGATTGACTGGCCCAACTTGTGGTGTTTATGATTCACTGTTTGTATTCTGATGATGGAATCAATTTCTGATTGACTGGCCCCAACTTGTGGTGTTTAAGATTTCACTATTTGTGTTCTGATGATGGAAGGAATTTCTAATTGACTGGCCCCAACTTGTGGTGTTTATGATTCACTGTTTGTGTTCTGATGGTGGAATCAATTTCTGATTGACTGGCCCATCTTGTGGTGTTTATGATTCACTGTTTTTGTTCTGATGATGGAATCAATTTATGATTGACTGGCCCCAACTTGTGGTGTTTATGATTCGCTGTTTGTGTTTTGATGATGGAATCAATTTCTGATTGACTGGCCCCATCTTGTGGTGTTTATGATTCACTGTTTGTGTTCTGATGATGGAATCAATTTCTGATTGACTGGCCCCAACTTGTAGTGTTTATGATTCACTGTTTGTGTTCTGATGATGGAAGGAATTTCTAATTGACTGGCCCCAACTTGTGGTGTTTATGATTCACTGTTTGTGTTCTGATTATGAAAGCAGTTTCTGATTGACTGGCCCCAACTTGTGGTGTTTATGATTCACTGTTTGTGTTCTGATGATGGAATCAATTTATGATTGACTGGCCCCAACTTGTGGTGTTTATGATTCACTGTTTGTGTTTTGATGATGGAATTAATTTCTGATTGACTGGCCCCAACTTGTGGTGTTTATGATTCACTGTTTGTGTTCTGATGATGGAATCAATTTCTGATTGACTGGCCCCATCTTGTGGTGTTTATGATTCACTGTTTGTGTTCTGATGATGGAAGGAATTTCTAATGGACTGGCCCCAACTTGTGGTGTTTATGATTCACTGTTTGTGTTCTGATGGTGGAATCAATTTCTGATTGACTGGCCCCAACTTGTGGCATTTATGATTCACTGTTTGTGTTCTGATGATGAAAGCAATTTATGATTGACTGGCCCCAACTTGTGTTTATGATTCACTGTTTGTGTTCTGATGATGGAAGCAATTTCTGATTGACTGGCCCCAACTTGTGGTGTTTATGATTCACTGTTTGTGTTCTGATGATGGAATCAATTTCTGATTGACAGGCCCCATCTTTTGGTGTTTATGATTCATTGTTTGTGTTCTGATGATGGAAGCAATTTCTGATTGACTGGGCTCATCTTGTGGTGTTTATGATTCACTGTTTGTGTTCTGATGATGGAATCAATTTCTGATTGACTGGCCCCATCTTGTGGTGTTTATGATTCACTGTTTGTGTTCTGATGGTGGAATCAATTTCTGATTGACTGGCCCCAACTTGTGGTGTTTATGATTCACTGTTTGTGTTCTGATGATGGAAGCAATTTCTGATTGACTGGCCCCAACTTGTGGTGTTTATGATTCACTGTTTGTGTTCTGATGATGGAATCAATTTCTGATTGACTGGCCCCATGTTAAGTTTATATGATTTAATTATGGCATTATGCCAAGTGTACATAACATGCTTTCAGAGTAACAGAGGCACAATACCAGCTTCAAAATTAACACATTCTCTAGATATCCTGAAGATTGTTATCACAACATTTAACCAAACCCCTTTGTACCAATTTGTATTGCAGAAAGCTCATAACGTTAAACAAAACCCCTTTGTACCAATTTGTATTGCAGCAAGCTCATAATGTTAAACCAAACCCCTTTGTACCAATTTGTATTGCAGCAAGCTCATAAAGTTAAACCAAACCCCTTTGTACCAATTTGTATTGCAGCAAGCTCATAACGTTAAACCAAACCCCTTTGTACCAATTTGTATTGCAGCAAGCTCATAACTTTAAACCAAACCCCTTTGTACCAATTTGTATTGAAGCAAGCTCATAACATTAAACCAAACCCCTTTGTACCAATTTGTATTGCAGCAAGCTTATAACGTTAAACCAAACCCCTTTGTACCAATTTGTATTGCAGCAAGCTCATAACATTAAACCCAACCCCTTTGTACCTATTTGTATTGCAGCAAGCTCATAACGTTAAACCAAACCCCTTTGTACCAATTTGTATTGCAGCAAGCTCATAATGTTTAACCAAACCCTTTTGTACCAATTTGTATTGCAGCAAGCTCATAACGTTAAACCAAACCCCTTTGTACCAATTTGTATTGCAGCAAGCTCATAACATTAAACCAAACCCCTTTGTACCAATTTGTATTGCAGCAAGCTCATAATGTTAAACTAAACCCCTTTGTACCAATTTGTATTGCAGCAAGCTCATAAGGTTAAACATAACCCCTTTGTACAAATTTGTATTGCAGCAAGCTCATAACGTTAAACCAAACCCCTTTGTACCAATTTGTATTGCAGCAAGCTCATAACGTTAAACCAAACCCCTTTGTATCCCAATTTGTTTTGCAGCAAGCTCGTAACGTTAAACCAAACCCCTTTGTACCCCAATTTGTATTGCAGCAAGCTCATAACGTTAAACCAAACCCCTTTGTATAAATTTGTATTGCAGCAAGCTCATAATGTTAAACCAAACCCCTTTGTACCAATTTGTATTGCAGCAAGCTCGTAACGTTAAACCAAACCCCTTTGTACCAATTTGTATTGCAGCAAGCTCGTAACGTTAAACCAAACCCCTTTGTATTAATTTGTATTGCAGCAAGGTCATAACGTTAAACCTAACCCCTTTGTACCAATTTGTATTGCAGCAAGCTCGTAACATTAAACCAAACCCCTTTGTACCAATTTGTATTGCAGCAAGCTCGTAACGTTAAACCAAACCCCTTTGTATCAATTTGTATTGCAGCAAGCTCGTAACGTTAAACCAAACCCCTTTGTACCAATTTGTATTGCAGCAAGCTCGTAACGTTAAAACAAACCCCTTTGTACCAATTTGTATTGCAGCAAGCTCGTAACGTTAAACCAAACCCCTTTGTACCAATTTGTATTGCAGCAAGCTCATAACGTTAAACCAAACCCCTTTGTACCAATTTGTATTGCAACAAGCTCATAACGTTAAACCAAACCCCTTTGTACCAATTTGTATTGCAGCAAGCTCATAACATTAAACCAAACCCCTTTGTACCAATTTGTATTGCAGCAAGCTCATAACATTAAACCAAACCCCTTTGTACCAATTTGTATTGCAGCAAGCTCATAACGTTAAACCAAACCCCTTTGTACCAATTTGTATTGCAGCAAGCTCATAACATTAAACCAAACCCCTTTGTACCAATTTGTATTGCAGCAAGCTCATAACGTTAAACCCAACCCCTTTGTACCAATTTGTATTGCAGCAAGCTCATAATGTTAAACCAAACCCCTTTGTACCAATTTGTATTGCAGCAAGCTCATAATGTTAAACTAAACCCCTTTGTACCAATTTGTATTGCAGCGAGCTCATAACGTTAAACCAAACCCCTTTGTACCAATTTGTATTGCAGCAAGCTCGTAACAATAAACCCAACCCCTTTGTACCAATTTGTATTGCAGCAAGCTCATAATGTTAAACCAAACCCCTTTGTACCAATTTGTATTGCAGCAAGCTCATAATGTTAAACTAAACCCCTTTGTACCAATTTGTATTGCAGCAAGCTCATAACGTTAAACCAAACCCCTTTGTACCAATTTGTATTGCAGCAAGCTCATAACGTTAAACTAAACCCCTTTGTACCCCAATTTGTATTGCAGCAAGCTCATAACGTTAAACCAAACCCCTTTGTACCAATTTGTATTGCAGCAAGCTCATAACGTTAAACTAAACCCCTTTGTACCAATTTGTATTGCAGCAAGCTCATAACGTTAAACCCAACCCCTTTGTACCAATTTGTATTGCAGAAAGCTCATAACGTTAAACCAAACCCCTTTGTACCCCAATTTGTATTGCAGCAAGCTCATAACGTTTAACCAAACCCCTTTGTACCCCAATTTGTATTGCAGCAAGCTCATAACGTTAAACCAAACCCCTTTGTACCCCAATTTGTATTGCAGCAAGTTCATAACGTTAAACTAAACCCCTTTGTACCAATTTGTATTGCAGCAAGCTCATAATGTTAAACCAAACCCCTTTGTACCAATTTGTATTGCAGCAAGCTCATAACGTTAAACCAAACCCCTTTGTACCAATTTGTATTGCAGCAAGCTCATAACGTTAAACCAAACCCCTTTGTACCAATTTGTATTGCAGCAAGCTCATAACGTTAAACCAAACCCCTTTGTACCAATTTGTATTGCAGCAAGCTCATAACGTTAAACCAAACCCCTTTGTACCAATTTGTATTGCAGCAAGCTCATAACGTTAAACCAAACCCCTTTGTACCAATTTGTATTGCAGCAAGCTCATAACGTTAAACCAAACCCCTTTGTATAAATTTGTATTGCAGCAAGCTCATAACGTTAAACCAAACCCCTTTGTACCAATTTGTATTGCAGCAAGCTCGTAACGTTAAACCAAACCCCTTTGTACCAATTTGTATTGCAGCAAGCTCGTAACGTTAAACCAAACCCCTTTGTACCAATTTGTATTGCAGCAAGCTCGTAACGTTAAACCAAACCCCTTTGTACCAATTTGTATTGCAACAAGCTCATAACGTTAAACCAAACCCCTTTGTACCAATTTGTATTGCAGCAAGCTCATAACATTAAACCAAACCCCTTTGTACCAATTTGTATTGCAGCAAGCTCATAACATTAAACCAAACCCCTTTGTACCAATTTGTATTGCAGCAAGCTCATAACGTTAAACCAAACCCCTTTGTACCAATTTGTATTGCAGCAAGCTCATAACATTAAACCAAACCCCTTTGTACCAATTTGTATTGCAGCAAGCTCATAATGTTTAACCAAACCCTTTTGTACCAATTTGTATTGCAGCAAGCTCATAACGTTAAACCAAACCCCTTTGTACCAATTTGTATTGCAGAAAGCTCATAACGTTAAACCAAACCCCTTTGTACCCCAATTTGTATTGCAGCAAGCTCATAACGTTAAACCAACCCCTTTGTACCAATTTGTATTGCAGCAAGCTCATAACGTTAAACTAAACCCCTTTGTACCAATTTTTATTCAGCAAGCTCATAACGTTAAACCCAACCCCTTTGTACCAATTTGTATTGCAGAAAGCTCATAACGTTAAACCAAACCCCTTTGTACCCCAATTTGTATTGCAGCAAGCTCATAACGTTAAACCAAACCCCTTTGTACCCCAATTTGTATTGCAGCAAGCTCATAACGTTAAACCAAACCCCTTTGTACCCCAATTTGTATTGCAGCAAGCTCGTAACGTTAAACCAAACCCCTTTGTACCAATTTGTATTGCAGCAAGCTCATAACGTTAAACCAAACCCCTTTGTACCAATTTGTATTGCAGCAAGCTCGTAACATTAAACCAAACCCCTTTGTACCAATTTGTATTGCAGCAAGCTCGTAACGTTAAACCAGACCCCTTTGTATCAATTTGTATTGCAGCAAGCTCGTAACGTTAAACCAAACCCCTTTGTACCAATTTGTATTGCAGCAAGCTCGTAACGTTAAACCAAACCCCTTTGTACCAATTTGTATTGCAGCAAGCTCGTAACGTTAAACCAAACCCCTTTGTACCAATTTGTATTGCAGCAAGCTCATAACGTTAAACCAAACCCCTTTGTACCAATTTGTATTGCAACAAGCTCATAACGTTAAACCAAAGCCCTTTGTACCAATTTGTATTGCAGCTAGCTCATAACGTTAAACCAAACCCCTTTGTACCAATTTGTATTGCAGCAAGCTCATAACGTTAAACCAAACCCCTTTGTACCAATTTGTATTGCAGCAAGCTCATAACATTAAACCAAACCCCTTTGTACCAATTTGTATTGCAGCAAGCTCATAATGTTAAACTAAACCCCTTTGTACCAATTTGTATTGCAGCAAGCTCATAATGTTTAACCAAACCCTTTTGTACCAATTTGTATTGCAGCAAGCTCATAACATTAAACCAAACCCCTTTGTACCAATTTGTATTGCAGCAAGCTCATAACGTTAAACCCAACCCCTCTGTACCAATTTGTATTGCAGAAAGCTCATAACGTTAAACCAAACCCCTTCGTACCCCAATTTGTATTGCAGAAAGCTAATAACGTTAAACCAAACCCCTTTGTACCCCAATTTTTATTGCAGCAAGCTCATAACGTTAAACCAAACCCCTTTGTACCCCAATTTGTATTGCAGCAATCTCGTAACGTTAAACTAAACCCCTTTGTACCAATTTGTATTGCAGCAAGCTCATAACCTTAAACCAAACCCCTTTGTACCCCAATTTGTATTGCAGCAAGCTCATAACGTTAAACCAAACCCCTTTGTACCCCAATTTGTATTGCAGCAAGCTCATAACGTTAAACTAAACCCCTTTGTACCAATTTGTATTGCAGCAAGCTCATAATGTAAAACCAAACCCCTTTGTACCAATTTGTATTGCAGCAAGCTCATAACGTTAAACCAAACCCCTTTGTACCAATTTGTATTGCAGCAAGCTCATAACGTTAAACCAAACCCCTTTGTACCAATTTGTATTGCAGCAAGCTCATAACGTTAAACCAAACCCCTTTGTACCAATTTGTATTGCAGCAAGCTCATAACGTTAAACCAAACCCCTTTGTACCAATTTGTATTGCAGCAAGCTCATAACGTTAAACCAAACCCCTTTGTACCAATTTGTATTGCAGCAAGCTCATAACGTTAAACCAAACCCCTTTGTATAAATTTGTATTGCAGCAAGCTCATAACGTTAAACCAAACCCCTTTGTACCAATTTGTATTGCAGCAAGCTCGTAACGTTAAACCAAACCCCTTTGTACCAATTTGTATTGCAGCAAGCTCATAACGTTAAACCAAACCCCTTTGTACCAATTTGTATTGCAGCAAGCTCATAACGTTAAACCAAACCCCTTTGTACCAATTTGTATTGCAGCAAGCTCATAACGTTAAACCAAACCCCTTTGTACCAATTTGTATTGCAGCAAGCTCATAACATTAAACCAAACCCCTTTGTACCAATTTGTATTGCAGCAAGCTCGTAACGTTAAACCAAACCCCTTTGTATTGTTTGTGAATATTAACCCTGATCTGATGAATACATTACACGGTAGTTGCACACGCTTTGTTTACTTACCGCGTTTTACCGACAGAGGTATGGGTATAAATATAAGTATGAAGCGTCTACTTACTAACGGAGCGCGTGGCGCAGAGGAAGAATAGTTTTTCTTTTGACCGAGAGGTCTCTGGTTCGAATCCGAACAAAGCAAAAAAAATTTTTTACATTTTTATATATTATATTGAATTAAAATCTTTTTTTTACTACTGAATATATATATATTTTTATTTTTTTTATTATTTTTTGCCGAAAATATTTCGCCGTGATAAATGATTTTTTCGTTATTCACGAGATTTTCGTGCTGTTAAAATGGTTAGCGCGGGAAATTGAACCAGCAAAAAAATATTTCTTTGGCAGGGCTCGAACCTGCGACCTCCCGCCCGGGAGTCCAACGTACTTACCACTGTGCTGTAGCGGCTTCATGATAAACGTATTGCTGTACTATCCTATCTGCGATAACGGTTATTTTGTGGATGTATGTATTTGAGTTGAAATGGACCGTGTAATGTATTCATCAGTTCGGGGTTAATATTCACAAACAATACCAATTTGTATTGCAGCAAGCTCGTAACGTTAAACCAAACCCCTTTGTACCAATTTGTATTGCAACAAGCTCATAACGTTAAACCAAACCCCTTTGTACCAATTTGTATTGCAGCAAGCTCATAACATTAAACCAAACCCCTTTGTACCAATTTGTATTGCAGGAAGCTCATAACATTAAACCAAACCCCTTTGTACCAATTTGTATTGCAGCAAGCTCATAACGTTAAACCAAACCCCTTTGTACCAATTTGTATTGCAGCAAGCTCATAACATTAAACCAAACCCCTTTGTACCAATTTGTATTGCAGCAAGCTCATAACGTTAAACCCAACACCTTTGTACCAATTTGTATTGCAGCAAGCTCATAATGTTTAACTAAACCCCTTTGTACCAATTTGTATTGCAGCAACTCATTATGTTTAACCAAACCCTTTTGTACCAATTTGTATTGCAGCAAGCTCATAACGTTAAACCAAACCCCTTTGTACCAATTTGTATTGCAGCAAGCTCATAACATTAAACCAAACCCCTTTGTACCAATTTGTATTGCAGCAAGCTCATAACGTTAAACCAAACCCCTTTGTATAAATTTGTATTGCAGCAAGCTCATAACGTTAAACCAAACCCCTTTGTACCAATTTGTATTGCAGCAAGCTCGTAACGTTAAACCAAACCCCTTTGTACCAATTTGTATTGCAGCAAGCTCATAACGTTAAACCAAACCCCTTTGTACCAATTTGTATTGCAGCAAGCTCGTAACGTTAAACCAAACCCCTTTGTACCAATTTGTATTGCAGCAAGCTCGTAACGTTAAACCAAACCCCTTTGTACCAATTTGTATTGCAGCAAGCTCATAACGTTAAATTAAACCCCTTTGTACCAATTTGTATTGCAGCAAGCTCGTAACGTTAAACCAAACCCCTTTGTACCAATTTGTATTGCAGCAAGCTCGTAACGTTAAACCAAACCCCTTTGTACCAATTTGTATTGCAACAAGCTCATAACGTTAAACCAAACCCCTTTGTACCAATTTGTATTGCAGGAAGCTCATAACGTTAAACCAAACCCCTTTGTACCAATTTGTATTGCAGGAAGCTCATAACATTAAACCAAACCCCTTTGTACCAATTTGTATTGCAGCAAGCTCATAACGTTAAACCAAACCCTTTTGTACCAATTTGTATTGCAGCAAGCTCATAACGTTAAACCAAACCCCTTTGTACCAATTTGTATTGCAGCAGGCTCATAACGTTAAACCCAACCCCTTTGTACCAATTTGTATTGCAGAAAGCTCATAACGTTAAACCAAACCCCTTTGTACCCCAATTTGTATTGCAGAATGCTCATAACGTTAAACCAAACCCCTTTGTACCCCAATTTGTATTGCAACAAGCTCATAACGTTAAACCAAACCCCTTTGTACCCCAATTTGTATTGCAGCAAGCTCATAACGTTAAACTAAACCCCTTTGTACCAATTTGTATTGCAGCAAGCTCATAATGTTAAACCAAACCCCTTTGTACCAATTTGTATTGCAGCAAGCTCATAACGTTAAACCAAACCCCTTTGTACCAATTTGTATTGCAGCAAGCTCATAACGTTAAACCAAACCCCTTTGTACCAATTTGTATTGCAGCAAGCTCATAACGTTAAACCAACCCCTTTGTACCAATTTGTATTGCAGCAAGCTCATAACGTTAAACCAAACCCCTTTGTACCAATTTGTATTGCAGCAAGCTCGTAACGTTAAACCAAACCCCTTTGTACCAATTTGTATTGCAGCAAGCTCGTAATGTTAAACCAAACCCCTTTGTACCAATTTGTATTGCAGCAAGCTCATAACGTTAAACCAAACTCCTTTGTACCAATTTGTATTGCAGCAATCTCGTAACATTAAACCAAACCCCTTTGTACCAATTTGTATTGCAGCAAGCTCATAACTTTAAACCAAACCCCTTTGTACCAATTTGTATTGCAGCAAGCTCGTAACGTTAAACCTAACCCCTTTGTACCAATTTGTATTGCAGCAAGCTCGTAAGCCTTATGATGTGCGTGATGTGATAGAGCAGTATTCTCAGGGCCATCTGAATATGATGGTGAGAATCAAGGAACTACAACGAAGGTATGGTTAATTTTAATTGCTACTCATTGATCATCTGTAAACATGTAGGCTTAAAACAGTCAGTTAAAACTGAACCAGAACATATCCTTACCTGACCACAGTTCTAACGTGTTGGTTAATTGTTAATGTTAAATGTGCATGACCCCTGCTTAAAATAAAAAAACAGACATTAAGCTATAAATGTCACTCAGATAGATATCTAATGTGAAAGCAGATTCAAGGAAGATCACTTCAAAGGAGACTGATTTCCTTCAGCCATTTCTCTGAAACTGGGGCAAAATTCCTGCAATATTCAACTGATTTTAATGAAAAAGGCAAATTTGCAGATTCCCATGATATTAAAGATAATTTAAATAATCCATTAAACTTGATTTAACATGACTTTAAACTTTAGGAGAAAAAAGCACACAGAAATATGACCAATCAATGGACAGCCAATTCAATATTTCCCTAATTCCACCGCTGATAAAACTTTGTTGTTAAATGTCGGAAGGAAAAAAATGACTTTATTTCAATGCAATAATTTCAACATGTTGCTAGCTTTCATTTATTGTCTTGCAATTAAATCTTTTTGGTAAATGATATTGTTACATTACACAAATATAATTGTGGCTAATGAGGTGCCATAATTATCTCAAATTACCTCTGAAGGACAGCTGAACAACCCGGAGATTTTATATAACAGCACAAACAAGTCTAACAGATTCTGGTGAGAAATAAACTATAGACAGCATTTTAGGTTCTTGTCAAACTTTGCCTGTGTATTGCCATGCTTCACTCTCTTAGTAGTATAGCATCATTGCTAATTACATCTATATATAATGCATTGATTTATATGTTGGATTTTGTTATAAGAAGTGCTGATATGAAGCCATTGAAGTTATGATTCTAATACCCATATATTGATTGAATGTTTCAAATTGCAGAAAATACCAGAATACTTTTTATCTTCAGTCATTTTAATCCCAAACATTGACATATTCTTTGGTGATTAATCTTGAAATCTTTTTAAAATGTATGGAAAATGCTGCTATCATTTTGAGACAGATGCAAACATTCATTAAATTTATCGTTATGCACTATTTACTCATCTCCAAGAAAAAATCTTTCTAGACAGAGTTGTATTGATTGCATGTGTTTTATGAAATATCATGGCTGATTAGGGACATATTGATGTCAAGTTGAAAGTGTTGCAATTGTTTATTCTACAGGCTAGATCAGACGCTTGGGAAGCCAAGTTATGTAGGAAACATCAGAGACAAGGACAGACTCACTTTATGTACAAGAGTAACAACTATAGAACATCAGGTATGCTGTAATACATGTCCAAGAGACAATTATCACATTTATAGCTCACCTGAGCACAGCATGCTTAATGTGAACTTTTCTGATATACCTTTGTCTGTTGTCTGGTGTCCGCTGTCCATCAAGCTGTATCAGCAATTCGCTCGTTAACACACTAGAGGCTACAGATTTTATCTGATCGTCATCAAAGTTTGTCAGAATATTTGTCAGAATATTTGTCTGCAAGAAATGTTGAATGAGCTCGTGAGTTGGTCACTTGGGGTCAAAAACTGGGACGCAAGGTCAAATTAAAGAAAATATATGCTAGAGACCACATTTATGGTCCGATCTTCACTATACCAGAATGTTTGCCTGCATGAAATCTTGGATGAGTTAGTAACTTGGTCAGTGGGATCAAAAAGTAGGTCATTAGGTCAAATCTTAGAAAAAGATTGTGAACACACTAGAGGCCATTTATTGTCCAATCTTTACCAAACTTGGTTAGAATGATTGTCTGCATAAAATCTTGGATGTCATGTGGGGTCAAAAAGTAGGTCACACAAACCCAACAGAACTCAATCCTAACAGACATCAAACACAACAGAACTCAATTATAACTGAACTCAAACACAACTGGTCTAAAATCCAACAGAACTCAATCTCAACAGAACTTAATCCTAACATGACTCAATGGTCAGGTGGCTCCCAGCTGGATGACTATGAAGGCCTTGGCAAATAATAGTAAGACAGCTTCCAGCTGGAGGACTATAAAGGCCTTGACAAATAATAGTAAAACAGCTTCCAGCGAGAGGCAAATAATGGTCAAACAGCTCCCAGCTGGAAGACTATAAAGGCTTTGACATATAGTGGTCAAACAGTTCCTAGCTAGAAGACTATAAAGGCCTTAGCATAAAGTGGCCAAACAGCTCCCAGCTGGAAGACTTCAAAGGCTTCGACATATAGTGGTCAAACAGCTCCCAGCTGGAAGACTATAAAGGCTTTGGCATATAGTGGCCAAACAGCTCCCAGCTGGAAGACTATAAAGGCCTTGGCATATGGTGGTCAAACAGCTCCCAGCTGGAAGACTATAAAGGCTTCGACATATAGTGGTCAAACAGCTCCTAGCTGGAAGACTATAAAGGCCTAGGTATATAGTGGTCAAACAGCTCCCAGCTGGAAGACTATAAAAGCCTTGACAAATAATGGTCAGACAGCTCCCAACTGGAGGACTATGAAGACCTTGACAAATAATAGCAGACAGCTCCCTAGCTGGAGGCAAATAATGGTCAGACAGCTCCGAGCTAGAGGCAAATAATGGTCAGACAGCTCCGAGCTAGAGGCAAATAATGGTCAGACAGCTCCAAGCTGGAGGCAAATAATGGTCAGACAGCT
The DNA here is from genome assembly GCA_007844125.1 of Sinonovacula constricta. NCBI lineage: Eukaryota > Metazoa > Mollusca > Bivalvia > Cardiida > Solecurtidae > Sinonovacula > Sinonovacula constricta. Next base: position 2,101,734 of record CM017556.1, read on the forward strand.
CCAAGCTAGATGCAAATAATGGTCAGACAGCTCCTAGCTAGATGCAAATAATGGTCAGACAGCTCCTAGCAAGATGCAAATAATGGTTAGGCAGCTCCCAGCTGAATGAGAATAATGGTCAGACAGCTCCAGGCTAGATGCAAATAATGGTCAGACAGCTCCTAGCTAGATGCAAATAATGGTCAAACAGCTCCTAGCTAGATGCAAATAATGGTCAGACAGCTCCTAGCTAGATGCAAATAATGGTCAGACAGCTCCTAGGTAGATGCAAATAATGGTCAGACAGCTCCTAGCTAGATGCAAATAATGGTCAGACAGCTTCCAGCTAGAGGCAAATAATGGTCAGACAGCTCCCAGCTAGAGGATAATAATGGTCAGACAGCTCCCAGCTAGAGGCGAATAGTGGTCTGACAGCTGCCAGCTGGAAGACTATAAAGGCCTTGGCATATAGTGGTCAAACAGCTCGCAGCTGGAGGATAATAATGGTCAGACAGCTCCCAGCTAGAGGCGAATAGTGGTCTGACAGCTGCCAGCTGGAAGACTATAAAGGCCTTGGCATATAGTGGTCAAACAGCTCCCAGCTGGAAGACTATAAAGGCCTTGACAAAGTATGGTCAGATAGCTCCCAGCTGGAGGACTGTAAAGGCCTTGGCAAATAATGGTCAGACAGCTCCCAGCTGAAGGCAAATGATGGTCAAATAGCTCCCAGCTGGAAGACTATAAAGGGCTTGACAATTAATGGTCAGACAGCACCTCGCTAGTGGCCGTGACAAATAATGGTCAGACAGCTCCTAGCTGGAGGACTATAAAGGGCTTGACAAATAATGGTCAGACAGCACCTAACTAGTGGCCTTGACAATGATGGTCAGACAGCTCCCAGCTGGAGGACTATAAAGGCCTTGACAAATAATGGTCAGACAGCTCCCAGCTGGAGGACTTTAAAGGCCTTGACAAATAATGGCTAGACAGCTCCCAGCTGGAGGACTATAAAGGCCTTGACAAATAATGGTCAGACAGCTCCCAGCTGGAGGACTTTAAAGGCCTTGACAAATAATGGTCAGACAACTCTTAGCTGGAGGTCTTTAAAGGCCTTGACAAATAATGGTCAGACAGCACCTAGCTAGTGGCCTTGACAATGATGGTCAGACAGCTCCCAGCTGGAGGACTATAAAGGCCTTGACAAATAATGGTCAGACAGCTCCCAGCTGGAGGACTTTAAAGGCCTTGACAAATAATGGTCAGACAGCTCCCAGCTGGAGGGCTATAAAGGCCTTGACAAATAATGGTCAGACAGCTCCCAGCTGGAGGACTATAAAGGCCTTGACAAATAGTGGTCAGACAACTCCCAGCTGGAGGACTATAAAGGCCTTGACAAATAACGGACAGACAACTCCCAGCTGGAGGACTATAAAGGCCTTGACAAATAATGGTCAGACAGCTCCCAGCTGGAGGACTATAAAGGCCTTGACAAATAATGGTCAGACAACTCCCAGCTGGAGGACTATAAAGGCCTTGACAAATAATGGTCAGACAGCTCCCAGCTGGAGGACTTTAAAGGCCTTGACAAATAATGGTCAGACAGCTCCCAGCTGGAGGACTTTAAACGCCTTGACAAATAATGGTCAGACAGCTCCCAGCTGGAGGACTATAAAGGCCTTGACAAATAATGGTCAGACAGCTCCCAGCTGGAGGACTTTAAACGCCTTGACAAATAATGGTCAGACAGCTCCCAGCTGGAGGACTTTAAACGCCTTGACAAATAATGGCCAGACAGCTCCCAGCTGGAGGACTATAAAGGCCTTGACAAATAATGGTCAGACAACTCCCAGCTGGAGGACTATAAAGGCCTTGACAAATAACGGTCAGACAGCTCCCAGCTGGAGGGCTGTGAAGGCCTTGACAAATAATGGCTAGACAGCTTCCAGCTGGAGGACTATAAAGGCCTTGACAAATGATGGTCAGACAGCTCCCAGCTGGAGGACTATAAAGGCCTTGACAAATAGTGGTCAGACAACTCCCAGCTGGAGGACTTTAAAGGCCTTGACAAATAATGGTCAATCAGCTCCCAGCTGGAGGACTTTAAAGGCCTTGACAAATCATGGTCAGACAGTTTCCAGCTGGACAACTGTAAAAAACTCAGTCTCTGTCTACAATAAGGTTAGAATTACATACTGATTGATAGAATCATCTCAGTGAAGGCCAATCAGACCATATTGACAAATCTGGTTGGTAATTGTTGTTTACAGATTCCAGACACACACTACTAAGGTGTCTGCTTTATGTTGCCTCACATTTCCAGCAATTATTTTACAGGAAAAATGTTTTAGTTAGTTTCAGCATTCTACCAACAATCTCCTATAAACATGGCATTTTTTCTTTACATTACTCCAATTTTCTGAGACATTTAAAAAGGTCATTGTTACAATTATGATTTTGTTGCCGTTAGAACATACCATTGGTTCTTTTCTTCAACTACAATGAAATCCTTTTTTTCTGTACATGAAAAATTAAAAAGAATCCAAATTTTGCAAGTATTCATATGTAAAGGAATAAAGAATCTTATTTAACAAAAAACAACAACAACCCAACAAGATTTAATTGATTGATTCATGGTTACCAATTCTAATGCATTGTGTCTTGTGTAAAAAACGTATCAAGATCGTGATAGCTATAGAAAATGTAAAAGCAATTATTGAAGGAAATCTATCTAACATAATGATTGTATGAATTGTCTTAAAAACAGATGTGGTGAAAAAATGCTTCTGTTTTTATTTGGGAGTTTCTGTCTGAAAATGAACTTAACTATGAGCTTTATAAGCTCAAGTTGACATGGATACGGCAGATAGTGAAACTCATGGCCACCCAGGTCCCTTAAGGAGCCATCAGTTCTACTGCTAGCATCTTAGTCTCTATCAACAAATTACAAATGGACAAATTACTTAGAATAATTTTACAGGTAATGATAAATGAAGCATGATATTGGTTAATAACTTAACAACAGTATTCCCATAGTGGCAGCGTCTTGACAATTTGACAGACACTGGTGTTCTCGAAAGCCAGCCTTTAGACTTGCTATTAATGTTAAACAGTAAATGGTTGCAACAATAACCTGCAGGTAAAAGATACAGCGTCCTGGCATAGTTATGTGGGCTACCCTAGCTATATGATTTCTTAGGATATGACTTCTCTTTAAAATAAGAAGAAAAATATTTAAGTATGTTTAGATATGGATCTTACAAAATAGTTGTACTGGTTCTCATTTAATATTTGTTTTAGTTTGAAAGTTATGTGATTTATGTGTTTGAGGTTTGAGACACTGCACCAATGTCTTCTGTCTTAGGTAAAGTTTATTACTGTGAGAATATCAACATAAAATATTTACACAACACTGTGCTCCTAAGGCCTTTAATTTTAAGTCAAATAATGATTTTACCTCCAGAGAGCTGTCTGGTCAGGATTTGCACTTTTGCTGCTGATTTTTAGCATGATAAGTGTTAAACAAATTGTATGGTCTATTGTAAGTATATATTACAGATGTTCTGTTGTATTTTCCAGGTTAATAAGTTGGATCACAAGATGGACCAATGCCTAGTGTTACTGAACACTCTTGTCAAGAACCAGGGTGCCCGACCTGTGTTTACACGGAGTGTATCAAAGGACAGCTCAAAGTCTAATAGAAAAGGCCGAGAGAATGCTGGTTTACGGACAATGAGTGAATCAGGGATAATAAACAAACAGTGCCAAGAGGGAGAAATAGAAGAGAAGAAGGAGGAGGAGAATCTAGAAAGTATGTCAGGGAAAAGTTGAGATTGTGCAGATATTTATATTTCTTTTTTACAGAAATGATTTGTCAATAGGTTTGGCAGAATCTTCCTATTTAAAGATATTATGATCTAAATTGTGTTTGTTTTTTCATTTTTAGTTATATTATAGTATATTATTCAAGTCCATTATTTTTATATCTTTTAAAATGATTTTAAATTGTTTTATGTTTTATTAAAATTTTAATAATTATGAAAAAAAAATAACGTCAAGCTAAGGTATGAACCCTTTTTTGTTAATTTCATTAGATATAATACTGCAAAAACAGGTAATGACTGAAAACATACTTGGTGTTTTGAGTCACAAGTTTCTAATATTGAAAAAGTTCTATTACTTTTTTTAGCTCATTAGAATGACCTAAACTCATCTATATTCCACTTGAATCTCAATTCTGACTGTAAGTGGCCTTGTTCATCCAACATGATAATATTTCTTATTTTCTATGCCGATATAGTATTCTTTGCATTGATTTAAGTGTGCTGCAGTTTATTCATGTTCATGTACAGCAATGCATCGGATCCCTGTCTTATAGTGAAACTGTTCATGATTCATTAAATAATTCTTTTTGTTCTTTTTGAAAAAAAGTTGCATGTTATTTTGTTGACAGCTTAAACAGATTTAAAACCCTTAAGATTTTTTTAAATATCTGTAATGCATAGAAAGGCTGTGTTTAGATAACTTCACACATTTTTTTTTTAAATCAGAAGACACTTTTTTAAAAATTCTTATCCTCCTAGTCAACAACCACTGATAAGGCTTAGACAAAAATAGTGACACTGTAGATCAGCAAACTCCATGCTGGAGGCTGTCTGATAAAGATCTACACTCATTGCTGCTCAGTCAAAACATGACACCCAGTAAGTGATGTGTAAAGCCTTAAAGTCCATCTTATAATTGAAATTAGTCTCATCATACTGCATGATCACAAATTGTTCAGGCATAAACAAGTAGAAGGTGTTTGGCAAGGCAGGAGTGTGACAAGGAAGGGGTGTGGCTAGACAGGGGTGTGACAAGGCAGGGGTGGCTAGGAAGGTGTGTGACAAGGTAGGGGTGTGGCTGGACAGGGGTGTGGCTAGGCAGGGGTGTAGCTAGACAGGCATGTGACAAGGCAGGGGTGTGGCTAGACAGGGTTGTGACAAGGCAGGGATGTGGCTAGACAGGAGTGTGGCTAGACAGGGGTGTGACAAGGCAGAGGTGTGGCTAGGCAAGGGTGTGGCTAGACAGGGGTGTGACAAGGCAGGGGTGTGACAAGACAGGGTTGTGGCTAGACATGGGTGTGGCAAGGCAGGAGTGTGACAAGGCAGCAGTGTGGCAAGGCAGCAGTGTGGCAGGGCAGGGGTGTGGCAAGACAATGGTGTGGCAAAGCAAGGGTGTGACATGGCAGCAGTGTGGCAAGGCAGCAGTGTGGCAGGGCAGGGGTGTGGCAAGACAATGGTGTGGCAAAGCAAGGGTGTGACATGGCAGCAGTGTGGCAAGGCAGCAGTGTGGCAGGGCAGGGGTGTGGCAAGACAATGGTGTGGCAAAGCAAGGGTGTGACATGGCAGCAGTGTGGCAAGGCAGCAGTGTGGCAGGGCAGGGGCGTGGCAAGACAATGGTGTGGCAAAGCAAGGGTGTGACATGGCAGCAGTGTGGCAAGGCAGCAGAGTGGCAGGGCAGGGGCGTGGCAAAGCAAGGGTGTTACAAGGCATCAGTGTGGCAAGCAAGGATGTGGCAAGGCAGCAGTGTGGTAAGACACTGGTATGACATAGTAGGTGTGTGGCAAGGCAGGGATGTGGAAAAGTAGGTGTGTGGCAAGGTTTTAAATTATGGGGCTCAGAACTGGAATGTCATAAGAAACAATGGGCAAATAACCAGAGCACTGTTCATTCTTCAAAAGCTTAGTTTTCTAGAGTAGAAACTTTTTGTAATTGTTTGTTGTCGAGTCTTCTAGCTAATTAAACTTCCAATATAGAATACAATTTACTTTTTCTAATAATGACCATGATACAAGTAGGTCAGTTAAGTTTAAAGAATCATTGGGCATTTTTGATACATGTCTCTCATTATAGTGTTACAGTAATCTGCAGGTTGACTCTTCATGCCAGAGATCATTAACTAAGCGCCTTACAATTCTAGTCAGTGTTAATGTTTCAATTTTCTTTCATTGCACCAATCAATGATAAAACATTTGCTCAGTAAATTGTTCTGATAATTAAAACACATACAGTTATAAAACAAGATGTGTTATAATGGTACATGCCATTTCTCATAGCCTTACTGTTTGAAACTGCAAAGTCAGATGACTTTTTGACAGTTTTAGCAATTGTTGATGCCTATTTTATTTATATTGGTAGAAGAAGAACCTTTCTGGACTGCCTACAACTTTCTTTTGCTTTAAAAAAATAGATTAATATGGGACACATATCTTAACACTGTAAGAAAATCTCAGTCAGGTTTTAATCTTATTTATTTGTTATAGGTCATTGGATCTTTTGTTGTCAACAAAATGCATAAATTATTTTTTATCTTCATTGTTCATTTTTTTTTGATAAAAAAAGTTATTCTTTTTTTGCATTTTTAATCTGAAAGTTTATTTCTGTTATAAGTATGCAATGGTGGAAAATACTTAGATATTGTTTGCTGACAAATAAGTTCAAGTTTGGAAATTGACTATTGCAAATAAATATAGTCCCCCCACCTGCTATAAGCTACTAATTTTGCACATTCCTACAGTACATAGCTTTAGTTTCCTGCCATGTAACTGTATTATAGTTTATTTCTAGTTCTACCCATAACATTGCATCAAATTATGCCAGCCACAACATAGTACAGTTCTGTAATAAAAATGACATTTCAACATTTTGTGACTGGCAGAATATTAGAGAGGAAGTGGCCACTCTGCCTCCCCTGCCTCCACAACTCCTCACCTTTCAATAATCTATCTCCAGGCCACCTGCTGCTTGGAGCTGTTTGATCAAGTTCTGCACCTTTTGCTGTTGAGTTCCTAGCAGTAGAAGACTATGATACTGTCCTATGAGAATTACCACAGATACTAAAATAAACTACCTCCAGATTAAGGCAATAGATAAAAGGTAACAATAATGGAAACACTTGTAACTACTTTTTCATATACGTGTAAGCAAGTAACCATTAAAAAAAGTAGCAGATAAAGGGTGGTGAACACACTTGGTTTGTATGAACTGTACAGACCCTACCATTCCTGAGGCAATTCTAGATTAATTCTTTAATCCTGCCAGCATTTGTGAATAACCCATATTAATTGTTTGGTGTTTGTTGACAATCTTATGGAGTGACAACAAATCTTTTCTGTACAGACTAAGGTGCAAATAGCAAGGATTTTTATTTGACAGCTCCCAGTCACAGTTGGCTGATCTGACAGTTCGCAGTCACAGTTGGCTGATCTGACAGCTCCCTGTCACAGTTGGCTGATCTGACAGCTCCCCGTCACACTTTACTGATCTGACAGCTCCCAGTCACAGTTGGCTGATCTGACAGTTCTCAGTTACAGTTGGCTGATCTGACAGCTCCCAGTCACAGTTGGCTGATCTGACAGTTCTCAGTTACAGTTGGCTGATCTGACAGCTCCCAGTCACAGTTGGCTGATCTGACAGCTCCCAGTCACAGTTGGCTGATCTGACAGCTCCCAGTCACAGTTGGCTGATCTGACAGTTCCCAGTCACACTTTACTGATCTGACAGCTCCCAGTCACAGTTGGCTGATCTGACAGCTCCCAGTCACAGTTGGCTGATCTGACAGCTCCCAGTCACGGTTGGTTGATCTGACATCACAGTTGGCTGATCTGACAGCTCCCAGTCACAGTTTACTGATCTGACAGCTCCCAATCACAGTTGGTTGATCTGACATCACAGTTGGCTGATCTGACAGCTCCCAGTCACAGTTGGCTGATCTGACAGCTCCCAGTCACAGTTGGTTGATCTGACATCACAGTTGGCTGATCTGACAGCTCCCAGTCACAGTTGGCTGATCTGACAGTTCCCAGTCACACTTTACTGATCTGACAGCTCCCAGTCACAGTTGGCTGATCTGACAGCTCCCAGTCACAGTTGGCTGATCTGACAGCTCCCAGTCACACTTTACTGATCTGACAGCTCCCAGTCACAGTTTACTGATCTGACAGCTCCCAGTCACAGTTGGTTGATCTGACATCACAGTTGGCTGATCTGACAGCTCCTAGTCACAGTTGGCTGATCTGACAGTTCCCAGTCACAGTTGGCTGATCTGACAGCTTCCAGTCACAGTTGGCTGACATGACAGCTCCCAGTCATAGCTGGCTGATCTGACAGCTCCCCATCACATTTTACTGATCTGACAGCTCCCAGTCACAGTTGGCTGATCTGCAGCTACATTATTGCCTAAACCTCTGCAATACATGCTTTGCAGGTTTGGAGTTAAAAATTATTGGTGGTCACATTTTGCAAATGGGGCAAATAATTACTTAATGTTGTTAATTGTTAAAATATGTGGTTGTTTATAAGAATGATTTCCTCATTTACAAAGTCTGATAAAAAAAACCATTTCTTGTATTGAATTGGTCTTCCAGGTAACAAAAACTAAACGAAAAAACAATTTTAATGCAGTATTTCAAGTCTGTTTGAAGAGGACAGTTTGTTTAGCATGTCAATTATGTGTATAAGGATGCATTATAAGTATTGAAGCACTGATCAAATTTGTAAATATAAGATACTTATACCATGATATTATGATGTGAGATTTAGAATTATTTAATGTCATGATGCAATTACTTATGTTATACAATAATTGACAAGTTTTGTCCAACAATTAGCATAATAAAAATGCTCACATTGTAGATGTTAGGATGTTGTATAACATATACTTGTCTAGTAGATGTGTGTTTATATGTTTTTGGTGTATGTTATGTAATTTGTATGTGATTAATAGTAATGCTTGATTAACAAAATTAACAGGGTTGGATCCAGGACCACATGAAATCTGATCATAAAAATGACTGTTAAGATTTTTTGATCATTAAAATATTTCCACCGACTTATTGTCTATATTAACTTGACTAAGTATAACTATATTATGAACTTGATTTATTGAGGCTTCATATATCTTGACCGATAAAGCAATCTGATCATGTTTAATCATGTGATGTACAAATATATATATCTTGTCATTTTAAACATTACTTAATGGGCTGTTCCAATCCAGCTGATTTTAACCAATCAAAAGGCATCAGTTCATTTACTCCTGATAAAAGTATTCACAAGTAAATAAGGACAACTCTTACTTAAAATAATTAGTGTTGCCAAAATGGATAGTTGCTGATATACTAATTATTTTGGTAGGAAATTACACACTGTGTTTGACCCTCGATGATGTGAATTTTGAAATCAAACTTCTCCATTAAAAGATAGCTTGTGAGAACCTAGCAACAGTAACTAAGGACTGTGCATCATGATTTTCTTGTTCATTAATCAGTAAAATGCAGAAGTGCTTCAAAAAAAACAAATTAAAATTCATAAACATACAAAAACATTTTTTAAGACACACTTTTTACAGAGTATTAATTATCAAGACGTTTGAACTGTGCCTTAAGGTATGTTATTGTTCAGATTTATAGTACAATAGTTCACTTCAGTATAAAGTTTCAGTAAAGCCAACACATTGGTATGGTCCTGCCTTTTCCTTTACAATTTTGTTTGGCTTCCAATAATATAGTATCCAGCTTGGGCATACATCAGTTGTGGTGATGTTACATCACATGTGCAGTGCTGGGCTCAGTTGTTGGGATGTGACATCACATGTGCAGTGCTGGGCTCAGTTGTGGGGATGTGACATCACATGTACAGTGCTGGGCTCAGTTGTGGGGATGTGACATCACATGTACAGTGCTGGGCTCAGTTGTGGGGATGTGACATCACATGTACAGTGCTGGGCTCAGTTGTGGGGATGTGACATCACATGTGAAGTGCTGGGCTCAGTTGTGGGGATGTTACATCACATGTGCAGTGCTGGGCTCAGTTGTGGGGATGTGACATCACATGTGCAGTGCTGGGCTCAGTTGTGGGGATGTGACATCACATGTACAGTGCTGGGCTCAGTTGTGGGGATGTGACATCACATGTGCAGTGCTGGGCTCAGTTGTGGAGATGTGACATCACATGTGCAGTGCTGGGCTCAGTTGTGGGGATGTGACATCACATGTGAAGTGCTGGGCTCAGTTGTGGGGATGTGACATCACATGTACAGTGCTGGGCTCAGTTGTGGGGATGTGACATCACATGTGCAGTGCTGGGCTCAGTTGTGGGGATGTGACATCACATGTGCAGTGCTGGGCTCAGTTGTGGGGATGTGACATCACATGTACAGTGCTGGGCTCAGTTGTGGGGATGTGACATCACATGTGCAGTGCTGGGCTCAGTTGTGGGGATGTGACATCACATGTACAGTGCTGGGCTCAGTTGTGGGGATGTGACATCACATGTACAGTGCTGGGCTCAGTTGTGGGGATGTGACATCACATGTACAGTGCTGGGCTCAGTTGTGGGGATGTGACATCACATGTGAAGTGCTGGGCTCAGTTGTGGGGATGTGACATCACATGTACAGTGCTGGGCTCAGTTGTGGGGATGTGACATCACATGTGAAGTGCTGGGCTCAGTTGTGGGGATGTGACATCACATGTACAGTGCTGGGCTGGTTATAATAACATGAATAAATTTACGTTGATCAACAGTAAGCATCTGAAGTCTAAAATTTCTTACTGTTACATTATTTTAGAGTTGACTTTTATATTGTTTTAGAGTTGACTTAAAAACCTCTGGATCAATAAATTTAAAAGATGTTGAAGGCTGTCACTCGTTTCAAATGATAAATTCATGAACGTTTGGTTGGCAATGCCCTGTGGATGTTAATCCTTTACTTGCTGAGAGCATCATTCAGCCTGTTTATATAACATATTCCCTACCAAAATGGTGTATCCAGTTAGTAAAAGATTCATGTCTGTGGAATAAATTATGTATGTAAAGGTTATTTAATAGAACACTCATGGACGATTGAGCTGCTATAAATGATATGCACTGGAAAAAGGCATAGTGACCATTTCAGTCTATAATTGTATATAATTGACAATCAGCATTCCATGGTTTTCATCATAGTATACATCTATACATACAACCATGGATACTTCAGCTATACCTCTGTATTGTGCTGCCCTCTGCGACCATACATTATTGTAGTGTTTACATCCAATTATGCTTTTGAGACACTAGTATCCTTAAGATATCAAAAATCTGTAAGCAATTGTCTTTTAACCTTTGTAGAAAGTGTGAACTGCATGATGAGAATGATTGACTATTTAAATCCTGTTATACAGGATTGTTGTCCATTATGAGTCGTCCCCCTTTTATTCTGAAACACACTCGCACATCTGTCATCATATTAAAACTTAGTGTTTAGTCTGTGTTGTAAAGTGAGCACATATTTATATAATGAGTCTGACCATATTCATCAGTTATCTGATGCTAGATGTTTTTACCTTGGATTTATTAGACTTTGCTTCCTCAAAATGTTCCTTTTAGGGAGTATGTTGTAACGTCACAGGTACAAATGTTCCTGTAAGGGAGTATGTTGTAAGGTCACAGGTACAAATGTTCCTGTTAGGGAGTATGTTGTAAGGTCACAGGTACAAATGTTCCTGTTAGGGAGTATGTTGTAAGGTCACAGGTACAAATGTTCCTGTTAGGGAGTATGTTGTAAGGTCACAGGTACAAAAATAGATTGATTTGGATATTTAGCTTAAAGCATATTTATGGTTTATATTAGGACATTCAAATGGCTGATTGCTCATAAAACCAAAATACATGTAGCTTGAAGATAATTAATACTGTTGTAAAGTGTAACGATAATGAAGATTTAAAGTTTTGTATTGACGTGGAAACATGATCTAAACACATCAATTATTATTTGTTTCTAAAAACGTTCATATTCACATTTTCAGCCAATTGCCTTTTTCAACAATTAAACTCAAACAATTGTTATTTTTTAATTGTTTGCAAAGGTACATGGGGTACATGGGGGCTGACGTTTTACATGTTTGCAAAGGTACATGGGGTACATAGGGGCTGACGTTTTACATGTTTGCAAAGGTACATGGGGTACATGGGGGCTGACGTTTTACATGTTTGCAAAGGTACATGGGGTACATGGGGGCTGACGTTTTACATGTTTGCAAAGGTACATGGGGTACATAGGGGCTGACGTTTTACATGTTTGCAAAGGTACATGGGGTACATGGGGGCTGACGTTTTACATGTTTGCAAAGGTACATGGGGTACATGGGGGCTGACGTTTTACATGTTTGCAAAGGTACATGGGGTACATAGGGGCTGACGTTTCAGAAATTGATGTCGTATTTTACTCTTAAAGAAGGCGATTTGCTGAAAGAAAATTTTAGTGTGAGCATTTTTCGAAAAAATATTATTCTACTGTTCTCTTTGGAACATTTTACAACATAATGTGTTGTTTCTAGCATTTTAGATCTTTGTACATTCCATTTTTACAGTTATATTGCCATATTGAAGGTAATTAAGGTTACTGTAGCCAGTACATTCTGTTATTCTTTTCCTCACTGTTAGCTTTTTTACCATAAGGAAATGTATTATGTACATAATTATGTACCATGAAAACTTATAAAATTGAAAAATGTTGAATATTGAATATTTCACTGTACACTGTTTTTTGTGTTGTTTGTTACATTTTTCTTAAGTCCGAAACATGTTTGCGTCATGTTCATATGTATGATATTTGCTCACACAATTTGTTTCATGCACAGTAAAATTTATTTCATATACCTTTTTTTATTTTCGTCATGCTGTAGATTTTACACAGCATTAACTATTTTGCTATATGTGCTTATTTTAATTGTAAACATTAAACAGTTAAAGTAGGCACATCTGATTACAATAACAGATATAATAAGTTGATCAGAATTAGTTAATGAAAGAAAAATAACATACACTACTAACATTAATAAATTAACACTGAAAAGTTATTAAAATCAAGTTGCTTTCTTAATGTTTTTGTACGCGTTATTTGTCATTAACATTTTTGAGTGTAATTAAAATAAAACTTATATAGTCAACTGTAATAAAAAGTATTTTGTTAAAGAAATGGGTCGAATTACTCCCAACTATTTATATTTTGTCAACACTGTATTTAGAGCAAGCATATTTGCAATATATTGGATCCAAATCACCCCTAATCCAAATCACAAGTATTTTGTTGAAGTATTATGGATAGAAGTTTTATTTGGAATCTTGTCACTTGTACACCTGTATGGTCCACTATAACTAGGATTTTAGAATAAAGGTAATGTTAACACATGTATTATAGAGTAGATTTAAAATAAACTTATTTGCAGAACAAAATCATAAATAAATTGGCATGCAGGAAAAATATGCTGAAGGAAATCTCATTTAAAGATATCATTTCTTCAAGCTACTTTTTTTATTATTTCTGTTGTACAAAAGACTGTCATTTTTCAACAATTTTCGGTTTTCTTACAATTAAACTTTTGGCAAGATATGATAAAATATGACCTTAGTTAGCAGGACTATTTTAATTCAGTTAATATTAATTCTGCTGACCCTAGACCGGGGGAGCAGATCCGATCAGGATGTACACTCTGTGCTGTTTAGTTGCTACAATTAGGTATTTAAATATTGTCATGCAATATTTACAATATTAAAGCGAAACACTGAGAATTTAGATCAGATTTTAGACAAAGTGTAGCATGACAATGATTGTGATGTAGCTGTTAGAGATGTTAGTGTTGGTTACAGTTATTTATGAGGCTCTTATTATATCAGGTTTGCACATTTTAAAAAAATATTTCTTTTTTTTTTTTTACATATTGACACTTCTGCTATCAAATAGTGAAGCAGAGTACAGCATATTTGTTTTATTTTGTTTTACATTTCCACATCTCCATAAAACTTACATGTATGTCCCTTTTTATGCATCTACCTAAAGTGATAAACTGATTGCAATGTTGACATTTTATTTTATGATTTTAGATCATTTGCAATATTTTACAGTTTTAATGATGATATGAGTACATTTCATTTATATTTTTTTCATTTTTTCATGCACATTGTACATAATTTTCTACACATTTACAATCATTTTCCTTAATTGTTTTCTTACTATGTTTGATACAGGACCATATGCTCTCAAAATAATTCCGTGATCGTGTGAATAAACATTTATTTTGAAATAGGTGTTTTTGTTTTTTTATTTACATATCCCAAAAGTGCTCACATAGGTGTTTACAAAGGGACATAAACATCACAGTATTAAGTCATTATACCTTTGAAGTTATCTACCTTGGTTCTGAAACATGAAGGTTGAGTCAAGTAAAACAGGCAAAATTTTATTAACCACACTTAATTACAAAAGAAATAGTAAATAAATTGCTATAAATCTTTATTGTAGAAAAAGAATACAATGGACTCAAAATACAGCCATTTATAAAATATGTAATTTTTTGTAAGCCATGTATATTGCAGGGAGATAAAACATTTTTTCAAGATTATGGTAACATAATTGTTTACTTATCTACCATATGATCGAGTCCTGTTTGTATTCCTAGTACAAGTCATAATATTGTTCCATCAAATTGTTTACTTATAATCACATTGCTTATGTTTAACAGTGTTTGTATTCAACCAAGGTCTTCACATCAAATCAGAATCATACCGTATGTAATATAATAGATACTATGTAAATAAAGTAAAAAGGTTTTAATAAATCGAAATACTTTAAAGGGTCCAACTCGAGTTTAAATAAAAAACTATTAACATTAGTTATCTCCCTTGCTAAATTTCAAAATATTTTGAGTCAGAACTCGCTACATACGTTGTTTTTTTTAATGTTTATTTCTTTAAGTAAAAAACATCTTACCTGGCTAATAAACATAATATCATTTTTTGCTGATACATGAGTGGAATTTTCGCTAGCAAAATACAATAAGTGGCTGCAACTTAATTTTATTTGTTTATTGTTACTTTTTATGTTCATATTTTTCTACGAAAAATACACTTTTTATCGTTTTACTAGAAAACTAATTAAGTCCACCATTCTATTTTATATTTAAATATTTTGGTAAACAAAAATGTTTTCCTTTTCATAAGCAGGATATCAGAGGAACATTACGTTCTTTTATGAAAAAAAATGAAGGAATTCATAATACAATAACTTAAGTAATTCATCACATTTGCTTTTGTATACAAATCACATACGACTAATCAATTTGAGTAATTTGATTTATTCTTGACAATTTCATGTACATGAACCGCAGCTGGTCAAATTTTATTGTACCCTCAGTTGTTTATAACACTGTAAAAACACACACAAAAAAACTCAAACCCTTTTTGAAGACAACAACATCGATATAAAATAAATGTTAAAGACTGTTTATTCATGCCAACCACTTACTGATGTGAAATATTACATAAAAATATACTGTGTTAATCTCTATAAACAAAGAAACATTGTGCATCGATACAATCTACGATATGGCATTCCTGGTCCCCAGTCCTGCGTCCTGTGGGGTTAGATCATTACTCATCAACTAGAAACATTAATTTACCAAGTGTTAGACTATGGTTAGAATTCGCAAACTTAACCTGTATTACCTACATATACAGACTTCCTAAAGATGTTACAAAGTACCAAGCACTTGGTTGTGATTTTAACATATGTAGCAAACTTCTGGTGGTAAATAATTGGCCGTATAAAATCTATTCCCAGATCACTTCTATCATTGCGAAGTCTCCGACAAAGACGAGTCAATGTATAAAACAAAACAAAAAGCGACAGAAACCTCATTCTCTGTCTGGACGAAAGGTAACCGACACCTTCATGTCCAGCGGTGGTTCTGTCTTCTCCTCATATAAGACGGGTCTATCTGGTGTATTCGTCCTCTTGTTCTCCCGTGCCCGTTCCTGGCGGAGAAGCTCATTACCCTTCTCGATATTCTTCCGCCGCCGGATGCGCTCGAACACTTCATGGGGTGTGTATACAAGGGGCGTAGTAATTTCAAGTTCTGGATTAACCATACAACCGCACGCGTATTTTTTCTGTTGATGAAATAGTTCCTTCGGGTGTGAAAGATAGAGCTTTTCCACCTTTTCAGGCGCCACCAGCGATCTTGTATGGACCTCCAAGCGAGGGAATGTTTTTCGTTCCTGTCTCATATTTTCGTATCTATTGTTTATTTTTGTACAATCCGTACACAGATCAGGCCCGAGCACCTCGCACTGTAAGTTTCGAAGATCTTTGAGGTCACAATCACCATCTAATCGACTGCACATGGACCGCTGTCTTTCCAAAGACATCCCAGGTCCTTTACGCACACCAGCTGAAGCAACTCGATTTTTCACCGGATTCCGGAATTTTGAGAACCCTGCGTTGTTCGCTCGCTGCATTCGAGCACTCCTTGTTAGCAGCCATCTTATTTCCGGAGGAATATTCGATGCTGAATAGTTGGTTAGTGAATTAATAACTGTGGTATGTTCAGAAGTGTTCGTGTCAAAGAGATACGTATTAAGTCTGTCAACGGAACTTAGTTCGGTTTCCCGTTGCTTTTGTTTCCATGACTTCTCACACATTGTCCGTAGAATTTGAGCGTTATTTTTGAACATGGCCTTTTGGTACTGCAGTTCCAGACGACTTTCAGGATTGAAGTGGCCGAGGGGCTTCCGTTGTCGGCGGACCGTAGAGAACATCGTGGCTGCTGTCTCTCTTGCCACCCGCGGATCACAGGACACTGCCTGCAAAAGATAAGAAATCATCTAATTATTCAAGTATTATTAATGTAGTTTGGATCGATTGTTATAATACACATGAACAACTGACCCATCTGTAAAGGCTTGCCGTGTATAGACAAAAGAGCCATGGTTTCATTAACTTAATGTCTCTGTGATGGTTGACATTGTGCCGTGTCTTTATATTCACTATGGTTTTAGTCTCATAATATAATCTAAGATATGGTCTAAAACTATTATACCATTTTAACTACAAAATACAAAATCGGACTGTGGCACATAAGAGATTCAGAGCACTGTATATACTTTATTATATATGGCGTCTTTTCTAAACGTGAAGTGTTAAATTAAAGTCTGTGGTTTCATTCATAAAATAACCCCCACACAAAACAACACCAAAAACACCAAAACAAACATAACAATAAATGACAAAACAACACCAACAAATAAACAAACGTGTGTGCAGAATATTTAGTATTATTCCGTTGACTAATATGGTTTTAACCGTAGTACATATAACATTCACATCATGAGTCCGTCTTTGTTTTGCTTACTCCTGATGTTGTTTTGTAACATAACATTTCAAAACACTCCATGACAATGCCAAGTCCATCAGTATCTTAATACTTCATTCGGAACGCCTTGCCCATTTCTACGAAAATCGTTCGCCAGAGGAAGGCGAGGTGTGCCGAATGTTCGGTACCCACGTATTATCAATCTAATACTAAACATGTTTAAATTAATACCGACATATATTCAAACTAATAAAGTTCTACCTTATCACGCTCACACGTAAATTTGAAAAATTTGATCGTTTATGAGAATAATGCGTTACTGTCATTTGTAAAAGTACACAAAACGACAAATTGTGAACCTAAAATAATCTTAACATATCAAAGAACATGCGACAAAAGGGGAATAATTGCTTTCCTCTGTAGGTCACAATAAAATTGTCGGTAGGAAACGCTAACACAACTGGTTTGTGTATCGCATCATTATCGACACTAAACTCACGTAGATTTACATCTTCCGACACTCTATATACAAGTTTTTATACTCAATTACACTTGAGAATTTTGAAGAGCTGATAGCGAAACTCCAATCTTATGCAGATAAATTGTGCGGTAGGTTATACTCTGAACAGGACATACGATACTTTATCACAACTGTCCATTCTGCACTTTGTAAATGGTTACAATTATTCCTTGATGGTTTAGCAGTCACACTTATTCACTGCAAATGTACGAAGCCTTGTGACATAAAAGCATCCAGACATTTTTTTGTCCATTATATCCTTTATTGATTACATAAACCATCATTAACTGTGTTCATTAAGTTGTCATCAAAACAACTTTACATCGCCGCATAATTTCCAAGTTGGTCGTGCGGATCTAACCTTGGATGTGATTCCGAGACGTGGAAGTAGCAGCGCACTCCTTGAAATGTGGGAATCACATTCTTCTAACTGCCCCGAGATAACGAGCACCTGCTTCACAGAAACCCACCTGGATCAAGGATAATTATGTTACCTGTAGCCATGTAAATGTTTGGGGTTCTGTGATTATAGTCATGTTAAGTAAGCCCTTTTTCAATGTTCAGCATTATTTACTTATGTTAACAATCTGCCTACATTATTTTGTATTTACATAAGCAAACGTATGCCACTTGAACGTTTGTAGACTCCGATTTATATTTGCAAAATGACGCGGAATGCTTTTTACCATTATATCAACCAGTTTACAGTAAATCTATATATTTTCAATATTGTGAGTTTTCCTATTTTACATATTTTAAATGACTTTAGAAAGTATAGGCTAGAAATCAGATTTTTGAAGGAAGTGTTATTGAGCTTTTTTAGCTTTAGGAATTAACATATATCTTATATTAAGTAGAAGTAGGAGCATGCTTGTATTTCTATGACACAAACATACCACTTGTTCGAAATAAAATGAAACATGTACTGTTACTGTGATTTACTGATGTTCATGTTTTCTTTTCTGCCAAAATGTATGTTATCAAAATTTAAAAGATCTGATCAAATTTGGTTACATGTGAGTACATATTGGTCTATTGTATCATTTTTCATTTATTTGCAACGAGTTTGACAACGAAGTTTAACCACTTTTTCTTTTTGTTTCTGCGTTATTACCTTAATATGTTTACTTGTATAGCCTATTTATGTAATCTCTCATTTATTCGAAACCAATTCACGTGCACATGCCGTCATCATTAACCGTGTATAATTTCTCATCCATTCTGTACCCAAGAAGATTATAGTCTTTTAAATGACAACTTAATCTGTTGTTTTTTTATTCATCGTAACTTTCCCCAATACAAACATGGATTTCTTATTAAACCGGGATTTTGAAGACCAGAATTAATGAGTTAACTTCAACCTTAACTGATTTTTCAAATCGGCATACTCAAAGAAGTCTTACATTTCTTTGAAAAAGAAATACTGATAACTTCTCCGTGGCATTTGATTGTGTATATCAAAAGAGTTGACGCACGCCCTCTGTCGGTAATCACTTAGCACTGTACATGCAGGCGCCGGGAGTGACTCGGGAGTAACACGGGCTTTATCGTTTCGTAAACACGAGTCTTAGGATTAATTGATGTGTTGACAAAGGTCGACTTTTAATATTGACTTTCTTTTTGTCCAACAGGGCAGGTGCCACCGCGGCAGGACCGTTAGCTAGGGGGGTCCCTCTTGTTTTTATTTCTTAAAACAACCCTTTTTTTCTCGCTGACTGTTTTTAAAGCTTGCCCCTCTTATGTAGCAAACAATAAGCTGCATATTTGTATACCGATTAATTTAATATCAAGGGTTCGTATTTTTCTCGCTACATACATGTAGCTCTTATTTGCGACAGCATTTGCGACAACCATTTCTTCTTTTATAATTTCACCCTGCAAGTTTTAAAATTCATTTTATGTGTAAACTGACTTGTGCTACATACATGTAACGTTAAACACAATTTGATATTGATCTAAATGACCATATCTTATATATATATATATATATTTACACACACATTTTTGCTAGTAAAGTTTACGTACGTTTTTAAACATTGGGATTGCCATTTATTTAATATAGTATTATATATTAACAATTTCGATAATGGCAAATGAATTACTGATTTATTGACGGAGAGACGAAGAGCCTGTACTAAAAGGATACTCGAGAAGTTATGGTGATCTTACTGTCGAACATACAAACATGTACATAGAGTCGCCATTCATTGTGTATGTTGTACACAGTACATGCCGGCGTCGGGAGTTACTCGGTATTTATCGTTTTGTAAACAGGAGTATTTCGATTAATTCATGTGTTGACAAAGGTTAACTTTCATATTGACGTTTTCTTTGTCAGACGGCGCACAACTGTCGGTTCAACGCCGGCCTTCCACTATCTTTGCGTCGGCATGGGTAGGCAGCTTTTGTTTTCATTTATGCGTGTTTATGATTAATTTCCAATTGTACAATTATTGTCTGCTTATTCTTTAAACATCGATAATTTATTATTAAGGGTAACCTATTTTGTTGCTTTTTTTGTTTACAATGTGTGCTGTGTCTTGTGTAAACCTTTGCAGACCGATTAATTATAATATGTACTTTCAATCCAAGCCTATCTTAAAAACTGCTGACTGTAATCCATAAAGCTCTATCAAAGGCTGCCGGTTTCACAGTTGTGCATCTAGTTCAACAACTGTCAGTTCTCATATTTTACCGTGACCGAGCGGTTAAAGTCTCCGACTTGTAGCGCCCCAGCCCCTCACCGCGCCCCAGCCCCTCACCGCGCCACAGCCTCTCACCACGCCATAGCCCCTCACCGCGCCCCAGCCCCTAACCGCGCCACAGCCCCTCACCACGCCCCAGCCCCTCACCACGCCACAGCCCCTCACCACGCCACAGCCCCTCACCGCGCCCCAGCCCCTCACCGCGCCCCAGCCCCTCACCGCACCCCAGCCTCTCACCACGCCACAGCCCCTCACCGCGCCCCAGCCCCTCACCGCGCCACAGCCCCTCACCACGCCCCAGCCCCTCACCACGCCACAGCCCCTCACCACGCCACAGCCCCTCACCACGCCCCAGCCCCTCACCGCGCCCCAGCCCCTTACCGCGCCCCAGCCCCTCACCGCACCACAACCCCTTACCGCGCACCAGCCCCTCACCGCGCCCACAGCCCCTCACCGCGCCACAGCCCCTCACCGCGCCACAGCCCCTTACCGCGCTACAGCCCTTCACCGCGCCACAGCCCCTTATCGCGCTACAGCCCCTCACCGCGCCACAGCCCCTTACCACGCCACAGCCCCTTACCGCGCCAGCCCCTTACCGCGCCACAACTCCTTTACGCGCCACAGCCCCTCACCGCACCACAGCCCCTAACCGCACCACAGCCCCTCACCGCGCCAAAGCCCCTTACCGCGCTACAGCCCTTCACCGCGCCACAGCCCCTTACCGCGCTACAGCCCCTCACCGCGCCACAACCCCTTACCGCGCCACAGCCCCTTATTACGCCACAGCCCCTCACCACGCCACAGCCCCTCACCGCGCCACAGCCCCTCACCGCGCCACAGCCCCTCACCGCGCCCACAGCCCCTCACCGCGCCACAGCCCCTCACCGCGCCACAGCGCCTCACCGCGCCACAGCCCCTCACCGCGCCACAGCGCCTCACCGTGCCACAGCCCTTTACCGCGCCACAGTCCCTCACTGCGCCACAGACCCTCACAGCGCCACAGACCCTCACCGCGCCAGTTCGAGTCCTGGTCGGGGCGAGAACTGTCATATGGGGAGGTTTTCCAGTTAGAATGTGGTGCGCCGGTGATTCTACACAGGCATATATCTGGGGTCTTCCTTCATTAAAAATTACCCGGATGTCACCAATATGACCACACGTGTGTCGGTATAAGCTTACAAAAGCAAAACAACTTTTCATATATTAAGTTAGTAGTTATCTATAATTTTTGACAAGGTACACTGTTATATTTCATTCATTTGATTTATTTTATCTGATCTATATTAACTGATATTCACATAGTCATACATATTTTTCAGACACAACAAAACTGCTGATTCCTGTATGAGATGAATATTGTCTCATCTAGATGTGAATCCCAAATCAAAGATTTGAACCTATAAAAAATGGTCAAAACGATTTTTATACATATTTTCCCCCTCTTTTTTAAACTTAAATTTCTTGAACTAAAAATATTCAACTATGTCTGATTACCGATAATAAAAACGGCAAAATGAGTTTATGATATTGATGCACATGCGCATCGACAAATATATTTTTGTAAAATTTTCCTAGATAAGGCTTTTAATTTATAAGAAACAAAATAAACGGGTTTTGTGTCGTAATAGTGAACTGCTCAATTATACTTCAATCAATATGAGAATCATAATACGGTTTTAACGACAGTATGAGAAACACATTAAAATGAACGCCTTAACAAATCTGGCATATTGATAATAAATCAATCCCTTCTTTCAAATGTATGAAATCTCTAATTACATGTTTGTGAGGAGAAAATCAATTGAATCACAGAGATTCAATATGTGCAAGGTAAACCATGCGTATGTGGATATTCACTTTGTAAGCCAGTTTTGGTTGTCAGTCACGTAGAACGGCCAGTTATACAGAGGCCGTTTAGATGTAATCGTATAAATGTAAATGGCTTTTCAAAGTACGTATATTTGTCACAATGGTCGATCGACATAATTTAATTGATTTCACACACACACACACACACACACACACACACGCACGCACGCACGCACGCACGAAAACACACATACTAGAATAAAAAAAGAAAGCGATATTGAAAAAAAAATACAGAGATAATTAAATGCTAAGATGTTCTTTGTCTTACTTGTGTTGTCTTGACACTTTAGTGGAAAGGTCTAATGTTAAAGTTATGTATGTAGTAACTCCACGTAACGTGTTTCCTACTTCGATGTTAATTCCCGCGAAACCATCGAACTGGTGTCAGAGGTCTTTTGTTTTGTTAAACATTTGAAACGCTGACCAATATTTAAATATAATCAATTTTCTTGAAAAAAACAACAACAAATTAGCATATCTAAAATTGTCCACAAAATCATTATGATTTCTCAAATTGCTATCAAAGAATTATTTAGAGTTAAAATTGTTTGGACATGGCCTCTTCAAGAAATTTAAAAAACAACATGTGTACATTTTAAAATAAAATGTCAAATTATCTTTACCACATATTGCTTGCAGCTTTAAGATGACATGAATAATACACAAATCTACATATAAAATGTTCTTAATCTTTCGGATCCGCTACTCTTCATAAATTTTGCAAATTATTTCCACGTAAAAAGCTCTCTTTAGCTTAAACTTCTGTTAAGTTCATTTCATAAAATTAAGAACAATTTTGCTATTAGAATGAAAAAGTAATACAACGGATTGATTGAAGATATTAATTATGTCTTATACGATTTTAAATTATGCAAATTATTTCCTCGTAAAAAGCTCTCTTAAGCTAAACCTTAGTTAAGTTCATTTAATAAAATTTAGAACGTTGTTGCTAGCAAAATGAAAAAAGTAACACAACAGATTTATCTTGAAGATATTGATTATGTCCTATAAGATGGTATTGTTTATATGAAGACAGATCAAACTGACCCAGACGCGCGATGCAATAACTCTCCAATCATGACATTTCTTTAATTTCCAAATTCTTTTGGATCTGCGGTAAAACCAAAACAAACATTGGCCCAATAAAAAGTGACACGTGTTTCAATACAACAACTAATAATTCTTTGTTACACCAAGAGATAGCAATTGCAACAACTGCTACTCTAGATCCGTGGCTTACATGTCTATAGAGTTAGTTAACGCTAAACTGCGAGCTGCAGCAACAGATATCCCTTATTGATACATATACAGAACGACTATTAGCCTAATATTTTTAATATGTACATAAAAATTCACCCGTGACACCATTAATGGACCTGATATTTTAAGCCAAACAATAAATACACCATTGCTGAATATAAAGTGAACATGTGCTGAAGTTTTTAAAGTTAAATACTCTAGCGTTTTGAACACCACTCAATCAGAACCAACTATGTTTAATACGTATATAACTTTTATTTTCCAGCTTCGTAATTTTAAATAAATACATAATTATGTAGTTTATTAATATCTAAATTCTGTTCATACATTCTCATTTACACTCTGCTCTGGCCAAAAGTAATACTTTATATTCGGCAATTTCAGTGATGGATCCAGGGGTGGGGTGAGGTATGGAGGATGCATACCTCCCCCCCCCCCCCCCCTCACACACACACCACCACCACCACCATCACCAACAACAACAACCAGGTAAAAAAGCAGATTTGTGAGAACACCTACATATAAACTTAAAACAAACTAAGCTTTTACAGAAAATTTTGTCTGTTGACTGCTTAGGCCGAAGTTACGGTCCCTTGCTGTCTATATATATGGAGTATTTACTGGGATGAAGTTGAAAGGAACTTGATTCAAAACCCCCACCCCCCAACCCCCGCCACACACACACACAATTTTTTTGGATCCGTCTCTAGACAATTTACAAGCATACGCGTCAATATTGGCTTGGCATAAAGGGAGAACGTTCCAATGAAACATTCATAACAAAGATAGGAATTTATTAAAGGAATAGTCGCAATGTGCGGGATGTATCTAAGTTGCCGAAATTCAACCAATGAATGCGTCTATCTTAACAAGCACTTCACAATGTTAGAGTAGAACCGACTGAATAATATAATTAAATTTTGTAAATGTTTTCTAACTGTACGGTAAAGTATCAGTAGTTCTGTCAAATGACTTTTGTCTGAAGTTGAATTACCGATGCTTCTCTGACCATTGAACCAATTATGCTCAAATCAATATTTATACATGTAGGATTTATAACATCTATATTCAGTAAGTAAGATGTATATTGAAAAGTTTGCAAACGAGTTTTAAGGCTTTTGATAAATAGGTTCGTTGATAAATATAGTACAAATATACGATTGGTTTTGTAAAACCGTGTAATGTTCATAATTTTGGCGTTCATGCCTTTTAATGCAAAGCTATTACTAAATGAAAAGAAGTTTGCAGCTGAGATTCGATAGATAACAGTTGAGATTCTATTGGTAACAGCTGAATGTATTGAGTTATAGTAAATGATATAAAGCCTTACCTTCTTTACTTTAATTCCCCGTCAGAAATATTCGTCCAACTTCATTTTTAAGCTTAATCTAACTGATCTCCATAACCTTGTAGGCAAGAAATATTATCCTGTTGTAAAGAATGCAGTCTTTTCACTCTGTCAAATGTGAGAGTAAAAATCCATTTTTCTTTTCAAACCGTATTGACCGTTTTTCTTTCTATTTCCACAATGCTAGACATGTTACTTCACTTCTGGAAAGTGAAATGCTGTTAATCTCATACCTGTGGTAACTATGTTGACAGAGCTGTCAACAGGTACAATATTCTGTTGTATCAAAACAACGGCTCACCTGCTTGCTTGTCAATTTTCGCACTCTCTCGACATATGCCTCAACCGTTCTCCCCTCTAACAACAATAAATTAACCTTTTACCAACATCTAGTGTCAAACCATTAGTTTAAAACGATCCTATATTTACCCGACAACCTAGTACATATACATTTTACAATTACATACCTCACAATTAAATGAAATTGTCCTATAAAGCGAAAAGACTATTTTGGTTCGAGACCAGATCCGCTTTTGAAATACCCATATCAATAGATGTCATTTTATTGATAGACTCGCCGCCAGTGAACCAATGCTTTCATTATAAATATTTTCTTAAGTGTTTATTTTTCTTATCAAAAAGCGATAGGATTACCACATCGAAACTAGAGAAGTGATAAAGAGTCGCCCCGTGTAGGAAACTAGTCACTCAAAACCGCTGACCTTGGACATTATGTTTATATTAAAATGTGTAGCTTAAGTTTATATGGAACGATGTTTACATAAGACTTATTGTATAATATTTGTATTTATATATTGCCTTGTCGGGCGTGGGTTTGTTTGCTGTTATGTGATGTATTCTTGCATGTAAGAATTAAAGGATGAAAAAGATATTTGTTTCATCAATAATTTAGGCGGCATCTCGTATTGATTTGTTTACATCTATAATATATTTAAAATAATGCAATTATGTTTTCATGTGTTTGATGTTTTATTGTTCAATAAGATATTGTTAAAGGCATGATCTAGAGGAATTTTGATTATAAATTAGTAAACGCCCAGACGTAATGAACATCGAGTACACGTTTCCCTGGCTTTAAAGAAACACCTGATATGCTAGCAAAATAATACCTGACCGTATATACAGTCTGTAATAATTATGAATCTAATATATAATATTTAATATCTTCTTCTCATCAGATAAAGGCGACTTAGCGTACGTTTAGCTTTATTTCGTGTTCTTTCTAATTAAAGACTGTTTTAGTAACTTTTAACATTAGTGTAAAATGAAATAGTTCAAACAAGTATTGTATATTGAGGAAAGAAAGCAGCCAGGACGTCATCTTGTAACATCTGACAGTTCCGACAGTGCATTGCCTGTGTCTCGGTTATTTCCGACAGAGCAGTGCCTGTGGCTCGGTTATATCCGACAAGGCGGTGTCTGTGGCTCGGTTATTTCCGACAGTTCAGTGCCTGTGGATTGGTTATTTCCGACCGTGCAGTGCTTGTAGTTCGGTTATTTCAGACAGTTTTAGTTCCTGTGGCTCGGTTATTTCCGACAGTGCAGTGCTTGTAGATCGGTTATTTCCGACAGTGCGGTGCCTGTGGCTCGGTTATTTGGCTCGGTTATTTCCGACAATTCAGTGCCTGTGGCTCGGTTATTTGGCTCGGTTATTTCCGACAGTTCAGTGCCTGTGGCTCGGTTATTTCCGACAGTTCAGTGCCTGTGGCTCGGTTATTTGGCTCGGTTATTTCCGACAGTGCGGTGCCTGTGGCTCGGTTATTTGGCTCGTTTATTTCCGACAGTGCAGTGCTTGTAGATCGGTTATTTCCGACAGTTCAGTGCCTGTGGCTCGGTTATTTCAAACAGTTTTAGTTTCTGTGGCTCGGTTATTTCCGACAGTTCAGTGCCTGTGATTCGGTTATTTCCGACAGTTCAGTGCCTGTGGCTCGGTTATTTCCGACCGTGCAGTGCTTGTAGTTCGGTTATTTCAGACAGTTTTAGTTCCTGTGGCTCGGTTATTTCCGACAGTGCAGTGCTTGTAGATCGGTTATTTCAGAAAGTTTTAGTTCCTGTGGCTTGGTTATTTCCGACAGTGCAGTGTCTGTGGCTCTGTTACTTCCGACAGTGCAGTGCTTGTGACTCGGTTATTTCCGACATCGCTGTGCTTGTGGCTCGGTTATTTCCGACAGAGCAGTGCCTATGGCTCGGTTATTTGCGACCGTGCAGTGCTTGTGGCTCGGTTATTTCCGACCGTTCAGTGCTTGTGACTCGGTTATTTCCGACCGTGCAGTGCTTGTGGCTCGGTTATTTCCGACAGAGCAGTGCCTGTGGCTCGTTTATTTCCGACAGTGCAATGCTTGTAACTCGGTTATTTCCGACCGTGCAGTGCTTGTAGCTCGGTTATTTCCGACCGTGCAGTGCTTGTAGCTCTGTTATTTCGAACAGTGCAGTGCTTGTAGCTCGGTTATTTCCGACAGTGCAGTGCTTGTGGCTCGGTTATTTCCGACAGTGCTATGTTTGTAGCTCTATTATTTCGGTAAGGGTTTCGAACATGCTTATAAATCTTTGCCAGCGGACCTCTGGTTCTACCCGCTTTAATATATAGGGATTTATAAAAAAAAGCTTCTTAACGCGTTCATAGCGATAATTAACGTGCAGATGACATGCTTATGACAAATATTAGATTGTAAATATATCAAAGTCATGCAATGAATCTGTGATGTGCCATTCACTTTTTCAAGCAGCCAGGGTGAGGGGGATACACAATTATATTAATGATAAAATTAAAAACACCATACACTTTACGTAGTAGATTTACGTGGCTGCTTGTTATGAAATCACATACAAAGACATGGTCTTACTTTTTTATTCACTGTATGTTAGTAAGTTAGCTTAAATTAATGTCCCTGACCCTTTTTAGTCATAAATTGCACATCTAACAAAGCCAGCGTTGGAATCAGACCTCAGTGTTGGTGTTGAACCTAAAGTCAGGTGTCTCCTTGTAGTTCAATCGTAAAGTGTATCTCATAAGTGTCGTTTCAATACCACGAATAACAAATACTCATGAAGCACAAATATTTCTTTAATGTTACTAATTATATTGGAAAATTTGAGCTCGAAAATTTACAAGTGACTCACATAGACAGAAAAGTTCAAAGCGACACACAGACTATGGTACTGTGTCGCTTGAAGGACAAATAATCTAAATAGGGCCTACATTTATTTCAGTATGAAAATGATATGATTACCAATTATGGTTATCAATATGCACAACTTGACAGGCACCAGCGCCATATTTATGTCCATTTTGACGTGTCGCTTCTTGTGTTATATCTTAGAATTTGCTTGAGAATGCAAATTTTCTTTTGTTACGCTAATATTTCAAAATAATACGTTGCTAGGTACACTAATTTTAAGTAACATATTACGGTTAACTTCAATAATATCTTAACTATTTTAAAAATATTAATATTTTAGTTATGTTAATCTTGTCATATAAAACATTAATGTTAGTTAATTAAATCAAATATTTCCCAGTAGTTATAAATGGTAGCGCAATTGGTAGAGCGTTGGCTCCAGGTACGTGAAGCTCCGGGTTCGATCCCGGGCCGCGACATACCAAAGTCATTAAAATGGTAGTGGTATAGCTCCCTTGCTAACGCTTAAGCAAATATAAGAGTAGTTGCACGAGTGGATGGCCTGGTATCAGGTTAATGTGACTGGGTGTGGTATCATGCCACATTCCCCGGCATGCTACACATAGTGAAGACAGTACTATATCTACTTCAAGTGGACACCGTCTCTAGATAACTGAAATACTATAGCTAGGACGATAAACCCAATCAACATCAAAGCGCTGAAAGCGTTGGAAGACTGGCGCTACGGTTGAAAGCGTAGTTCCAAGTGAGTAATCAAGATGTCTTGAACGGCGAAATGCACATTAAGGAATTGGAAAGATTGCTGTTGATGGTCTTACATTGGCTGTCATGGGGGAGCAATGAATAACAATTAGTAGTTTTCATATAAGAATTTAATGTAACAAAACTTTGAAAAACATTTGAAGATGAACAAAAGAGAGGTGGAGAAGAACAAAAGAATCAAACTTTTCCTGCACAGATATCATTACTCGAAACATATGAAACTACGTGTATGTTCTTTTCGTTTGTACGTGACAGTCACTATCAACAACATTAGCAAATAATTCAGTATATTCAGGGATTTTAACAGATCCAGATATTTGCATTTTGATGCAAGGAAAATTGAGGTTTTACAGTTTTGACCTCACCTAAATCTTAGGTTGGGGGTCATTTTGATGCAGAAGCGCAGGATAAGTGGTCAAATTTTGCAAGAATAACCATAAATGTAGTATGTTAAGCATTTAAAAAATGAAGTAAATACTAATTGGACCCTTGTAAATATATGGAAATGAAGTTAAAGCAATTTTAAAATTAGTTAAGTTCGTGAACACATAATTTGACTTGTGTCAATCTGATCATGACCCCTTGAAAATTGTCAAAGAAATTCTCAACAAAAGTGAAAGCTATTGAAATCCCTGAGTATACAGTGATAACCATTAACCTGGCTGTTGTAATTGGTTCATGCAATAGAAGTACAGTGATTGTCAACAGTAGCACAGCATGAAGGTTACGTGAACGGTTGCGGTCATCAGTATTGTAACATATATGTACATATGTAACATACATTCCACCAATGGATGTCACTGCTACATTAATATTGCTTAGGAAACTCTCAATCCACAGAAGCTTACAAAAATGGCAACCCACGCTAGATTTTCCCGCAATTTTGGTCACGTGACTGATTTGTTTATAATCGTAGCCTCCTGTATTTAGGTCTAGATTTCAAGACAAAAAATGCCTAAGTCAGTTATATTATTAAACTAACAACACACCACAAACGTTACGAAAAATGCATTATCTGAAGTTAACGATAAAACCTTCTAGTTCTAATGCAGTTATGATCAGCTTCCGCCACAACTGAAGTAGTGTCAACAATGAAATGTTCACGGCCCACGTAACTTAAGAGACTGAAACAGTTACAATCCTAATTTTTACGTCGATCGCAACAATGCATTAACATAAATATTTGCCAACTTACTTTCGGTCCTTAAAAGCTGAGCAGAAACTCGTTCAAAAGCACTCCGATCTATCCAAAATGGCGACCAACGCTATCTCCCGCTTGTCACGAGACTGATTTGTTTGTAATCGTTCTTTTAATATCCTTTCATATTTGTTCGAAAAACAACATTACATTGTCTCCTTGTTTTTATTTGTCGCATTTCCTTACAAAGGTTCGCATTACTTCGTAATATTTGTGTTTTCTAAAAACGCACTACTTCTTATGCCGCACAACTACTTGAATACGCTCTCGTGGTCGCAATGATACACCCGATGTTAAAAACCACGCGTCGCTGAGTTCACAGCATCGTTACTTAAGACTGGCGCATGCGCACCAGTCTAATAAAAATAAATCGACTTAAATCAAGAGAGGTAAGTAAAACATGCACGTACCTTAAATTTCTTATATGAGTTACCTCTCTTGTATATATTTGCCGCAGCCCTGTTTGGAAGACTTTTGATTGCGTTATTACATGATTGTTGGATTTATCAGGCCATCATCAATCTGTTAGTTATCCGGTTTCGAGATGTAGTTCTGTCTTTATTGTGTATAGCAGGCCGTAAACAACTGGCAGATTACCACACCCTGTCACAGGATCCTGCCGACCAGTTCAGTATATACGCTTATGTATATTTAAGCGTTAGCAAGGGAACTATATTTACACCAATACCATTTTAAACAACTTTGCTTTGTCTTGTTTCAACCGGGGACTTCTCATACACGGAGCCAACGCTCTTCCGCTTGCGCTTACTGGTGTTACTGTGTGCAACATCTACAGACTGAATAATGTATGTACATATTAAATGTTAAGTCATTGTACGAAATAGAAATTGCATAAAATGTACTTTAATCTTTTTTCTGGGTATAGTTAATTTTAATTCATCACAGTAACGCAGTATTTCGCAAGTGCAGATATATTTGATAATAAAACACCCATGTAAAGTTTTGTTGTTGTTTGCATCAGTTAAACTATGCGAACACTCTTTTCTTACTCTTCACAAAGTAAGACCTAAATAAAACATAATTATTACCCATTATTTTTCCAACTAAACTAAACTATCCTCACGCAAATAACCGTGCCACAATATTAACAACACTTTTGTTAAGCTTTAATTAATACTTTATAGTTTTCATATAGCAGTCATAGTTTTAAATTACAATTGAAGGAACAATATAAATTCAGGTTAAATTAATCAAACTAGAATCCCAAATGATCTTCTTTAGAATAATAAATTTACTAACAGTACCTTCGCCGACAATTAAACACGCCAGTAAACTTAACCATTTATAGTTGTTGCATTAGTTTAATTCAAAATGTGCAAATGCAAAAGTTAAATATTATTTCTGTTTTTGACTTAACCTTAAATGGCTTATTTATAACCAATTTGCTTATACACAACAAACATTATGTCAAGCATGTTTTACACAAATGCTCACAACTCAACCCCAAACGATACACACCAAGATGTTCAGGTGTGCCGACAAGGTGACCACTTTATTTTTTAGAAACATATTTTACTTAGACAGAGATACTTTATTCGTGCCTATACAACACGTGGTGCACGTGAATTTGTCTGCCACTTACAACACCCGGTCGGTTATACTATAAAGAAAAATGTGGAAGTGAATAAAGACATCCGATTATAAAGAAACGCCATGCAAGAGGCCATCTTCTGTGGGTCAGCAGATGATTTCATCAAATACTTTGTTTATTACAATTAAAATTGCAAAACTTGCTTCATATTTCATATTTATAAATGCTGTGCTTTGAATTAAGCCAGAAATGTATAGATCGAGTAAATTTTGTGACAATATATGCAAAGCATCGCAAGCACATTCTAATTATAATAAATAGTGTTTACTTTTTAAAGTGACCAACTCTTTCTATTTTTAACAATACATTGAATCGAGTTCTAGGTGTTTTTTTTCAAAGACGGACCATGGTTACATTTTTCGAAGATTTATTTTGCGTTTTATTTGAAACATTTATCAGTTTGAGAAATATGATTGACTAGGAAGTATAAGAGATATGACATAAATATCCGCTAAAATATCCACAAGTCGTCATACAATCCCATAAGTCTGAATATTTTCATTCAGAATATATGGTGCGTTATTAGATAAGTCACAAATCACCTTCATGTCTAGACATAGTATAGAGTAATCGGGACCGAAGAGACAAGCGAAATCTTATTTGGCATCAAAACCGAATTTATTCGACATACACGAATCTTGTGCGTGATTTGGCGATCAGAACACTTTTCAACCAAGACGTATCGTTAATCCAATGACTATACAGAAACGACAGAAACTTAAGCGTTGCATAAACCAATAATTTTGTCAAACTGTTTATGTGCATCCTGTCCAACGTTGATAAATAATCACATTTCGATATTGTCTTCCGTCTCATTGCACTTTGCTATGTCCAGTAGACAGCGGTTTCTAGAAGACCTCTATGGGTGCAATATATTACGTTAAGTTTATTGACAATAAATATAGATAGATAGTTTATTGAAAACAATAAGCCATCAGGCCTGTCAGTATAGAAAGCACAGTGTATAGAAATATAATATACGACGATCTGCACTACATGCTCATTGTCATGCAGCATTGTTGGTTGACTAAATGTGATGATTTTTATTACAAGCATATATATACATATACATAAATTCAATAAACATCCATGTCTGAATAAGATAATCAGAAAAGAACTTCCGAAATCCCATTAAAATACGAGTCTCAGAAAGTGACTTACCTTCTTGAAGTCTAAAGCCTAGTTTTATGAAGCAATACAGAAACTCAACGAAATATTCAAATGGCGGACCTACATGTATACTCATATTGTATTAAAAATACAATCTGTTATAAAATTATGCAAACAATGTTTTAACATTAGAAGGAAACTAGAATGCATGATGCTATAACATGTTAATTTAAATGTCACTAACAACTATCTCCTTTTACATCTATGCTAGGGATACGACCTTATAGTTGCTACTTATTTTATAAATTTGTGCAAAATAAAGCACGAAATATATCCACCATGGATTAATATACATGTATATATATATGATGTTACGTCACAAAATAGGGCACACATTTTAGCGTCATAATTCTTTTAATAAGTGGGAAATAGAACAGATTGCATTAAGTTACAGATGCAAAGGTACATTGACCGCATTCTTCTTGACCTGCCATTGGTTGTTGAGGTAAAAGCAGAAGGAACAGTTTACGATCACAGTATACATTGTGTGTATTCGGGGTAATGTACTGTCCCTTCTTCAAAGCATGCACTAAATCGTTTTACTTCCCCAGGATTAATATCTTCTACTGTATTACTTTTCAATATGACTAGAAAAAGTATGCCTTCTAGGCAAGTTAAGAAGCTCCGGCCTGCAGCCACAACACAGCCTCTTTACCAGAAACATTGCTGTTTACTTTGCACGTAGTAAGTCGATAGGTGATTACCCATGTGATCCTCATTGTTTGTCAAGTTTTAGGGATTGACCTTCTAGGAGACGATACACATCCTTAATGAATGAGGTGAATATGGTACTGGCTTATTGGCAGCCGAGTATCAGCCTCAACTCAACGCCCTTTATGTTTCTTAAGCACACCACAAAGATCCAAGCATATACATTTAAATGTCGTTCTTTGTGTCGTTTCATCAAAATGCTTAGATCCATAAACTTAGGATCTGTCCGAGACAGGAAGACACTATTCCTGAATTTCTGTTGATTTTAGAAATAACTCCAGTTCTAGGATATTTATTACAACAGTCTAAGGGTAATAAGACTTATGGCCATAACAAGGTCCTCGGACTTTGATGAAATGCAGCCTTGATTGCTTAAAGATGAACAATGGAATCAAAGACGTGATAGGCCAAGCAACTCTACTATAAGTAGTACATAATGTTACAATAAGGAAGTCTACACTGACCATTAGTTTTGGAGTTAAAGAAATGCTTATTGTAATTGAGCAATGTACTTTTAATTGTGTTTTATTATTCTATTAACTGTTCTTTTTGAGGAATTATTTTTAATATATTATAAAGATGAATACGAAAATATTTCATATCACAATTAA
The DNA here is from genome assembly GCA_007844125.1 of Sinonovacula constricta. Taxonomy (NCBI): domain Eukaryota; kingdom Metazoa; phylum Mollusca; class Bivalvia; order Cardiida; family Solecurtidae; genus Sinonovacula; species Sinonovacula constricta. The sequence goes on from CM017556.1 coordinate 2,135,810, forward strand.
AGTTACAGGGAAACAGGGTAGTAATTGTGAACATACGCTAAATGTAACAATTTCTATTAAGTGTCAAACTCTCCTATAAGGAAGTGTCCATCCCACCAGATGGTGATTTGTGTTAAATTTCGCCTTCAAGGCATACACCACAATAATATGATCAAATTTCAAGAATGCCATAGTTTCGATAAGCGTGTCAACTGTAATACATGATAAATAAACGTTGACATCGCTTTTATAAAAATGAAACCTCAACCGACAACTTTAAGAGTAAATATTCACCTGTCGTATATAAAATCACGATTTGCTTTAGACTTGGCTAATAACACCTACATAAATGGCAAAATTGCAGTGTCGTTGCAAACTACACATATCTGGTTGGTATTCAACTTACTGTATGCTGCACATCTAAACTGTAGCATTCATCTGTACATATCGCACATAACTTTTTTCTTTAAGTAGTTTCTGCAGAAAGATTTCAAAGAAAGATTCCTACATTTACTATATTTTATACACAATTATGTATTCGTGGTGCTTTCATCTGGAGTACAACAAACATTAGCAATTCTCTCTCGGAGCTCAAATCGTTAAAATATTTCAGCATTCATTCGAACATTGTGCGATTATTTGTATAATGTAGTAAAACAGTGCTACCAAATGAAGATACATACGTAACTTCCGTAAAGAAATCTAGAAGAACATAGCATCATTTATATTGACATCTCTAGGGGCGAAGTTACGACGCAATCCCGCTCCCAAGCACTTGTTTGGCTGCCTCGTCTTGATCACTGGTGAGACGAGAAGCGAAATGAAACTCAAACGTCTATCTTGCAATAGTTATTGGTATAGTGGTATGGGGGGGAAGACAATGAGGTCTATTATGTCTAACGGAATACAGATTATGGCTCTTGGTTTTGTTTACTTAATCTAGACCCGGGGCAGCCGTTTGGTGTATGTCGTTATGAAGATGGACGTCATAGGAACAGTTGATTATTTTTTGATAAGGTCAAACATCTCGAAATAATATGTCATTGTCGTTTGTTCTTTTGAAATATAGTAATTTTTTAATCAATATGAATTCCTGTTTGTGATACTTAAAATTTATCCGTTTTCTGAAACATAACTTTATTTACTGTTCCCAGAAATATATTTTGATATATAACTGCGTTTTTCAGTATTTTAATTAGAAGTTTGTCTATAAACAGAATGCCGATTTAATCCAAAATAGAAACTGCAAACTAGTATTAAAACTTAAACAGAAAACTTGTCGTCAAATGTTACTAACTAATCATTTAATTTGATTTAACTTCTAGTCACTGCCAGATAAAAAACGCCATCTTCCTTAACAGTACCTGGAGCAAGACAATCCAATGGTATTGTGCACATATTGTAAAAGTTCTAATCATCTTTAATGTTATCCATATTGTGTGCAGAACTCACTTGACCTCATATTAGAATCGGGATTGATTTGTTATAAAGAGTCGGTAAAAATTAGTGTCAGTTTAATATGTGTTTGAAATTTTCAAGTACTACTGCTCGTAAGCGTGTGTAGTGTTATATAGTTTGTAACGGTAAGCATTTAACATCACACGACAACAACTAGAACAGGTCTTCGTACATTGGAGGTTCTGAACTTAAATAGTGAATGAAAAAGTTATATAGATAAATTGTACTTAATGAGAATAAGAATAAAAAAGAACATTACGGATGTTTGTTAAGAAACATCACATAGTCCATTGGTTTGTGATTTGACTCACTGGAACGTGAATTACATGTTATCAGATACCATTAACTAAATCATTTTCGATTATCTTATGAACAATAATAACTATTCTTACAAAAATGGCAAAAATACATTTCTAGTTGAAATGAAAATACGAGTATATACATATATAACATTTTGACGCCCTTTTCTGAAATAAGATAACGCAAGTATTGTTGAGTAATATTTTGTAATGGCAATGAAAAATAAAAATTACATCATTTAAATTGTATTTTCTGTGATTATCAAACAAACGTGATATGATTTTTGTTTTCGAAAGTCACCTTTTTTAATTTTTAATTAACAAATTCAACCTTTCCGTTAGTGTTGATGAGATTGTCGTAATACCATGCTGATTTCTATATTTTAAATGATTTTTATCTGCGATGTTAAAATTGAAAGCTGTGTTCATTATTTGCATCATTAATCTCGTGCTTGCATAATAAACAATTATTGTTGATGGTTTAAACCGGCAAACAAGCACCCAGTTGGTCCCTTTGGCCGACTGACCGTTCCATGGCGGTAACTGTTGTGCTTGACCTATTTGTTTTATACCTCGTCTCACTTTTACATCTGGCTTGCATGTTAATATATTTGTCCAGATGTTGGTATATGTTACAATGCTCATAGGTCTTGTCATAATTCCTTATTTGAGAAAACTTCATTTGAAACCTATCATCATTTATTGGTAACTTCAGCTGCCTGTTTAACTCAAATAAGGTAGAAAATACCAACTGTAACTTGTATTGGCTGTGTCTTTAAAATTCTTTGACAACATTTGTAACTTCTGAAGTACTGTTGCTAGATCGCTGATTTATATTATAGACGAACATACACGTAGTACAAATGGTTTACAAGATTTATTAACAAATTCGACAAAGTGTTCATGATTAATGGTTTCTTTGATAACACACATAATACACATACGGCCCAACCTTCAATGTTAAATATAACTTCCGGTAAACGGGTCGGACTTTCAAGTACGAGATCAAAGCTTGGGGTTTTATAACTTTGAACTTAAGTCTGAGAGCGTTCTCTAGGTCAGGTTTGGTTCAGACTTACAATCTGACATGATGGCTGCACGAGGATGGCATGAGACTTCAGCTTGATGTTTCAGGTTTGGTTCAGACTTACAATCTGACATGATGGCTGCACGAGGATGGCATGAGACTTCAGCTTGATGTTTCAGGTTTGGTTCAGACTTACAATCTGACATGATGGCTGGACGAGGATGGCATGAGACTTCAGCTTGATGTTTCAGGTTTGGTTCAGACTTACAATCTGACATGATGGCTGGACGAGGATGGCATGAGACTTCAGCTTGATGTTTCAGGTTTGGTTCAGACTTACAATCTGACATATAGGCTGGACGAGGATGGCATGAGACTTCAGGTTTGGTTCAGACTTACAATCTGACATGATGGCTGGACGAGGATGGCATGAGACTTCAGCTTGATGTTTCAGGTTTGGTTCAGACTTACAATCTGACATGATGGCTGGACGAGGATGGCATGAGACTTCAGGTTTGGTTCAGACTTACAATCTGACATGATGGCTGGACGAGGATGGCATGAGACTTCAGGTTTGGTTCAGACTTACAATCTGACATGATGGCTGGACGAGGATGGCATGAGACTTCAGGTTTGGTTCAGACTTACAATCTGACATGATGGCTGGACGAGGATGGCATGAGACTTCAGCTTGATGTTTCAGGTTTGGTTCAGACTTACAATCTGACATGATGGCTGGACGAGGATGGCATGAGACTTCAGCTTGATGTTTCAGGTTTGGTTCAGACTTACAATCTGACATGATGGCTGCACGAGGATGGCATGAGACTTCAGCTTGATGTTTCAGGTTTGGTTCAGACTTACAATCTGACATGATAGCTGCACGAGGATGGCATGAGACTTCAGCTTGATGTTTCAGGTTTGGTTCAGACTTACAATCTGACATGATGGCTGGACGAGGATGGCATGAGACTTCAGCTTGATGTTTCAGGTTTGGTTCAGACTTACAATCTGACATGATGGCTGGACGAGGATGGCATGAGACTTCAGCTTGATGTTTCAGGTTTGGTTCAGACTTACAATCTGACATGATGGCTGCACGAGGATGGCATGAGACTTCAGCTTGTTGTTTTAGGTTTGGTTCAGACTTACAATCTGACATATAGGCTGGACGAGGATGGCATGAGACTTCAGCTTGATGTTTCAGGTTTGGTTCAGACTTACAATCTGACATGATGGCTGGACGAGGATGGCACGAGACTTCAGCTTGATGTTTCAGGTTTGGTTCAGACTTACAATCTGACATGATGGCTGGACGAGGATGGCATGAGACTTCAGCTTGATGTTTCAGGTTTGGTTCAGACTTACAATCTGACATATAGGCTGGACGAGGATGGCATGAGACTTCAGCTTGATGTTTCAGGTTTGGTTCAGACTTACAATCTGACATGATGGCTGGACGAGGATGGCATGAGACTTCAGCTTGATGTTTCAGGTTTGGTTCAGACTTACAATCTGACATATAGGCTGGACGAGGATGGCATGAGACTTCAGCTTGATGTTTCAGGTTTGGTTCAGACTTACAATCTGACATGTAGGCTGGACGAGGATGGCATGAGACTTCAGCTTGATGTTTCAGGTTTGGTTCAGACTTACAATCTGACATGATGGCTGGACGAGGATGACATGAGACTTCAGCTTGATGTTTCAGGTTTGGTTCAGACCTACAATCTGACATGATGGCTGGACGAGGATGGTATGAGACTTCAGCTTGATGTTTCAGGTTTGGTTCAGACTTACAATATGACATGATGGCTGCACGAGGATGGCATGAGACTTCAGCTTGATGTTTCAGGTTTGGTTCAGACTTACAATCTGACATGATGGCTGGACGAGGATGGCATGAGACTTCAGCTTGATGTTTCAGGTTTGGTTCAGACTTACAATATGACATGATGGCTGGACGAGGATGGCATGAGACTTCAGCTTGATGTTTCAGGTTTGGTTCAGACTTACAATCTGACATATAGGCTGGACGAGGATGGCATGAGACTTCAGCTTGATGTTTCAGGTTTGGTTCAGACTTACAATATGACATGATGGCTGCACGAGGATGGCATGAGACTTCAGCTTGTTGTTTCAGGTTTGGTTCAGACTTACAATCTGACATGATGGCTGCACGAGGATGGCATGAGACTTCAGGTTTGGTTCAGACTTACAATCTGACATGATGGCTGGACGAGGATGGCATGAGACTTCAGCTTGATGTTTCAGGTTTGGTTCAGACTTACAATCTGACATGATGGCTGGACGAGGATGGCATGAGACTTCAGCTTGATGTTTCAGGTTTGGTTCAGACTTACAATCTGACATGATGGCTGCACGAGGATGGCATGAGACTTCAGCTTGATGTTTCAGGTTTGGTTCAGACTTACAATCTGACATGATGGCTGGACGAGGATGGCATGAGACTTCAGCTTGATGTTTCAGGTTTGGTTCAGACTTACAATCTGACATGATGGCTGCACGAGGATGGCATGAGACTTCAGGTTTGGTTCAGACTTACAATCTGACATATAGGCTGGACGAGGATGGCATGAGACTTCAGCTTGATGTTTCAGGTTTGGTTCAGACTTACAATCTGACATATAGGCTGGACGAGGATGGCATGAGACTTCAGCTTGATGTTTCAGGTTTGGTTCAGACTTACAATCTGACATGATGGCTGGACGAGGATGGCATGAGACTTCAGCTTGATGTTTCATAAACTTAAGCCCATGGACGCACAGTGCTACAGCGGGGATTGACGAGCAAGTGGAAACGTTTGATGTCGGATTGCCGAAAATGGGATACATCTAAATGGACGTATGGCAAATGCAAAACAGTTGTTAATGAGTTCGACTGACAAACATTGGTGAAGATGTATACCAAACTTGGGTTAGACAAAATAGAAATGCATTGTTGCAGAGAACAGGATTACAAGGAAAATTAGTTCGGCTTTGTTAAAAGTCACTTTGCTTTGGCAAATGACCCTACGTTGTGTATTTTTATAATTTCTATTTTGAGTGAATTTGCATGACGTCAATGAACATTTGCCAGATAATACAGTGCAAAATATGAACTTTTACCACACCTCGTACCTTAAATCAACGTATAAACTATCTTGTCAACGAGCTGAGCTCATAATAATCTTTTTCCAATAATTTTGTTTGCAGATCGACCCACACACATTCGTGCCACCAAAAACTCCTAGATTATCACGATGATTGAGTTCCTTTATTTTGTCTCATAACTCTCGTATTCATATAAAACTTAGAGACTGGCATTAAATATAAAAGAAAGTGATTAACGTTGATATATAGTAGTTGTGGCAAACAATTAATTACATGACTGCGACTTCACATGCTATTCCCTCGGTAAAAGACTGCTATCTGGATAGATATTTGCTGCATTATTAGATAAGACACAAACAAAACTTTATTGCTGGCCAGATTTCAGTAGACAGCATTTAGAGCAACAGAGACCGACAGAAGAAAACCAATCCATTCCAATTACCTTCATTTTGTAATGATTAAAAGCATTTTTGTTGCAAAACGAAATGAAATTATTTACTTTTAGAATAGGTTGAAACTTATAATGCAGATCAAATATTTTCGAGCAATTTGTAAGTACTATCATTCAAGAAGGTAAACTATTTTCAAGAAGTACTATCAAGCTAACCAGATCATGCTACAATGCGCTGACGCGGTCAGGCTAGCTGTCATTTGTCAGCACTGAAATGGTCAGGCTAGCTGCCATTTGTCAGCACGGAAATGGTCAGGCTAACTGCCATTTGTCAGCACTGAAGTGGTCAGGCTAACTGTCATTTGTCAGCAATAAAATGGTCACGCTAGCTGCCATTTGTCAGCATTGAAATGGTCAGGCTAGCTGCCATTTGTGAGCACTGAAACGGTCAGGCTAGCTGCCATTTGTCAGCACTGAAAGGGTCAGGCTAGCTGCCCTGTAACAGTGCTGATATTGGCTGGCTAGCTGCCCTGTAACAGTGCTGATATTGGCTGGCTAGCTGCCATTTGTCAGCACTGAAATGGTCAAGCTAGCTGCCATTTGTCAGCACTGAAATGATCAGGCTGGCTGCCATTTGTTAGCACTGAAATGGTCAGGCTAGCTGCCATTTGTCAGCACTGAAATGGTCAGGCTAGCTGCCATTTGTCAGCACTAGAATGGTCAGGCTAGCTGCCATGTGTCAGCACTGAAATGGCCAGGCTAGCTGCCCTGTAACAGTGCTGATATTGGCTAGCTAGCTGCCCTGTAACAGTGCTGATATTGGCTGGCTAGCTGCCATTTGTCAGCACTGAAATGGTCAGGCTAGCTGCCATTTGTCAGCACTGAAATGGTCAGGCTAGCTGCCATTTGTCAGCACTGAAATGGTCAGGCTGGCTGCCATTTGTTAGCCATGAAATGGCCAGGCTAGCTGCCATTTGTCAGCACTGAAATGGTCAGGCTAGCTGCCATTTGTCAGCACTAGAATGGTCAGGCTAGCTGCCATGTGTCAGCACTGAAATGGCCAGGCTAGCTGCCCTGTAACAGTGCTGACATTGGCTGGCTTGCTGCCCTGTAACAGTGCTGATATTGACTGGCTAGCTGCCATGTAACAGTGCTGACATTGGCTGGCTTGCTGCCCTGTAACAGTGCTGATATTGACTGGCTAGCTGCCCTGTAACAGTGCTGTCATTGGCTGGCTAGCTGCCCTGTAACAGTGCTGATATAGGCTGGCTAGCTGCCCTGTTACAGTGCTGATATTGGCTGGCTAGCTTTCCTGTAACAGTGCTGATATTGGCTGGCTAGCTGCCCTGTAACAGTGCTGACATTGGCTGGCTAGCTGCCCTGTAACGGTGCTGATATTGGATGGCTAGCTGCCATGTAACAGTGCTGTTATTGGCTGGCTAGCATCCCTGTAACAGTGCTGATATTGGATCGCTAGCTGCCCTGTAACAGTGCTGATATTGGCTGGCTAGCTGCCCTGTAACAGTGCTGACATTGGCTGGCTAGCTGCCCTGTAACAGTGCTGCCATTGGCTGGCTAGCTGCCCTGTAACAGTGCTGATATTGGCTGGCTAGCTGCCCTGTAACAGTGCTGATATTGGCTGCTTAGCTGCCCTGTACTAGTGCTGAAAATGGCTGGCTAGCATCCCTGTAACAGCGCTGAAATGGGCAGGCTAGCTACCATGTCACGGCGCTGAAATGTTCAAGTTATCTGCCCTGTAATAGTGCTGAAAATGGCAGGCTAGCATCCCTGTAACAGCGCTGAAATGGGCTGGATTGTTGCCCTGCGCCAACGCATGTTATTAGACGGAGGAGAGATACGTCATAAAACATGTATTTCCAGTTTCTAGAACCTTAAAAAGCAACGAATTTAACGATAAAGTAAGTTCAAGTTTAAATTTATTAATGATCAATACAACTTACCACAATACTTTATTCCTATTACATGTACCCAGTAAAGTATCGTATATCTATGGACATATAAATCCCAATCCATAAAATATTTTATATATTTTAATTAATTTAAGTCTTAATTGCAGTCTATATTTGCACATTTATTTAAGTTGTTTTCACTTTTTTTAACTTGAGTGTTAAAACTTAAGTTGGAATTTGCCGGCATTTTTACCGATACAGTGCAGCGACATTTCTATCATTATAGCACAATGGCACTTATGAGGCGCCCAGGTACTGAATCTGATCGGTCCATCATAATAACACCGACGATTCAGACGCAATGCTGTCCTCTTAGCTCCGAGCGTTAAGAGGAAAGCCACTACTACCAACTTTAAAGTCTTTGGTTTGACCCGGCCGGGGTTTGAACCCACGACCTCCCGATCAGCATGCCGACGCTCTACCACCTGAGCTATTGCGGCCGGTATATATATATATATATATATATATATATATATATATATATATATATATATATATATATGTATATATATATATATATATATATATATATATATATATATATATATATATATATATATATATATGTGTGTGTGTTTCTTGTATAGCTTATATAATCATTATGACGATAATGACACTACTTTTGTTGTTGATGATGGCTGTTGCATCATTTTTTATAGTGATCGTAGTGATACTCTGCTGGTAATGGTGTTAGTGGTTAAAATGTAACTGACGATGGTAATGGTGAAGGTATCGAAGGTGCTTATAGTATTGCTGGATGTAGTTCACGTGGTGGTGCTAGGTGGTTATCATTTGTGCTTATGGTAATTTTGATGGACGGTTTTGGTGGTCCTGTTAAGGGTGGTGTTATGATGGTTTTGTTGATGATAATGGCGTTTGGGGTAATGGCTGTATTGGTGGCAATGGTGGTGTTTGTGGTAATGGCGGTATTGGTGGTAATGGTGTTGTTTGTGGTAATGGTGGTGTTTGTGGTAATTGCGGTGTTGGTGGTAATGGTGTTGTTTGTGGTAATGGCGTTGTTGGTGGTAATGGCGATGTTAATGGTAATGGCAGTGTTGCTGATAATGGTGTTGATTGTGGTAATGGTGATGTTGGTGGTAATGGTGGTGTTGGTGGTTATGGCAGTGTTGGTGGTAATGGCGGTGTTTGTGGTAATGGCGGTGTTTGTGGTAATGGTGGTGTTGGTGGTAATGGTGGTGTAAGTGGTAATGGCTGTGTTGGTGGTAATGGCAGTGTTGGTGGTAATGGCGTTGTTGGTGGTAATGGTGGTGTTGCTGATAAAGGTGGTGATTGTGGTTATGGTGGTGTTGGTGGTAATGGTGGTGTTGGTGGTAATGGCGGTGTTGGTGGTAATGGTGGTGTAAGTGGTAATGGCTGTGTTGGTGGTAATGGCAGTGTTGGTGGTAATGGCAGTGTTGGTGGTGAAGGCAGTGGTGGTGTTTGTGGTAATGGTGGTGTTGGTGGTACTGGTGGCGTTGGTGGTTAATGATGGTGTTGGTGGTAATGGCGGTGTTTGTGGTAATGGCGGTGTTTGTGGTAATGGTGGTGTAAGTGGTAATGGCTGTGTTGGTGGTAATGGCAGTGTTGGTGGTAATGGCAGTGTTGGTGGTAAAGGCAGTGTTGGTGGTAATGGCGGTGTTTGTGGTAATGGCGGTGTTGGTGGTAATGGTGGTGTAAGTGGTAATGGCTGTGTTGGTGGTAATGACAGTGTTGGTGGTAATGGCAGTGTTGGTGGTAATGGTGGTGTAAGTGGTAATGGCTGTGTTGGTGGTAATGGCAGTGTTGGTGGTAATGGCAGTGTTGGTGGTAAAGGCAGTGTTGGTGGTAATGGCGGTGTTTGTGGTAATGGCGGTGTTGGTGGTAATGGTGGTGTAAGTGGTAATGGCTGTGTTGGTGGTAATGGCAGTGCTGGTGGTAATGGCAGTGTTGGTGGTGAAGGCAGTGGTAGTGTTTGTGGTAATGGTGGTGTTGGTGGTAGTGGTGGCGTTGGTGGTTAATGATGGTGTTGGTGGTAATGACGGTGTTTGTGGTAATGGCGGTGTTGGTGGTAATGGTGGTGCTGGTGGTAATGGCTGTGTTGGTGGTAATGGCAGTGTTGGTGGTAATGGCAGTGTTGGTGGTAATGGTGGTGTTGGTGGTAATAGCAGTGTTGGTGGTAATGGTGGTGTTGGTGATAATGACGGTGTTGGTGGTAATGGCGGTGTAAGTGGTAATGGTGGTGTAAGTGGTAATGTCAGTGTTGATATTGGGGATGATCGTGACGTATGATCAGAATGATGCTTGTGGTGGTAGGGAAAGTTATGATAGCTGTGATGGTGCGTATGGTCCCATGTACCACTCAATGCATGGTCCATACAAATATAAATGTAATTGAAAAAATGCCATCATTCATTGTGAGTTGTATACGTCTGGTTGAGTCTGTACGTCTCAACAAAGTAGTACATCAAATTGTCACTTGTATTATTGGGCAACATGAAACGTGCATTCATGCGTAGTCGTTTGTTCATTTGGCAAGTTGAACAGTTTACAAACTGACTAAACAACCTAGTTTAAGTCCACGTGTTCCTAGAGTATGTCTCTATGAGACCGCCAAGTCTCTGATAGAGACTTATAAGTACCAGCTTCATCTTGTAATGCTTTATAAAGATTTTCAACGAACTGAGCTCAAAAGCGTGATCCATACAGTTGTATTTTAAACAGATCTACCTGTTAGTGAATCAAATGCATCTAAAATGAAATCGGCTGTATTTCCTCAATTTAATCGAAATATCTTATATTGATATTGAACTTAAGCAGTTTTGTATTTAGTTTTAAAGAACGTCAGAGAAAAGATTAACGATGATATATACTAGTTCTGACATTCACTTCATTTAAATGACGTCCACATCACATGCAATTCCCCTCAGTAAATGACTACAATCTTATTAGATATTGCTGCACTATGAGATATGACGCAACTCAAACCTAATGGCTGGACAGATTACAGTAAACAACCTTGGAGGAGGAAAAATGGAAACCAATCCTTTTGCGTATCATAATCGATGATCGATGCGATAAACAGGAAACATATATTATAAAGAGTTGTCTAATATACTTTATACAACATACGTTAGAAATGCATTTAAAAGTCGAATGTGAAATCAGTTTTATAAAACAAGTCAAATCTTATAAAGTAAAACGATACTCTATTTGATACTACTCGTTCTTCTTTTATAAAGTGAGAATACTGTTCTTTCAAAGAAGTCTCCGAATGACTGAACGCTTTGTTAGATTTATTCTTTTACAAAGAAGGACGATTCTAAACCTTGGTAACTATTCCCTTCAAGTTTATGTAGAATGTTGTCAACACATTAGTACGGGAGATGACACACTCATTCCTCATGTTTGGTCTCTGTGTGATAGAGATGTATTTTATATATACCTCAACTATAGACTAGGTTCGATAATCATCAATGTACCGAACATCTACATTCCCATTAAAATTACCTTTTAGTAAACATTTCAGTGTTCAAGAAAGTTGTCGATACGAGTTACGACTGTAGGCACTACGATGGAATTAGGTTCTTGTACAACATGTGACAAAAAACAAGTGTTACTATGTCGGCTAAATCTTCTAACTTAATAACTTTCACTCAGCTATACACATTTATGTTCAGTATGACGATTCACTTCCATTTACTGTAAACTACATAGTTGTCATCTTCATTGTTTATTGATTATGTATTAATAATGAAATGTTTCATTGAGTAATCACGTTAACATTGTCTACAATGCCTAAATTATCTTTTAGGCATTTTAAAACGTTCTTATATACATAATACTGAATACGCCATTTCTTATCTTAAATGTTTAACAATAAGCAGAAGATTGACGATGCTGTGCACTACTTTGACAAACTAATTCCACCTTGTGACGGCAAGTCTATCTTGATGTGTTATAAGTTTATCATTTATATCTTTATAATAAATTGCTGTAATATCAAAGAAGATCGACCTCTATGACCAGATATATTGCATTAGACAGCCAATGGAGAAACTGGCACCAAAAAGAGAAGTCGATCCTTGTTCCACTCTGTGATGGAATTTCATGACTTGCTTGATTTTCTTGAGACCATTATTTATCGAGAACAAAAGAATGCATGACTGATAATTCTTGAAAAGTTTTGAGCTAACATAAGGAAAAAAGTAATCTGTTTATAAGTTATATCAAATGTTTACAAAAAATATTTACATGAAATTAGTTAGTACTTATATGCTTTTTAATGGTTAATCAAACACATTATATATTTATAATATAAAAATACAGCCATAAAGCTGGACATAAAGTCGACAGCTGGGCTCCGTCCGTCTACGATTGTTTCATTACTTTAAGCACAGGCACTTCCGGAACTGTAGTGCTGATCTCGGTGAATGGCTTCAAGCTTTCTTGCGCACGCTTGCAGCAGATCCAACTCGATTGCGTATCTGGAATTGCGTACTTTGCATGAAGGTAAACAGTACCGTACATGTCTAATGAATTAGAATGAAGAATAAATTACAGCAGATTAACCCGAAAACCGAAATCAACAATTATACTGAAAATGTTGCTTCTTTGAAGATCGCGAAGCATTTATCAGATTGCCAGTCATGGGCGGCTGCAATCGATTATAGTTATAGTTATGTCTCATTATTTTGGACCTGGCAGCATCAGTAAAATAACATGTCGCAACATCTTATTTAAAATAACTCGTATATCCAATAGTGACCTACGCCAGTCAGGAAATTAACTTCTGTCTACGGTCGATTTTTTGGCGGATTGAGCTGCCAGAATGTGGAACCCACTATCCTTAACAGAACATCGAGGATGCAAAGTCGATGATATTTTGCCTACATGGTTAGATGCTCGATCGCATGTGAGTCTCATTAGACCTTGTAATTTGATAGATGCCCCATTGATGCCCTCTGGATGCCCGATTAATGCCCCATGGATGCCCTATTGATGTCCTGTTGATGACCATGGATGCCCCATTGATGCTCTATGCATGTCCTATGGATGCCCCATTGATGCCCTATGGATGCCCCATTGATGCCCTATTGATGCCTTATGGATGCCCCATTGATGCTCTATGCATGCCCTATGAATGCCCCATTGATGCCCTATGGATGCCCATTGATGACACATTGATGCCCTATGGATGCCCCATTGATGCCATATTGATGCCCCATTGATGCCCTATTGATGTCCATTGATGTCCCATTGATGCCCAATTGATGCCCCATGGATGCCCTATTGATGCCCCATTGATGCCCACTTGATGCCCTATTGATGCCCACTTGATGCTCTATTGATGCCCCATTGATGCCCACTTGATGCCCATTGATGCCCCATTGATGCCATATGGATGCCCATTGATGCCCTATTGATGCCCCATGGATGCACTATTGATGCCCCATTGATGCCCACTTGACGCCCTATTGATGCCCACTTGATGCCCTATTGATGCCCCATTGATGCCCTATGGATGCCCCATTGATGCCCTATTGATGCCTTATGGATGCCCCATTGATGCTCTATGCATGCCCTATGGATGCCCCATTGATGCCCTATGGATGCCCCATTGATGCCCTATTGATGCCTCATGGATGCCCCATTGATGCTTTATGCATGCCCTATGGATGCCTTATTGATGCCCTATGGATGTCCATTGATGACACATTGATGCCTTATGGATGCCGCATTGATGCCATATTGATGCCCCATTGATACCTATTGATGTCCCATTGATGCCCTATTGATGCCCCATTGATGCCCCATTGATGCCCTATTGATGCCCCATTGATGCCCACTTGATGCCCTATTGATGCCTTATTGATGCCCTATTGATGCCCTATTGATGCCCATTGATGCCCCATTGATGCCATATGGATGCCCATTGATGCCCCATTGATGCCCTATGGATGCCCCATTGATGCCATATGGATGCCCATTGATGCCCTATGGATGCCCATTGATGTCTCATTGATGCCATATGGATGCCCATTGATGCCCCATTGATGCCCTATGGATGCCCCATTAATGCCATATGGATGCCCATTGATGTCCCATTGATGCCCCATTGATGTCCCATTGATGCCATATGGATGCCCATTGATGTCCCATTGATGCCATATGGATGCCCATTGATGCCCCATTGATGTCCCATTGATGCCATATGGATGCCCATTAATGCCCCATTGATGCCCTATGGATGCCCCATTTATGCCATATGGATGCCCATTGATGTCCCATTGATGCCATATGGATGCCCATTGATGCCCATTAATGCCCTATGGATGCCTATTGATGTCCCATTGATGCCATATGGATACCCATTGATGCCCCATAGATGCCCCATTGATGCCCCATTGATGCCATATGGATGCCCCATTTATGCCATATGGATGCCAATTGATGTCCCATTGATGCCATATGGATGCCCATTGATGCCCATTAATGCCCTATGGATGCCCATTGATGTCCCATTGATGCCATATGGATGCCCATTGATGCCCCATAGATGCCCCATTGATGCCCCATTAATGCCATATGGATGCCCATTGATGTCCCATTGATGCCCCATTGATGTCCCATTGATGCCATATCAAATGCCCATTGATGTCCCATTGATGCCATATGGATGCCCATTGATGTCCCATTGATGCCATATGGATGCCCATTGATGCCACATGGATGCCCATTGATGCCCCATTGATGCCCCATTGATGCCCTATGTATGCCCCATTGATGCCCATTGATGTCCCATTGATGCCCTATTGATGTCCCATTGATGCCATATGGATGCCCATTGATGCCCCATTGATGTCCCATTGATGCCATATGGATGCCCATTGATGCCCCATTGATGCCCTATGGATGCCCCATTTATGCCATATGGATGCCCATTGATGTCCCATTGATGCCATATGGATGCCCATTGATGCCCATTGATGCCCTATGGATGCCCATTGATGTCCCATTGATGCCATATGGATGCCCATTGATGTCCCATTGATGCCCTATTGATGCCCATTGATGCCCCATTGATGCCATATGGATGCCATATTGATTCCCATTGATGCCCTATGGATGTCCATTGATGCCCCATTGATGCCCTAGTAATTTCCATTGATGCCCCATTGATGCCCTATTGATGCCCTCTTGATGGCCATTGATGGCCATTGATGCCCTATTGATGCTCTATGGATGCCCTATTGATGCCCTATGGATGCAATATTGATGCCCTTTGATGCCCTATTGGTGCTCTATGGATGCCATATTGATGCCCTATTGATGCTCTATGGATGCCCTATGGATGCCCATTGATGCCCATTGATGCCCTATTGATGCTCAATGGATGCCCTATTGATGCCCTATGGATGCAATATTGATGCCCTTTGATGCCCTATTGGTGCTCTATGGATGCCATATTGATGCCCTATTGATGCTCTATGGATGCCCTATGGATGCCCATTGATGCCCTATTGATGCTCTATGGATGCCCTATTGATGCCCTATGGATGCAATATTGATGCCCTTTGATGCCCTATTGGTACTCTATGGATGCCATATTGATGCCCTATTGATGCTCTATGGATGCCCTATGGATGCAATATTGATGCCCTATTGGTGCTCTATGGATGCCATATTGATGCCCTATTGATGCCCTATTGATGCCCTATGGATGCCCCATTGATGCCCATTGATGCCCTATTGATGCTCTATGGATGCCCATTGATGCCCCATTGATGCCCTATGGATGCCCCATTGATGCCATATGGATGCCCATTGATGCCCTATTGATGCCCTATTGATGCCCATTTGTTTCCCATTGATGCCCCATTGATGCCCTATTGATGCCCATTGATGCCCCATTGATGCCCTATTGATGCCCCATTGATGTCCCATTGATGCCCTATGGATGTCCCATTGATGCCACATTGATGCGCTATGGATGCCATATTGATGCCCTATTGATGTCCCATTGATGCCCTATTGATGTCCATTGATGCCCCATTGATGCCTTATTGAAGCCCTATGGATGTCCATTGATGCCCCATTGATGCCCCATTGATGCCCTAGTAATGTCCATTGATGCCCCATTGATGCTCCATTGATGCCCTAGTAATGTCCATTGATGCCCCATTGATGCCCTATTGATGCTCTATGGATGCCCTATTGATGCCCATTGATGCCACATGGATGCCCATTGATGCCCCATTGATGCCCTATGGATGCCCCATAGATGCCCCATTGATGCCCCATTGATGCCCTATGGATGTCCCATTGATGTCCCATTGATGTCCTATTGATGCCCCATTGATGCCACATGGTTGCCCCATTGATGCCACATGGATGCCTATTGATGCCCATTGATGCCACATGGATGCCCCATTGATGCCACATTGATGCCACATTGATGCCCATTGATGCCACATGGATGCCTATTGATGCCCCATTGATGCCCTATTGATGTCCCATTGATGTCCCATTGATGCCCTATTGATGCCCATTGATGCCACATGGATGCCCATTGATGCCCCATTGATGCCCTATTGATGTCCCATTGATGTCCCATTGATGTCCCATTGATGCCCCATTGATGCCACATGGATGCCCCATTGATGCCACATTGATGCCCTATGGATGCCCATTGATGCCACATGGATGCCCATTGATGCCCCATTGATGCCCCATTGATGCCCTATGGATGCCCCATTGATGCCCATTGATGTCCCATTGATGCCCTATTGATGTCCCATTGATGCCCTATGGATGCCCCATTGATGCCCTATTGATGTCCCATTGATGCCCATTGATGCCACATGGATGCCCATTGATGCCCCATTGATGCCCTATGGATGCCCCATTGATGCCCTATTGATGTCCCATAGATGCCCTATTGATGCCCATTGATGCCACATGGATGCCCATTGATGCCCCATTGATGCCCCTTTGGATGCCCCATTGATTCCATATTGATTCCAATTGATGCCCTATTGATGCCCATTGATGCCCTATGGATGCCCATTGATGCCACATGGATGCCCATTGATGCCCCATTGATGCCCTATGGATGCCCCATTGATGCCCTATTGATGTCCCATTGATGCCCTATTGATGCCCATTGATGCCACATGGATGCCCATTGATGCCCCATTGATGCCCTGTGGATGCCCCATTGATACCATATTGATTCCAATTGATGCCCTATTGATGCCCATTGATGTCCCATTGATGCCCTATTGATGCCCCATTGATTTCCCATTGATGCCACATGGATGCCCATTGATGCCCCATTGATGCCCCATTGATGCCCTATGGATGCCCCATTGATGCCCATTGATGTCCCATTGATGCCCTATTGATGCCCATTGATGCCACATGGATGCCCATTGATGCCCTATTGATGCCCTGTGGATGCCCCATTGATACCATATTGATTCCAATTGATGCCCTATTGATGCCCATTGATGCCCTATTGATGCCCTATGGATGCCCCATTGATGCCATATTGATGCCCATTGATGCCCAATTGTTGCCCTATGGATGCCCCATTGATGCCCCATTGTTGCCTTATTGATGATCTATGGATGCCCTATGGATGCTCTATGGATGCCCTATTAATGCCATATTGCTGCCCAATTGTGCATACCATTAATCGTAGTGAGGCTTTGTATATATATTTATTATTGTCAGGTAGGGTTAGTTGCCAAAACATTTTAGTTTCCAAATAACATCTACCAAATGTTTGCTAAGTTAAATTGGTTAAAATTGTTTCAATCCTGTTTTACTTTGCTAAAATAGAATCAACAACAAACAACATAACAAGAACAAAAATCATATATTGAAAACGTTGACACACACGTTTATTTATTCAGAAAGAGTTATCTTTTATGCCATCTAATTAAATATGTAAAGATTATTGCAGGCAATAATTATTACTTTGAAAGACAAATTAAGACAAATGCAATTTTGATATATGCTGGTTGGGCTGGTATTTCATGGGCGGTATTTCCACAGATACATTGGTGGCAAGACTGGACTATTTTTCAAATATTGTGGTGTTTCATGGGTGGTGTTTCCACGGGGCGATTGCTGGCAAAACTTGACTACAGATCAAATATTGTGGTGTTTCATGGGTGGTGTTTCCACGGGGCGATTGCTGGCAAAACTTGACTACAGATCAAATATTGTGTTGTTTCATGGGTGGTGTTTCCACGGGGCGATTGGTGGCAAAACTTGACTACAGATCAAATATTGTGGTGTTTCATGGGTGGTGTTTCCACGGGGCGATTGCTGGCAAAACTTGACTACAGATCAAATATTGTGGTGTTTCATGGGTGGTGTTTCCACGGGGCGATTGGTGGCAAGACTATACTACTTATTGAATTTGGACTAGATTGCTACCTCGCGTCTGTTTGTATAATTATTGTCTGCATCAAAACATACGGCAACAAGGTAAGTTCTGATGTCACTCGAAGATACGTCAGATCGCGAGAAATACGCTCAATATCTTGATACGTTACCAGTGTTAAAATAACTGCAACAATATATATGTTTGTACAGTTATGCAAAATAGTGTTTTACGTCTCGTTTAACAATGGTTCTTAGTTAAGATCATATATAACAGCTAAGCGGCCAATATTTGATAACGTATTTTAATTGCTTTAATTGCTTTCAAGTTCCAGAAAGTGTTTCAGTATATATTTGTTAACTTGAACGTGTCTTAATTCAACAGAAATATTATTGTACTTTAGTCTCCCATTGAGATGTCTGATTTATAAATTCCAAGTTTATTTATTGCAAGTAAGGTTTCAAGTAGGGTTTACTTTGGCAATAAGCTATAAACATTGTGGGAAAATAACCAATAACAGTTTATTTAAATTCCGTAGCTATAAGCTGAATATTAACAAATAAAAAAAATATAATACAAATCTTCATTTGAAATATTTTGATATTTGCACAGTTTAAAGTAATTTTAGTTTCACGCTAAAGGCATTGGAAATTCTTAAGAGCCGACCCTCCACTAAAAAGGAAAGAAAAGAAAATGATAACAATGCCATACTGTGAGAGCACAGCTGGGCACTTTATTAGTTTTTTAGATAGAGAAGTGTCAGAGGGGAAGAGGTCGTAAGACAATTAGTCACACCTGATGCACACTGGCTTACTACACTGCCATTGGCCAGTAACATGCTAATTCCCACCCCTTTCCTGATACCACTGCCATTGGCCAGTAACATGCTAATTCCCACCCCTTTCCTGATACCACTGCCATTGGTCAGTAACATGCTAATTCCCACCCCTTTCCTGATACCACTGCCATTGGTCAGTAACATGCTAATTCCCACCCCTTTCCTGATACCACTGCCATTGGTCAGTAACATGCTAATTCCCACCACTTTCCTGATACCACTGCCATTGGTCAGTAACATGCTAATTCCCACCCCTTTCCTGATACCACTGCCATTGGTCAGTAACATGTTAATTCCCACCCCTTTCCTGATACCACTGCCATTGGTCAGTAACATGCTAATTCCCACCCCTTTCCTGATACCACTGCCATTGGTCAGTAACATGCTAATTCCCACCCCTTTCCTGATACCACTGCCATTGGTCAGTAACATGCTAATTCCCACCCCTTTCCTGATACCACTGCCATTGGTCAGTCACATGTTAATTCCCACCCCTTTCCTGATACCACTGCAGCGTAAGGCTGTGTCCAGCCAGCTACAGCCACCCCACCCACACATCATTCCTTAAACCCATTAACCTCCCTCTGTGATCACAGTCTGAGGCCTGGTAAGAGTTATTCCAATTTTCAAACCCTTTAAACGGATACAAAAAAATGAGCCAATTCAAGGTATATCATAAACAAAATAACTATTTGATCAATCCAATAAGACTGATATTGGTTTGCGAAATACTGTGAAGTACACAAATTTGGTAGAAGAAAAATACGATGCCATATAACAATTGAAACATATAATTCATTTAAGTGACATCGAGTTCAAATGCAATTAATCTGTAAAGCGTTGTTGTCTGTTCAGATATGGCTGTATTATTAGATTAGAAATATTTTGATGTTCATGGCTAGACGGTTTGCAAGAGGAAACCTTTTGAGCATTCGGGACGGAGACGAAAACTAATCCTCCTTTCCAATCTTAAGAGAATTTATTCGATAAATAAAAATGATTTGTTTACCAAATGTCTCAACCAAACCTGCAGAGAACCAATAATTGTTAGAAGTGCAAACAAACTTAATATTAATCGACCAGTGAGGTTAGATTTTCGACGACTGACTTAACGGGTACTTGGCACACATAACAAAACGCATAACAAATCTTTATTTAAACTTTATGCGAAACGATAACTAAAACTTATTCATTTTTTACTGTACTTTGTGTTTACTGAAAATATATATTTTGATTAAATCAAAATTATTACAGCACATTTAGAGAACATGGTAAGTACGCTTAACATAAAGAATTACAAGCTTTTAAACGCAGTTTTTTTTTCTTAGGGAAATGTTTGTCAATAAAGCAACCGGTTGTTCATTGTTTTTGTAACATTTATTCCACTAAAAGTCTAAACATTAAGTACTAGTAATAATTAAAACAATAATCTACCGATAACAAAACAAAACAACAACAACAAAAGCAACAACAAAAAATAACAACAAATAACACAAAAACAACCTATGCCGCGTCATATTTGATTCCTTGAAGAACATTTATGTATTAACGCATTTACAGTTAAATTGCAATACTCTTTCTGCTTTAATGGTAAAATAAGTGAGAAAAGTTACCTTGCTCGAGTAATGTCAAGGTTTGTGACGTCGTTAATGTGTTAAAAAACTTACAACTCTAAACTTATTTAGGTAATTTATTAGCATATATAGTGGTGGGTAAAGTACATCTAAGACTTAGCCTGCATTTGATCATTATTTCGGAATTATATAGACAAATATGACTAGACATCGTCTTTTGTTTCTGCCATAACAAGTAAAGTAATGGCTGAATATGGTGGTAGAGGAATATGTATTGCCGTGTAGTTAAACGAAGGAATTAAGTGGCATATTCACACACACACACACACACACACACACACACACACACACACACACACACACACACACACACACACACACACACACACACACACACACACACACACACACACACACACACACACACACACACACACACACACACACACACACACACACACACACACACACACACACACACACACACACACACACACACACACACACACACACACACACACACACAAACGCACGCACGCACGCACGCACGCACGCAAAAGGCGTCGTAAGAAGTTGTCAAAAGCTGCCCTTTCAAGATCACAGTGAAGAGCAGTGAAAATAATTGCGATTGTTTTGTATGTAATCCCCCATCCCCGACGACCTACATGTACTATCGAGAGTCCAGTTTTTGGAACACCTTGTTTATCGATTGTATTCAAATAAATAGATTTATTATTTTTATCTAAAATCATTGGACATGTCCTGCAAGGTCTTATTTTGATTTCACCTGTGGTCTGGAACATTTTACAAGGTTTTAATTGCCATAAAACCATGCATAAGACGACCATAGTAATTGATTCAATAAATTGTGCTGAAAATAAAAGAACTCAATTATTTCATTATTTCAACTAATTGCTTTTGTTTTGTGTATGCAATTTGGATTACAAGCTATCGCCATCCTTGAAGAATTCTATTCACAACAAATCGTAAAATGATCTGGACATTGATCAAGTAACTAGAGTTTTATGGCAAATTGAATTGGCTCTTAAAATGTATTTAAAAAATATATTTGCTTGTTAACCTATCCATTGATGTTACTAGGACATGGAACATATTGCTCCGAAAATTAATAATAAATACTTTGTTGTGAAGCTTATTGATGGCGATTTTAGTCTGTTGCGACATTGATTGTGGCTATCATTTTTGTAAAAGACTTTAAATTTCAATTATATTTATATTTCGTATCTCATAGCATAATGCACCATTTTAAGCAGGATAACGAACGTATGTTGACTTGTGGTAACTGTATAAGTTATATAATATTTCAAATTTATTTTGGTCATATTGTTCTGTATTATATTTTGATTATGTTTACTCGAATGATAAAAGGAATATTTTTCAGCTTTTAACTTTTCGATATGATCAACGTTTTATTTATTTACTATCTCATATGAATAAATCGATTTGTGTGCCGAAAGGACTGATATTTATTTAACATTAATAATATTTTTATTTGTCATGCTCATATATTAAACACAAATATTGTAAAAACTGTTTAGTCTAAATGTACAATTAAAAGCATGGCGGTAAAATTGAAAAACGTTTAATTTTTTTTATTATTTTCATTATGCAAATAACAGTATTCTGACCTCAACATATATATCTTTGCTTTCAATAAATAATACATACATTTATCGACATAATAATTTTAACCGGATTCTTAAAGAAAAGTTGGCACTTTTTAAACATAATAACTACACCAATATTTGTATATATAATATCAATCTAGTTATACCAGTTATAGTATATAGTTATACCAGTTATAGTATATAATTATACCAGGTATAGTATATAGTAATACCAGTTATAGTATATAGTTATACCAGTTATAGTATATAGTTATACTAGTAACAGTATATAGTTATACCAGTTATAGTATATAGTTATACAAGTTATAGCGTATAGTTATACCAGTTATAGTATATAGTTATACCAGTAACAGTATATTGTTATACCAGTTATAGTATATAGTTATACCAGTTATAGCATATAGTAATACCAGTTATAGTATATAGTTATACCAGTTATAGTATATAGTTATACCAGTAACAGTATATAGTTATATCAGTTATAGTATATAGTTATGCCAGTTATTGTATATAGTTATACCGGTCGGTTATAGTATATAGTTATACCAGTTTTCACCTTTGATATACAATAAATTACTGCACGTATATTGCTGAGAAGTTGTTTACAAACACATAAAAACTTACAAATGTTTTATGAATACGTCCTTTGACAACATGTTAAATATTGATACTGAAGGGCATACAGCCTTTAAAACCAATATTAATCTTTCATAATATATACTTGGCCCCTGAGCTTCCTCCAAACAAACATCGCTTACATTTTAACATGATATTGTATAGCATATTTCAACTAAATCTTAATTACACAGATACACAGACAGCCAACATGTATGTATGCGTAATTTGATTCAACAAGAACTCCATAATGGCAACAGTTGTTTGACTGAAATATATTTCGTTTTGCAGCGGTCGATCAAAGTACCCGGAAACATATTAGGGACAGCCACTTGTAAGACCCCGACTGATTAAACTTCTGGTAATGTAAGCTATCATATGCTACTCAGTTAAAAGGACGCAATATGACAAATGTTATATTAATGCATCCTCTTGTGGTCGACATTAATTCGGTTATGTTTTACCGAACGTAAAAAGAACAACCAAATATGGATACCGATTTCCTAACGAACGCAGGCGTGAAATAGTACAGATGTTGAAATGTTAAATAAATACTCGTTGACATTGGACTGGCGTATACATTTTTTTCTTATGATTTTTCTTTTAAAATTTTAGTAAATGTTGAAATACTCATTAAACAATTTCATTTTTCAAGGTTAACTTTAAATAGAAAACAACACCAACAAAAACAACAACAACAGCAGCAGCAACAACAACAACAAGGACTAAGCCTTGAATATCATTGGAGCGACAAAGGCCAACACGTATAAAATGCTACACATATTTAACTTTATATATTTAATTAAAAAACTTCAAATATTGTTAAGTACATTTTGTGATATCAATTATAGTTCCATATCTTTGAAATAAATATGCTTCGGTTTGTTAAGCATTGGATGATTATCAAATAATGCTTAACCATTATAAAATCTATCATTTAAATTGAAATCATCCTATGAGTCTCTTCAAAGTGATAACGTTAGTACATGTATTCTAGTTCTTACAAGGTAAGCGTATTGTAATATAAAGTACTATACACCTCGTACAACATGTATAATGTATATCTACAGGTGAAAGCTAATATCATATATGTTCGTTAAAAGTTGTTTCTTAAGCATAGTATCATTCATTGAGATATTTAAATGCATGTTGAACGTGCACCTTTACCCATACAATTATACGAATTCTATTGTTAAAGTTTACAAACACAACTTTAAGCAGCACGTGTCGTAAAGTGAACAGCTCTTCACTGATCCAGTACAACTGAACAATATCCTCTTTTATTCATTTCTTGTCCTATGTTTGATGTATTGATACAAAGGTTTGGCGGGGGTTTGTGAAGTACACAAATACAGACGAAAACAAAGTGACGATGATATGTACAACATGTGACAAACAATTAATTTAAGGGACTTCGAGTTCACAAGCCAATCGTCGGTATATTGTGCTATCTGTAGATATCTGTATTACTGCATTATTAGATAAGAAACAACTTGGCTTTTTTGTCTAGACGTGCTGCTATGGAAAGACTTTGAAGCAATCGGAACAGAGACAGATACTCAATCCTTTTGCGCATCTAAAGCGAACTTATTTAATAAATAAAAACCCTATGCATGAATTGTCTACCAAATATTGTCTCAATCCAAACCCAGGAATGGTCTACCAAATATTGTCTCAATCCAAACCCAGGAATGGTCTACCAAATATTGTCTCAATCCAAACCCAGGAATGGTCTACCAAATATTGTCTCAATCCAAACCCAGGAATGGTCTACCAAATATTGTCTCAATCCAAACCCAGGAATTGTCTACCAAATATTGTCTCAATCCAAACCCAGGAATTGTCTACCAAATATTGTCTCAATCCAAACCCAGGAATTGTCTACCAAATATTGTCTCAATCCAAACCCAGGAATTGTCTACCAAATATTGTCTCAATCCAAACCCAGGAATTGTCTACCAAATATTGTCTCAATCCAAACCCAGGGTCGTCGAATAATAAGATGAGACATATAATATTATATTTATCGTCTAGTCGTAATGTCAGACAGTCAATGAATTAAAACAATAGTAAAACAGACATCAACAAAAACAACAACACATAAGACGTTCTTCGAACAATATTTAGTTAACCAACGCTGTCGTACCTGAAATCATAATCAAAGATTTTTGCAATAATTTAAATTATTAATCAATACATATCATGTTTTTTTTAAAAATAAAGTTTATTCTCTTTCTTGTTGAGACCATACGTTTTTGTGATGTTGAAGTTCGAGATTAGAGCTCTGAAAAACCGGTTTAAGAACCCAGCCTGCCCCTTTAGCACCCTGATCGTTCAAATGCGGTAACTGTGAAGTTTGCTCTTTCTGTTTAAGTACTCATCAAAACATTGTTCTTTTATATTGTGCTTGCATTGGAGTACCTTTGTTTTGTGCCTTTTTAAATCGGGGTATAAGTTGCAATGCTCGTAGGACTTTGTCATATGTCCTTATAATCAAGCGGCTGTTTCTGGGTTCTTAAATGACGCTTCGATCTTCAAAATATATAGTAAATTACTGTCATTGTTTGACAATAGCTCTTTACAACAAAAATGCTTGGGAGTACGCATTTCTTGCAGACTGAGAAATAACTAAGCTTCATTTTGGCAACAAGACACACGGGTCGACATGACCCACGAGACAGCTAACAATTACAGATAACGTGCTATAATACATAATTTGTCAGGGTGGGTTGGGGCTTTTGCAAATAAATGTTTAGTGAACGTCGCCATTAGGATCATTATTGCGTCGTTGCAATGTAACAAAAACAAAGTCAACCGTAAGATACACAATTGTTCATATTCATCAAGTTTAAGTAGCTATTCTGACAACTATGAACAAGAGATAAATTGTGTAAGTTACTCAAACAGGAAATTAAAAGTCTGCGCTTCTTTGCTGTCTGTCAAAACCTAGTTGTTTTTCTTTCGTCCTTGTTGATGTCAAAAGTGTATCAGAAGCTGTAATAAGCCAATAAGTCTGAACACAGATACACAGGCCATTTTCTTTGCCTTAAATAAGGATCCATTTAATCAATTTAAGAAATCTATGCCTTAAAGCAAAATGAGATTCAATTTTTAGCACGTTATAGTTTATTTATGTAATGTATGCATGTATGTATAAAGTGTAATGCTATTTTGTAAATTTAAACAAGTTCCGATCATCTTAAAACATATCAATGATACGCATTTTGTAGTTTATACATTAAGTTCGTATAAAACATAGAACAAATTTAAATTTACAAAGAACATATGACTTAAAAAATCCAGGTTTCAGTGTTCGTGTCGATGAAGGCAGTACTATGAATACAACGGCCAGTCGCGAAATTTGGTTAGTAAAATTATACCTACCCTGGGTAATAACGTTGAATCGGCTCTAACTTTAACTCAAGAAGCAGAATTAAATGCATTTCTTAAGTAAAACTACTTTTCCATTTGCTCTTAAACCAAATTTGGATTTTGGGCGAAGAATTCCAAAGATTTCCAGGATTATGAAAAATCAAGAACATTTCCAGAGGGAGGTAATATCTTGAACATCGAAAAACTTACAGGCCTCAAACTTTGTAATACAGCAATTAAAATATAGATTGGCATTTCATTTTTGTGATTGTGATAAATATGAAATATTAAAAATAAATATGATATTTTGATCAATCAACTTAAATAAGTTTTAGTTATTCATCACAAATAAACGTATTAGTATAACCTTGGTTATCTTATATTTATTACGTTTAGATAAAGCACATTCCAGGTCACGTATGTTTGCTAAAATTGTGTTTGACTGTCCAAATTCAGACAGACATGATTAATTGTACACAATCCTTAGAAAGCAAGGGTCACTCAGTGAACGCCATTCCATTAAATACGAGACAAGAACAAGCAGTAAAGTTCATGCATGTTTATTCTTACTTACACTCATGTTGAAAGGAAGCTAAGGTTATAATGGAGATCAGCTATTTAATAACCGAGACCTATACATATCTGGAAAATATTAAAAGCCACATAAAGTTACATTTAGATAGGAATCATATCTGATTTCACCAGTTTTTGTTTTAAAGATGAAGAAGACCAAGAGGGAAACAAAGAAGCAACTGTTGTCAAATTGAAGGATAGCTCTGTTTCTTATCTTTGTGTTAACTTGGCCTATAGGTTTTGTATGCAGATAACAGCATGTCTCGTTGGTTAGTTTATAACAAAAACATAATTGTATCACACAACTATACATACATATTTTATATGAGCATTATTTGTATACTTCATTTTCAAGAAACAGATACTGCTTTGTACATTTTGATATAATTCCAACAGACTTTTAAATAGTAAACATTTTAGATCGGCAATTTTTATTGTCATATTATTATCATTTTAACTTTAAAATAAAAAGGAAATGTAAAACAGTTTGTATATCTATTTCAGAAATATCTATTTTTATCATTTTTAATTAGGAAAATTTGCGTCACTTTTACAATATCAAACCACATCTTTTGTAATGTGCACGCGTCCAATTATTTAACCACACAACGAACTGTCAGTCTGAAACAATCTGTTGAATTAATTACACTATCACAAGAATAGAAAGGTTCAATGGTCATGCAGTTTTCACAAAGTTTGACTAAGCCTTTTTAAAGAGAGATTTAACGTTTTGAGATTTTGAAACATGAAGACGCATTTCTTTTTTGTGTGTACGTGTGAAGGCGTTGAATTGTGATGCGTTTCCTTCGAATATTGAGCAGAGGATCCGAACTTTTAATTAAATACTTGACATTGATATGATTAATATCAGTAACACTTGAGAGTACATGGCTTTCATTATCATATAAATAATCTAAAAAATAAACACAAACGACTCATTACGTTAATTCTTGAACAAATGTATAAGCTATACTTATAAGCAATAAACTATATAATTGGCGTTACAATATTACTTAAAGTCGTACCTATAATCGTATTATGTGTATTTCATTACTTAAGCAATTGCTATCATTGAATTATTTTCAAGCAAACAACATGACCAGTTAACTTTATTTATTACGACATGCATTCTGTGAAAATAGAGTCAGGATGACTTATTCAGTAAATGCAGCATAATCACATAAATAATATCCGTTTTGTGTAAACGAATATGGTCTACATTTATCAGATACATCGGCAAAAGAAGTTTTGCTTTCTTAGAAAAGATGACAGACAGACAGACAGACAGACAGACAGACAGACAGACAGACAGACAGACAGACAGACAGACAGACAGGCAGGCAGGCAGGCAGGCAGACAGGCAGGCAAGCAGACAGACAGACAGACAGACAGACAGACAGACAGACAGACAGACACTTAATTCAGTACAAAAGGCATATCGACCTTTCAGTACAAAAAATATATATCAAAATATTAAAAACAAACAAGTAAATGTGGCAGGTTTTAGAAAACTCATTATATAGTTAATAACAATATTTTACCATTTTAGCTACTATTTTATGCAACAAAATATAAATATCACATCAAGTGATTGCTTATCAATATTAACAGAGACTATGAAAGACCATATGGCTTATACAATATCGTCATGTCTACTTATATAGATGGATAAAACCAATTGCAAAACGTGTATAGAAATCATGCTTTAGTTATATCTACGTCAATATCTGAGTTTATCAAAAGATAATTATTATATTATAGAGCTCCAAAACAATGACACAACACAATGTGAAGCAAAAATATACTTTATGTATTACTCAAAATATTTATTAAAGTCAGTTCTTTTGTTCATTACACTTCCAAAAATAAGACGGTATGTATCTGGAACAATATTTAGCATATACAGGGCATTGGAAGACAAAGAATCGAAAGGTATTCACTCCACAAACCAGGTTTAGGCACCCCAGTCGGCCATTCCAAGGCGATAACTGATGGTTTTTCTTTTTGTGTCCCTTCTCTGTGTTTTTGTCACATTTACATTTACCTTGTTTACCTTTGTCTAGGTAGATACAATTTAAATATCTGTAAAAATTTTGATAGGACCTTTTCTTATTTACCTATTCTAAGATATAAAAGAATGGGCATGTTCTTTTATTTACAGGAGTGCTAAGTGGTTTTGTTATCTACCTGTTACTATACAAAGTGAATGCGAAGAGAGTCTTAACCGGGTGAGGGCAGCTCTGAACTTCTTTATTGTTATTGTTTCTAGATATGACTTAAATTCAAAAGGGGAGAACAGTCTGTAACTTATGGCTCTTGAAGACATTTGTAGTTGATCATTCCACGTCTGTATATAACAATCATACAACCTTTGTTTAAAAAAACTCATAAACAAGTTATCTTTTTCAACTACCTGATTTAACCAAATATAGTAAAGACCAAGGTTTTCTAACATCGTTTCAACCTTATGGACCCAAGAAGAGATGTCTGATTTTGTTTGTAAATCATTTAACATTGTATCATAAATTATCTTTGTGTATTTTGAGCTATCACTTTTAACAGTTTTTAACCAATACTTTATTATTCCAATATATCGCCCTTGTTGTAATGGCATTCTACCTAATTCTACATAAACAACATCGTCTTGAGCTTTTTTCCTAACTGCTAAAATTTGTTTACAAAACTGTAAGAGAACTCTTTCATTCTGTAATGCATTGTTATATCTCCATACTTCTTGACCATAATTAAGAATTGGACATATTAATTTATCGAACAAATTTAGCGAATGACTAACTTAGATATTTGAAAAATTTGCATAGGTAATCTTTCATCTTGTATAATGCTTTTAGTGGTTTTCCGGATTTGTGCTATTGAGTAAGACCCTCCAGATGTAAATACAATAGATAACAGAATTTAGTAACAATTTCTTTCTCCTTTCCGTCATATTTAAAACAGTTACCGCGACTTATTCGACCAGATATTCTAAAAATGGTTATTTAAGTTTTATCGACACTTACAATCTTTTTCCAGTGATCACATTATTCTTTTAAGATATCCAACCCTATCTGTAAATCACATTCGTTTTCTAATAATAGGACATTATCATCAGCATATAATAGAAGGTACATATTTTTGAATTAGTGGATATACCTTTGAACCCAGATTCAAAAAGATATTCTTCTTACTTATTTATCCTCATAGAAAATACAAAAAAGATGACATACAATCACCCTGAGCTGTAAAAGCTGTCATTTATTTTGGTTATTTTGCGACCGCACACAAGTGTTCATAGATTTTATGATATCTAACACGTTACGTGTTATCCCATATTGAATCAGTTTAAATCATAAGTTACCTCTAACTACCAATTTGTACGCTTTTCTATAGTCCACCCATGCAATGAATAATATATATATTGTTCCACCCTAGTTGTTAGTCTATTTTTTAGGACACGGGTAAATAGTTGTCCTAGGTGACTAAATAAAGATATACCCCAGTATTTGTTTTCATCATTAACATCTCCCCTTTTTGAAGTGACATAATAAACCCTTCCGCATAGGTATTTGGAAAATATCCTCTAGCAAAATCTTATTAAACAAACTATGTAGATAATTTATAAGTTGATCAATGTCATACTTGAAAAATTCAATTATTACCATAAATATCCCCCTGGTCGTCCCGTTTTAAGTTCTTTGCACGGTTTTCGGATTTCCTGCTACGTTATTTCATAAAAAAAACTTCTGAAAACATTACCGGGATTTCATTGTTTACATATCTCTCATTAAAAATACAACATCCTCATTTGGTTGAAAAAAGACTTAGAGATAGGATCATTTGCAGCCCTTAAATAGGTTAGCAAAATCACGAGCATTTAATTTTGTTGTAGAGCTATTGCTTTCCGACAAAACTTCTAATTGTTTCCAATATTATTTAGCATTTCGTAATAGACAGTTCTCTAAGTTCAATGTCTACTGAAAATTGAACTTGTGTTTCTTTTGCCTCGTTATACATCTATAATTTTGTCTTGCCAATTTCAGTAAAGATCTATTCTTATTATTCGCATCAAGTCCTTCCTCGTGCAGTTTTCTGTAAAATTCCTTTTGATTATCTTTACATTTTCTGTCATACCACGGCTGCTTTTTGTGAATTAATCTATTGACAGTTTTTTCCCTAATTAATATTTCACCACACAGTATCCAGACAATCATAAAAACAATTAACATTAACATCAATTTCATTGCTAACTTGTGTCATTTTTAAGCAATCACATAGTTCATTTAATTGTGCCTCAGTATTTTCCAGACGAAGAAGTTCTAAATACAATGAGGATTTACTACTATCCCGTTTATAATAACTTGTGTAACAATTATTTATTCTACTATCAACATTGGCTGTGTTTTCTTTTTTTATTACAAATAACGTGAAAACTTATAAAATAATGATCAGTTAAACTATTTGGATCACCAACACAGAAATGTGAAAACAACTTCATTAGCTCAGATCTATGTCTACACATTACGTAGTCAACATCACCCTGACCAGATCCTGTGATACACGTAATACTACCATTAACATCTTTATATCCTGTTTCTTAACACAAATTTAACAGTTCATTTCTATATGTATTAACAATTTTATCTTGTGATTTTCGTAGAGTCACAAGTATCGTAATTTGATAATACATCAGGTATTAAACCATCATCCTCTACGTAATCTTTTCTCTTGGATTTAAATCCCCAATTATAATAACATTATTTAAGTTGAAACTTACTTAACTTAAATCTTGAAATCAGGTAAAAAAAAATGGCCCAAATGTGATTGGTTCGCGCACGGGCTAGGTTGTCTTGACGAAGC
The DNA here is from genome assembly GCA_007844125.1 of Sinonovacula constricta. Lineage (NCBI taxonomy): Eukaryota > Metazoa > Mollusca > Bivalvia > Cardiida > Solecurtidae > Sinonovacula > Sinonovacula constricta. The sequence goes on from CM017556.1 coordinate 2,167,894, forward strand.
ATTTTCACTGGTCGACCTTCTCCTTGAATAAATGTGGATGTGGTTCCCATCGTGTTGTATGTCGCTTTGCTTTCATTGGTTGCGCGTCTGTGACGTTTGGCCTCGTGATTCGTATTTCTTACTATGGACACTATGCCGTGTTGACTAATTTTAGATTGCAAAAAGCTTTTTTTTTCGCGCAAGTGCAATTTCTTGCGGGTAGTCCCTATCCATGCTAATGGGCATACCATTTAGTCTATAAATTTGGTTTAAATTTTAAATATAACTGGAATGTTAGATATACGAGACAACAATGTGATTTTATGTTCCAGTTCAAGAACACGGTATAAAATATATCATAGAAAAAACAACGAAAATTCAGCCATAAAATATGAATGTGATCAAATAATAAATTATCAGTGTACATGGAAATAAAACGATGTTGGGAGTGGTGCTTGTTTGCGAAGGCCAAACCCTTAATACCGATACTGTTTGGTCAAAAGGTACATTTTAACGCATAACCACAAAGGAATGCATCAGTCGCATACCGTCTCAAACTATAAAGATTAACTTATGATCAACATCTGTTGACTGTATGCGATCGCATAAACGTCACAAAGTATAATAAATGTAAAGAAAACATTATTTACTCATACTTTTTCTACTAAATTCATCACTATTTAAATATCACTAGCCCGAAAATGATAAAAGAGAGACAGAAAAGCGTAGTCTTGCCAGGAACAAAGTAAATGTTTATGATACAGTGAAGCACTAGAAATAGACACCTTAGCATTTAAAGTGTCCGGATAGTCTGCTGTTAAAGAAACATCGCCTTCGTACATTTGTGTATTAATAAGATTTTGAGACATTGTAATATTTTCTTGGTGAATTATTAAAGTGTACAATATTTAAATCACATATCCTACAACTTCAGCAACGCTGTACTAACTTTATATATACAAATACCATCTGTTAATGGCTTGACTGAATTGCCACGAAATGTTCCTGCTTAGACGTTCCATACATGATTGCGCTTTCATTTTATGCAAAAATGTGGACTCCTGGAAATAAAGGGATCCTTTCAAGAATATTGACTTATATGGTTATAGTTAATAAAATCATATTGCATGTTATCTCATAAATATCATACATATTTATGTAGTAAGGTATATAACCCCGATAAAAAGAGTTCAAAATATATTACTGCTTATACTTAACTTGATTAAGTAAAAATTATTTTCTTTGTTTTATATTAAGTTGCTTTTTAAAACCAGCAATGCATACAATAACCACACAGACAGTCAGATTACCTTTTGGTGTGTAATCCTCAATGTGAACATCAGTAACAACGCCATAAACCTTTCATAATCTCTCTCTCTATTTCTCTCTCTCTCTTTCTCTCTCTCTCTCTTTCTCTCTTTATATATATTTATATATATTAATACAGAGCGGTCTAAACATACAGCAGAGTTTTTTCCTTTGCACTTGTTTTTTTGTTATACACATGGAAAAGCAGACAAATGAAAAAGGTTTGATGCATTTTCACATTTTTTTTTTCATGCTGTTACGTAAGCAGTCTGTCTGTAACAATCTCAGGTTCAGCCCCAAAATATATTCGACGTTTACAAGTGGGGCTTAACTTGAAGCTATGCATTTTTGCAATACTTGTAACCGGCAATGTATAAAAGTGATCTCCGACAGTTTGCCTATATCAGGTATATGTAACAATGCCGACATCTGTTTGTGGTAAATGTACATAATTTCTGCAGAGGAAAACATCATGAGTCTAGGCTTTGGCTTTTTTGAAGATGTAATTATCTATTATATAAATCGATCGCCAACTTTTACAAACATAACGAAATTGTGTTCACTGAAAATGCAAGGTTGTTCTCAATTACTGTAATAATCTTGTTTATTCATACGATTTAAATTCTTCATTTCTATCATAATTTCTACCATACTACATTGATAGTGTTTTAAGTTCCTTATATTCGGATAACAGGCTTTAAATACTGACGTTTAATTTTCATTGAATATTATGTCTTAAATTTGAGGTTATAATTGAATTAAAGAAATATAATTGAGTGAAACGTCTTATGATTTTTTTTCTAACAAACAGTACTAATGAATCAATCTTATTCAATTCTGTTTTATTTTGCATGCAGCATGATTCCTGTAATAATTTGACCAAATAATATAGGCGTGTCAAGATTTAAATTTAAATTACATTATCTTTTTAAGGCATTGGACATATTTAATCTTTTCCAAACCATTCAAGATAATATGTCAATGTGAAATATGCTTGCCTTTGTATAAGGAGCTCTTCAACAATATTGACACACAATCCATATTATATTAAATAGATTACTATTATTACTATTATTTCTATTATTATTATATTATTATATTATTATTATAATTATTAGTAGTAGAAACAGCATCACCAGCAGCAGCAGCAGTAGTAGTAGTAGTAGTAGAAGTAGCACTAGTAGTAGTTCTAATAGTAGTAGTAGTAGTAGTAGTAGAAGTAGTAGAAGTAGTAGTAGTAGTAGTAGTAGTAGTAGTAGTTTGTAAAATGCCATTTGAAATCGAGACATTAAATTATATTTTATTTATATTTTAATGATTTTAATGAATAGCAACCCCGTTATAATAATAACTTCCGGTCAGATTTCAGGTAATGTGTTAAGCTTTCTTAATTAAAGGTCTTTATTTCAACGCAAAATCTACTCCTTAAAGACTTATTTTTATTTTCTGCCTTTCGTAAAATACGGCAAAAGGTGTGATAAGAGAAGTCGATGTGAATTACGAACATTTACAGTATTTCCTATTAGATAGGTAGATACTACAAAAATATTGAAGCAAACACATTCAGTTATAATCTATTTGATAATATAAAAAAAAACTTGATATGACAATTTTAACTTGCAGCAAACGGGTTTTTTATGTATTGCTAGTTTTCTGACTTGGAAAATATGTTTGTTTTAACACAGCTTGTGTTGTCAGAGGAATCTCATAGTTCTGTAAACATGCAATAGTTGATGCTTTTTGTCATCATTTGTGAAAACAAGTTATGACAGGTGTCCTATCGTCACAGATATTTACAGTCTGGTCATTTACTTGTGTAAGGATTTTAGGTAAACATACCTTTTACTTACAGGTTGAACCCTGGTGCACCGTCAGGTGCTGTCTTGTAGCTTTGTATGTTGCAATCTCCCAAACGCCCACACACACTTCTAAGAACACTCCATAAAGCTAAATAAACTGAACTTTCGTTATCACAGCAACAACCAAATATAAATGATGTATTTGTTACTGCAAGTAAAACAAAATGCCAAACAATCTGACAGAAATGTGCCATAAAAATGAAATATATTCTCCTATATGTCAATATTCCGAGTCATATGTATGTTAGTCTCTCAATCTGCATAGGTATTGAGCGCTTTCTATGCAAATAGTTGTAAATGATTTGGCCATTGTCTGTATGCAATTAATGCTTAAGCAATTTGTTCCTATGAAAAATTACTGATTTTATCACTGCAATGATTCTCACAGGGGAACTAAATTCGCGTGTTTACATTTATAAATTTAATGCATATAACTGCCGTCATGTTTTTGTCTATTTTGTCTAACGCCTTCTGACAGCTTCTTAATAGCAGTTTGGGATAAGCAAATCTATATTTCTTTCAATATATATGATATGGAAAGCAGGGAAGACAATAATAAGGTATATCCAGTATAATTTATGTTCGCAGATTGGCATTGGATTCTCATTAAGGCTTAACTTATGTTACCGGAAGTATAAAAAACACACGAGTTGATAAAATGTGAAGCCGACTGACCGTTCCAAGGCGGTAACTGATGGATTTTCTTTTCGCGTGTTATGTCTTGTCTTTGTGTTTTTGTCACACTTACATTTACCATGTTTGCCTTTGTCTACAGGTAGATAAAGTTTAAATATCAGTGGAAATTTTGATAGGACCTTTTCTTATTTACCTATTGTCATTTCTCCCTAACGGATGCAAGTCTGTTGCGCCGTGAATCCGAATAAGTAAAATACAGATTACAGACTGTTCACCAACAAATAACGACAGGCTTGCCCCGATTCAACATTTACGTAACACAATGTTCCCTGTGCAGTATGGTGGTCGTAAAAATATCCCCGTGCATGTAATCTATGTTGTCATTTAATTCATCCTAAAAGGATTTCTTATGTGTATTTCCTTTGATGAACTTTGGTTTCTAAATTACACATAGACATGAACAGGGTGTACAACCATTTTGATTCTTTCTCTGGTCATTTTTGTCTTTATTCAAAAATTAATTTACTTTACAAACAACAATTTTATTTTGTTAGAAATAATACTTCTCTCTTCTAAATACCATGTGAACATTATTTTTCAATTACATCGCTCCCTTCTTATGATGACCTCATAACTCAGAAACATTAGCGCTTTGACATTTATTATTCAAATAGATAGGTTGTACTTTCATTGTTTGCATTTGAGAAAATCCTCAGGAAGTGCGAGGTTTAAGCTCTGTAACACCGGTTTAAGCGCCCTAGTCAGTTTCTTTTGCCGACTGACCGTCCCATGGTGGTACATGTAACAGTTCGTCCCGAGGTGGTAACAGTTGGGTTTGCTGTCAAATGACTCATCAATATTTGCTCTTACTTTTACATGCGGCTTGCATTTGAAAACCTTTGTCCTGTGCCTTTTTCAAATTTTCATTCACGATGCATTGCTTCTTAGACTCTGTCATATATTCTTATTAAAATTATATTTGATAAAGTAAAACAGCATATAAATTTTCTCATTTTGAAATCAGAATTAGGTTAGAAATACATGTACCTTATTTAAAAGATTTGAAGAGTACAATTAATAGACACAGACTGGCATTTCAGTTAAACTTGGTGCATTGGTCCACCGGTAATGAAGTAGTGTAGGCCTTTTAAGTTGAAGAAAGTAATACAATCGTCCCGAATGATTTTGATGTTTATGGCTTGATAGAATACAATGATTATCCCCAGCCGCCGTCAAGGTATGCGTTAAACAAAAAAACATTTACTACATAATTAAACTGACACATTTGTGTAGAAATCCTATAAGTAGAATCTTCACACTTTAACTTATTCTTTTTCTGTACAATTTAGTTAAACTCTATAAAAGGTACTTACTCTTGTGTAATATTCATACCAATTTATATGGCTTATTTCACAGCTAAATACGACCTCGTACAACACATATTGTTCCTCAAGCCTTAGTCGATTAAAGCAGTATATCTATAACTTGGATGTTTGAAAAGCTTTCTACTTTGATTACATATCTATGACATTCATAGTTCCAATTTACAAAAAAAACAAAACGTTTGAACTTTAAAAGGCAAAAGGCAATTGCCTCTTTAAGCTATTAAAGCTTAACAAAATTGAAAAATATGTTTTAAAGGTAATTTCTGGCCGTAAATGGTATGTCATTTTTTACGGCGAAAGTCTTGCTTCCCATTTGTCGTTTAGATGAATTTTTTAAAAGTTTTCTGATGTAATATGTCTGGCCGAAAGTGGGTATTTGAGTATAATCTAATGAACACCAGTTCGTTAGCAAAAACGTTTTCTTTACGCGAACTGTTATGGCTATGGTATAAACATTACATGACTTTTCTGGTCCACTCTCTGTCTTGTTACTGTACGTTAAATTTTAAATGATTTTGATAGGAAATTTCATATGAACATTTTCCTTGTTATTTTGCCTTCATTTAAAAACAATTGTTAACAAGACATTGGCTGAACAGTTTTGAACAGTTTTGAAATTTCTAAAATTAATGATAATTTGGTAAGTCTGGAGATATCATTGTCCGGTTAAACCTGTATGACAACCTACTTGTAAATCCACAAAATATTGTGACTGTTTGCCTGAATTTTAATTCAACCTGTATTATATTATCATTAACTGAAATGAATTTTTCTCATCTTTGTGTAATAGAAAGTCTTGACACTCGTCATTTGCGGCACATGAATTGCATTATAGACGGGCCACTTCTGGACCTTTTTGGTCAAAGCGAATTTTATTAATTTAGATAATGACATGAATTGCAAGGCTAGCGTTATTTAATGACAAGCACAAGCTCTAACAACGATTATTTAGTGGTACTAGTTCCCTGAGTTGCAAAAGGGCATAGACAGGGGCTATTTTCATACTCGGAAAACGAGAGAGAGAGAGAGAGAGAGAGAGAGAGAGAGAGAGCGAGAGAGAGAGACAGAGACAGAGACAGAGACAGAGAGAGAGAGAGAGAGAGAGAGAGAGAGAGAGAGAGAGAGAGAGAGAGAGAGAGAGAGAGAGAGAGAGAACCCCTACTTTAACTCTGATATTTAAATTTCTCTTGCCACAAAGCGGCAAATTGTGTTTGAATATGTTTTCCTGTTTAAATGCCGCATGGTTCTACATATAATGTTTTGTTTGCCTAGTATTTATTGTCAATGTTAACTAAAAAAATAGCAGGTATTATTTCTTATTTCTATATAAGCCCACTTCTGTTTAGAACCAGTATACTTGAATTAAATGTATGGAGCAAGGACTTTAAAATTGTGGACTAGAATCTCGTGTCAGGTTGGGTGTTTGAATTCAGGACCCTCCTATTCCGAGTCTAGTTAAAGTCCATTCCTCTTTGACTTGACAATAAAAATCTCAACTGTAAATGAAACCGATGTGCAAATACATTTTAAATCATTCTGGAAAAAATATTTTGCTAATGAGGTTAAAGTTAAATCTAATCCAACTTTTAGTAAAACAAAGAAACGTCCAGTTTTTGCTTTCAACCTAATGGAATGCAGAGTTATGTTTATTTTCAAATATATAATAAATAAAAAAGTTTTAGAAATAGATAGTTAATTCTGAATTGCTGTATGTTTGTGATTTACTTTAAAAGATATTGTATTTTGACCAACGCATTACTTGCTTACTTGCCTACAGTCCACCCTGCATGAAACTCTGCTCCTGTTGAAATATACAATGATTTATACGATATGCTATAGGTGTTATTACTTTCCTTTCCTGGTATATTTAATCTATGTGAGGTAAAATATGTCTTAACATAAATTCCCGTAAGAACACTGTAAAATTTGATTGAACATTCGACGTAAATAGAAAATATATATAAAATCATTTCACAATAAAATGTGGCGGTAGTTTACAATTTGGGAACAATAATTGAAAGAATAAAAAGTTTTGCCTAAACCACTTACAATATGTTAAAAACGTTTACAAGTTCATTTAAGTTGCTGCTTTTTCGTTCCTCAACAAGAAAACTGGTCGTTTGAAACGTACGTACGTATACTGTCTACAAATCCGAAATATTTATATTATGTAAACTACTCCTTCGTTTACTTCAATGAATAAGATTTTCACCATTTGTTTCTGTAATTTTTTCATATATTTGACACTTAAATCGCCAAGTTTCCATTTCTTTACCTCTCTTAGCAACCTAGTCAATTTAGTTGTTTATTGATTTTTTTTTTCGGAGAAAAAACAACAAATGCACTGAGCTCATTGGCATGCATCAAAATCTAATTTATCTTCATTTGTCAATTGCATTTAAAAGTTTCGATCACAATAATTGGATGTCAGCGAGTGGCCAGGATGTTTTAATTGACTTACCGTGATACGTTTCCGGATACATTGATAAAATGTTGCTGATTATTGAGTCAATTAGCTTTATGCGGTAATGTATTTCCGTTTGTCCTAATCATATGCACTAATTTACTCACTGATTGTAAATCATATTGATCACAGCTTTTCATAAGGTAAGTGCAGACGATATATGATCTATCGGCGTTGATATATGTTCACTTAGCTGTAAACTTCAACACTGAACTATTTAAGACTTTGACACCCCAAAAGAGTTAAAGTGAAGATTTTTTTTTAAATTTCAGAACACATTACTTTCAGTAAAAAGCAAACCGTTGATATTTTCTTTATAAATAAATATAGTTAATTTCAAATGTTTGCAACTCCTTTGGGAAAAGAACATTCTCACATCATTAATGTTCGTTGATGCAAATTAAAATATCCTTTCTGTGTCACATTTAATAATATTCGTTATCAAACATAGATAGATGGTACATTTCGATATTGCCCGGACATGTATACTTCCTTTATCCATAATATCTCCTTTTTCTAATGATGCCTAAAATAAAACTTGCAAGCAATATCTTTATATGACATTAATTAGTAACTGACTCAGCTTTATTTGTTTGACGACAGACGTCAAAGATGAGTAAAGAAATCGGCGAAAAAAGAAATTAAATATATTCGTCCTCTTTCATAACATCGCAATTTATAGACGCAACCAGGCAAACACATCTGCTTTTAAAACTACTTTACATAAAATAACTAGAGTGTAGCACAATATATCTTCTGGCTATATACAGTTTTTGCTACATGTAGGATTTATCATATCAATTAAACAATATGAAATCTTCTTAACTAACGCAAATTAAAAGAAATGAGCGAATGACAAAACCAACTCAAAACGGACATAACTTCCCAATTGTGAGCACGAGTATTTCTCATGAGAAATAATGTTAACATAGTGCGAGTGACTAAAACACGGTTATTTTGCATTCAGATATTGATGTGTTCATATTATTCTAGGTATATGAATACACTCAAGATTATTCTTTATTTCTTCTGATCCCTATTACCAAAGAGAGGTGCGGAACACTGTTAAACTGCTCATACAATATTTATGTCTTCTATAAGGCTATGTCTGCCGTTATAGATAAATCTTGTCGTCCTCGTTTAAAGCAACACCGCTAGTCATGCCATTTCTTCTGTTTCTGAAATCAAGTAAAACTTTCTTTATAAATCCGACTTTAATTATTAAAACCACCCCCAACCCACTACTTTGATGTATATCAGATTCGTTACAGCATGCTTGTATATGCATCATTCATCGTAAAGTTAACATTGCAAATAATATGCACACATTATTATTATTATTATTGTTGTTATTATTATTATTATTATTATTATTATTATTATTATATGCGCGTAATAATGTATGACAAAGTCTTTCGAGTACTGCAGCATATACTATGTTATGAAAAGGCACTGGACAACGTTTTTTTCACGCTAGTCATTTGTTAAATGTACAGCAAAACTATTACAAGACAAGAACGACGTTAGAACGTGGAGTCAGCCAATAGACCGACTGGAGTGATTAAACAGATTTTCAGAACTTGCTGACGGATTTCTCAAATATAAGCAGTGAAAGTAAAAACAAATCCGTTTAAAACATACTATCTAAGTGAATACTTTTCACAGACCAAAGTAATGACATAATTAATAAAAAAAGTAGTGACGCGTAATTAAAAATTGCCAAAACAGAATATGGAATAGAATATGTGAATGAAAGACAAAGTTGCTTAAGGAGAAGTTTAAATGGTTGTTGTGTATTATAAGTGTCTGTATGGAGATATAATCAAATGTATGTCGGGGAAAAACACACGTAACAACCCTGATAAGGTTAATGAAATGACAACATAGTTTACATGCACGGGGATGTTTTACGACCGCCACAATGCACAAGTAACATAGTTGTAATAATGATTAACGATACGTGGCAAAAGTCTATTTTACAAAACTGTAAAAGCATGAAAGGTATTTTTGCTTAAGCTTGTAGCAAATCTCCATAAGATTGTTCGTACTTTTTAAAGACAACTAATACCTCGAAGGTTTCGACACATGTATCGATGGCGTAGGTAATTACTGTACGGCCTCCTCTGTTTTTATGACCTTTAAACGTCTTTCGGATGCATAGTTTACTTTTCTTAGTTCAATAAAGTAAAAGCCCTTATTAACTATCAGACGTTTAGCCTTATGAAGTATTCTTGAGTGAAGTGTTAAGATCTCGAGGTAAAATGTCACGTTTGGCATAGGAATTTCCATGTTTGCTTTTTTATGTTATGAATATATAACATCGGAAAGATCATTAAAAAAGATCTGCTTTGTCTCTCTTCATTGTCAATTCAATTTTGATACACAAAATAGCGGTATATTCCCAGGAAGTTTACATCTAATAATTAAATATGACTTTGAGTAACTTCCGCTGACTTCCTGTAGTACAGATATCAGAATGTTAGTTCATTGATTTACCTCTTTGTCCGAGAGAAAAAAACAACAACACAACGTTAGTCACAAAGCCCCAGAAGAATAATTTTCATTTGTCAGTCCCATTGGCAAACTGTCATAAAACAATTCTGATCTCAAGGAGTGTTTAATCAGTATAAGACCGACCAAGTTACTATTAGTATCTTATGAGAGTAAAATTCTCATTCTACGGCCTCATGCATCAGCTGTGTAAAAAACGTCCGTGGTAACTTTATATTTCGTTTCAGCGATATAATCGTGAAGATAATATAAAAGAAATATGTTATTAAATCTAAAAGGTCAACATTGTTCAGTGCAAGGAACCTTGATTTAATCGTCATGAAAGGTAATCCCATATAGTCAGTCTACTCATGCTCCGTGAATTATTCTAGATGCGTATAACACTCCCGGTAAGTTTTCCATGGGTATAAAATAGCCCCTGATATTTCGCTCACGCTGGAAAACGTCCACCATCCATTGAGTAAAGTTTTTAAAAAACTTTTTCCGACAACATTTATATGTTCGGTCCTGAACTTGATAACACATTACATAATTCCAAATGGTATTAAATCAGCAATGCTTTGACTTACATAGGGAAAATTTCAGTTTAAGAGATATTTTCCAAACGTTTTATACTGGTACATAATTGGCAGACAAATTATGACATTTTCAAATTATTGATCATTTTACTCTTTAGGTGATTCATTGTGGTCATGTAAAAGCAAGGGCAATACACGCTGTCAAGCATGGCTATATGTGTGGGAAATGTTGTCATGACCTAAATGTTTATATTGTTGTTATATCTCTTTCTTTTTTACTTGGCATATACATGATAAAAATGTCCTGTTGCATGAAAAGCTTCAGGCGTGTTCTTTCGACCTGTCGTACAACTGACCACAATTCTGAGTCTAATATTCACATCCTGTATCGTCTTTAAAATGTGTGGCGCATTACACAGGTTTGTGGGCCTTCCTTTGTAAACGAAATAAGTTGCCCGTTGCTCATTTCAACTATAAAACCTTAACATTGTTGCAGTCTTTTTCAGAGACTACTGCTGCACATCAATGTTACAGCAGAGTTGTAGTGAGACAATTTGTAACTCTACATAAATTCATTTAAATAATGTCTGAAGTACAACTACATCAGTTTATATCAGATTATTTATTACAATACGGTTTCTGCATCTAGATTGTCATATAGTATACACATTAAGTATTCATATAAATCATCGAAGAACATTTTGTTAATTTCCGTAATAACCATGCAGTGATATTTAATCTTGTCCTTTTACATGTATCTAGGGTATATACTTTTCACCATTGTACTACTTATTTACTTATTATTCCATCAATACAACATATTCTGAGACAGTTTATAATATGGATTGATATCGAAGGTTGCCTGAGAGTCTTAAATATTAAGTCGGTCACATTTTATCAGTTAGTACTGCTGAAACGATAGCTTGCTGTGAACTTATCAAGATAGGACGTTTCTAGTAACAAGATATATCTTGGTTTTCATGATATCTTAATGAACAACCTTTCTGGAAATGTAATTAAGGCCTTATTAAAAAGTCTTATATTCCTGAGAAAAGAGTTTTCCATATCTGTTGTGATTGTAGGCATTATTCAGTCTCTTTGAAGTTACACAAAGTGGCAAATAATGGATTAAATATCAGGATTGTGTGTCTGTTAAAGAAGATAAGTTCGTTTCTATTTTCTTGTGTTTTTATTACAACGCAATGACAAATTTTAGGTCATACTTGTGACGTCAAGCTAATTACTAGTGGACGATTCCCGATTTGTTTGCTTAAAAACAAGCCAACGCACCACAGGTTAGCTGAAAAACTTCCCCACATTAAAGTTCTCGCACCGATTGGGGCCCGAATCCCCATGGTGACGGGCTTTGGAGTAACAAGTCAGCGACTGTAATCGCTCGACACGGGCGAATAAAATCTGTTTGGCACGACTCCATATACCACTACAACATAAACCTTTCTTTGGACCATAAACCACTACAACATAGACCTTTCTTTGGACCATATACCACTACAACATAGACCTTTCTTTGGACCATATACCACTACAACATAAACCTTTCTTTGGACCATAAACTACTACAACATAGACCTTTCTTTGGACCATATACCACTACAACATAAACCTTTCTTTGGACCATATACCACTACAACATAAACCTTTCTTTGGACCATATACCACTACAACATAGACCTTTCTTTGGACCATATACCACTACAACATAAACCTTTCTTTGGACCATATACCACTACAACATAAACCTTTCTTTGGACCACATACCACTACAACATAGACCTTTCTTTGGACCATATACCACTACAACATAAACCTTTCTTTGGACCATATACCACTACAACATAAACCTTTCTTTGGACCATAAACCACTACAACATAGACCTTTCTTTGGACCATAAACCACTACAACATAGACCTTTCTTTGGACCATATACCACTACAACATAGACCTTTCTTAGGACCATATACCACTACAACATAAACCTTTCTTTGGACCATATACCACTACAACATAAACCTTTCTTTGGACCATAAACCACTACAACATAGACCTTTCTTTGGACCATAAACCACTACAACATAGACCTTTCTTTGGACCATATACCACTACAACATAGACCTTTCTTTGGACCATATACTACTACAACATAAACCTTTCTTTGGACCATAAACCACTACAACATAGACCTTTCTTTGGACCATAAACCACTACAACATAAACCTTTCTTTGGACCATAAACCACTACAACATAGACCTTTCTTTGGACCATAAACCACTACAACATAAACCTTTCTTTGGACCATAAACCACTACAACATAGACCTTTCTTTGGACCATATACCACTACAACATAAACCTTTCTTTGGACCATAAACCACTACAACATAGACCTTTCTTTGGATATAAATAATTCGAAATTCACAGATAGAAGTAGAATACACAGGAAGTGGACGATGATAAGGAATCTATAACGTAACAAAATATACTTTTATGGATCCCTATTTATGATGTAAGACTTTTTTGTCAAACCAACAAAATTGAAAAGAACCGCACGTGCTGCCAAGTCCCCTCTGGATTCAAGTAGTAAAGGAAGTTCTGCTAAGGTCAATGACCTAGATGGATGTCCATATAAGTAATAATTACTGTAAAAGGATGCGAATGTGGGGATTGCAAACAACGTACAATAACATTCAGTACGAAAGCCAGTGTTGCCATAATTTTCGGCAGTATGTGTATCGTTTTATTCTAAAGTGTTTATGAAAGACAAACTGGTAAATTTGATTTCAAGAACAAATTAATTGCGATAATTATCGTTTTTTTTCTCTCCCCAACCCAGATATTAATCGTGCACTTAGTGTTTCAACTATTTAAATCTTATATTACCTTCAAATAAAAAACAGCATACCATTCAACCACGAATTATAAAATATAATAAATCCATAGTACTGATAATAACTCATACCAAGTTAAATATATATGAACTGCTATCACTTGACCTTCTAAAGGCATCTTGACACTAACCAGATGCGACACTTGTTTCAATTAACGACTTTTCTTTGGCAAAGTTTGCTACAGTCTAATGCAAATTGAATTTATTTAGATGTCGGAAACAAATGACTAAATTACACAGACTCCAGTGCTTTTCAAGATTTTAAAAGTTGTTAGTAATAATTTCATTGTATTTCACCTGGTCACACAATTGTCAATGCAACATAGTTAATAAAGGTCGACGCAATGTGACTTTTTCTAGACATATTATAATTTTATTAAAGATGTAGGTAATCTGTCTGTTTATTATATAATCAGTATATATATGATACTACGTTTTAACAGAAAAAAGATAATACAGTACTTAGGTATTATTTAAAATATTACTTTGCAATCTTTGACTTCTTGTTACACATGATGACAAAACGATGTATGCCCAGTTTTTATGTTCCATTGTTCAACTATCACTAGTTAAGAGTATAATTTCATGAGCCGAATGCAATAATCGTCTTTAAATGTTTTTAAACCTATAGTATTCTGTCTAACCTAGCCATATAAGATCAACACATATCGTTTAAAGATGAAACTTAGAAACTTATTAAAGGTATTGCATTTAATTTCCTTGTATACTATAGAAGGGAATAGGAAGTGAAATTTCCCTTTTAAGTGTAACAAAAATGAGCAAAGTGATTTAGCTAACTAATAAATTTAGTGAATAAAGTCCAACTTTTGTCACCTTTGTTGAAAAAATGAGTTTATTATTTCAGTTCGAATTGAGAATTGGGAAACATGTTTCATATTCGAGTATCTGTGAGACTCATTGCAGTGATAAGGATGAATTGTTTAAGCATCAGTTGCATACAGACAATGACCAATTCAGAACATTACTTTGCATAGGAAGCGCTCAATAAGTATGCAGAGTGACAGACTGAAATACATATGACTCGGAATATTGACATATATGAGAAAATATTTCATTTTTATGGTACATATATGTCAGATTGTTTGGCATACTGTTTTAGTGGCCGTAACAAATACATTATGTATATTTGGTTGTCGATGTGAACGAAAGTTAAGGTTATTGAGCTATAGGGATTGTTCTTAGTATTGCGTGTGAGCGCGTTGGCAAATGCAATATACATACCTACACGACAGCTCCTGGCGGTGACCAGGATTCAAACAGTAAGTAAAATATATGTTGACTTAAAACTTTTAAACATGTAATTGTGCATACTTTCAATATCTGTGTCGATAGGACATTTGTCTTATCTTAAGGTTCTCACAAATAATGAAAAAGCATTAACTATTGGATTTTTACAGAACTATGAGATTCATCTGATAAGACAAGCTGTGTTATTACAAACAAATTTTCCCAGTCGTCGGAAATACATAAACATCAGTTTGCTGCAAATTAAAATTGTCATATTAAGATTTTATATAGCTAACTAGATTATATCTGATTGTTTTTGCTTTAATATTTGCCTTTAAAGAATAAAAAAGTTCGCAGCAATGTTTTTCGACTTCTCTTATGACACCATTTACCGTATCTTACAAAAAAGCAAAAGAATAAAGATAATGTCTATAAGATATAAGATAATTTGACCGGATTTTATTATTATAACGTGTTTGCTATCCATTAAATGTGAATACAACACACTTTAATGTCCTGATTTTAATGGCATTTTGTATAATAACAATAAAAGTATTTTAATAATAGTAATAATGATGATGATGATAATAATAATAATAATAATAATAATAATAATGAATCAATTTGGTCTAATAAAAAAGACAAGGCTTTAAAATATAATCTGAACATACATAAATAACGTAATCTGGAAATCTACCCGGCTCTAAGCAAATGATATGTAATGCGAAATGTAACGGTGAACATCTTTGTTTCGAGAAGGGGCATTATAACTGCAATTACAAACGTCCGGTCTCGATATTATTTGTAATGACACTACAATCCAGTCCACCAAGACAGTTAAATATATTGGAGCCAACTTAGATCAACAGTTATCATTTGTCTCCATTGGCCGAAGGCTAATTCACGTTCGAAATGACTTTACTTTACAAGGACGTTCCTTCAGAATATACAACATAATTTTCTAAATAATGTTCCTGGTTCAATGGTACTATGCCTATGACTCTTAGGTATGATATTGTTGCATATCTCAAACCACTCCAAATAAGATAATTCGATTTATATTAAACTAGATTCCAGTATAAAGGTAGATATAGTATTCCTAGTGTCAAAGGCTCAAGCTCCAATTGCTTTTTAGTTTCATTATCTTCAAAACTTTAATAAGGTACATGTACTCTCATATATATCAACGATAAAGTACTTGCACCGTTTTAAGCTGTTATCAAAGACAATAAGACCATTTGAGTAACAGTTTGTGATGGAAGTTTATCCCTTTTATCATTAATATTATGTTTTAATTTAATACTCATTTTGGTCCAGGTTTGTCCGTTTATACCCGATCTTATATATTATTATTATTTAATAATTATCAATTTAGCACTTCTATTTAATGAAATATAATTTCACATAATATGAATTTCAATTAACTATGATATTAATTGTATTGTTGATAAATAAATAAGTAGTACTTTAAATGACAATGCATTACTTTGAATATCGAATTTATAATAATATTGTCAACCACAACTATCTCATGTAGATGCGTTATAATAACTGCAATATTATATTTATTATATATGCCTCACAATTATTTTGCCTCTGTTATTAAAAGCCCATCTGGTTTATAAAACCAATTACCTACGATCGCAATGGAAATAAGTTCTGGTACTTACATTCGTCATCCTTGATATTGAAAGCATTTAATGGTTAGACATCTTTTTTTACTAATTCATTATTTATTTGTACTTGTACCTGCAGACAAAGCATTATTCATTAATTCATTTTTATAGCATGATTGTTTACTTTAATGCTATACAAATGAATTGTCTGTTAACCATTGTATGTTTTCAAAACTGAAATAAATCTATGTATGTAACGTTAGTCTAAATCACGCAGTTCTTGTTTTACAAATTTAATAGTTAAACTCTGAAGATTTCTAATAACGTACAAATAATTTTAGAACACAAAAATTGATTTACATGTATATTTCTTACAAGCATAAGCGATGTATTTCTATTTTAAATATATATAAGCCCACTGAAGTAACCTTTAGGCTAAAAGCACCGTCTGTTCAAAATATACTGTCAAAGTTTAAGTTTCAACATACCCTTTTCATGGTAGTCATTCTTTGTAAATCTATTATAAAGTTACAATTTCACATGTATCTTAATTGGAGTTTTTAACTAATAAATAAATAAAAAAAAAACACTAAAAAACAACACAGTACTGTTTCATAATGTTTGTAGGTAAAATTATTGGCATCTAGAGGTGGAACTCTAGATGGGCGAGGGACAGTTGGGGATTATTTTTTGTCACAAAGGCAAACATTTTAATTTTCACAATTTTGTTGTGTTACAATTTTGAAACTTGAGTGAATCTGATTTTTACCTTGCCATTGTATTTCTTAATACTTTCTCCTATTACTTTCATTCTTCTTCTTCTTCCTCCTCTTTATCTTTTTCTTCGTCTTCGCAACAGACACACAGCTCGGCATTTCAAATTTCACGTTGTCTTGTAAATACTTCTAAATGGCTGCCTTTTAAAGAGAATGCTGAACAGGCTATGCTAAATATTGTCAGATATTAAGCATTTCTTAAAATTATTGATACGTTTTACGAGAACTTTTTAAAGAAACTATTTTAGATATGTTTAAAGTCTTTATGATCACATGAACACACTTAATTGTGCTTCAAACGCAATGATCACTTTAAGGCTATTAAAACTATTAAACAACCCTAGGTACGATATCTTATCAATTTACAGTTAACTAAGTAGAAGTGTTAACATCAACGGATGAATCCCCATTTAAACCCTACTATAGATTTCTTTTCAGGATTTGAATGTTATTCAATTTTCATTCAGGATTGGTTTCTGGGGAATTTTTTAACCAATTTGTTAAAACAGGTGGCATTATGACGAAGCTCTGTCGTTTCCTGGTGGTGATATTGGTGGTCACTGACCTTGCGTGTACATCAATCAATTTCCCAAAGCTCCTTTTCTGGTTACATGTAAATGAAATAACATAAAGGCGTTTCTTTTCTTATCAGACAAATTATTTTTGTTCTTAAAAATACGCTTGCATTTAAAGTGTCAAACTTTTGTTTAAGTAACTACATGTTTGTGGCATACCCAAGCCTTATAGATCTTGGTATCTTAAGTGACAAATAAATAGCATCCGATTACATACATGTAGGCCCAATACAATTCAGAATATATGTCCTCAAAGAACCTGCATATACATGTCTAAACACGTGCTGGAGCATGTATTTAATTTATTGTATTCAACATCATTCTAAAGCTTGATATTAGAACGCAAGTAAATCGAAAGCCGAACATGTTTTACGATGCTATTCAAGAAGTGCCATACATTCTTATCAGATAATAAGAGTAGGATTCGCCTGGCAACTATTCAATCATTGAACATTGACTTTACGATCGAAGCACATGTGTCGTAAACAGCTATTTGCGTCTCCGTTAGAAATTGTAGTCACTGTTAAATAAACCACTTTAATATTTATCGTTTAATTCTTTGTAGGGTCACACATTACATTATTGAAAAGTTTATTTGTTTCGTTAAATAAATAGGTAAATAAAAAGGTCCTATCAAAACTTCTACAGATATTTAAATTTTATCTACCATTAGACACAAGCAAACAAGGTAAATGTAAATGTGACAAAAACACAGAGACGAGACATAACACACACGCCTTGGAATGGTCAATTGGCAAAAGGGCCGACTGGGTTGCATAAACCTGGTTTGTGTAACGCTCCAACCTCGCACTTCCTGAAGATTTTTTCTATCAAGCAAACAGTGTAAAAAACAATATTCCGTCAAAGTAAGACAACTAACAACAAACAACTGCATCGGAAGTTAAAACTAATAAAATGAACTAATATATAGAAAAAGTTACATGTACTAGTTATAAAATAAACTATCAACATATGTACAAAATGTACAATAGATAAAAGCATCGGCAACCTAAACGTTCCAAATGAGAGAGAAGTTTGAAGTAAAACAACCCAAGCGATGTGCTATAATAAATAAGATCATATAAGACAAAGTCCTATGAGCATTGCAATATATACCAAATTGGAAAGACACAGGACCAAGGTATCTACATGCACGCCAAATATAAATGTGAGAAAAAAATCTTTGATGAGTCATTTAACAATAAGAGCAAACCCGACAGTTACCGCCTTGGAACGGTCAGTCGGTAATAATGACCGACTGGGGTGCTTAAACCGGTTTTACAGAGCTCTAACCTCTTGGGTTTCTCCAATGCAAGCAATTATAAGAAAACTGATTCATTCGAATAAGTGTCCAAGCGCCGACGTTTTGTTTGACAAGTTATGACGAAAGCAGTGACGTCATTGACAAATAATGACCACATAGTGTTTAGAAGAGAGATAGGTATTATTTCGATTAGAAAAGCTACAGAAAACTTAAATAGTAAATGGAATTAACTTTTCGAATCAAGAAAAAAAAAATACCAGAGAGGAGTAAATGGTTGTAGTATCCTGTTCATGCGGAGATGGAATTGAGGAACCAAGGTCCAATGTACATCAAGGGAAATACATGTAACAATCCTTATAGGATGAATTAAATGACAACATAGATTACATGCACGGGGAGATTTTTTACAACCGCCACACTGCACAAGTAACATTGTTGTGATCATGAATAAGAATATATAAGACAAAGACCTATGATCATTGCAACATATACAAAATTTGTAAAAACACAGGACCAAGGTATCCACATACACGCCAAATGTAAATGTGAGAACAAATCTTTGATGAGTCATTTAACAATAAGAGTAAACCCGACAGTTACCGCCTTGGAACGGTCAGTCGGCAATATGGACCGACCGGGGTGCTTAAACCGATTTTAAAGAGCTCTAACCTCGCACTTCTTGATGGGTTTCTCGAATGCAAGCAATGATAAGAAAACTGATCAATTTAAATAAGTGTCTAGGCGCTGACGTTTTGTTTGACAAGTTATGACGAAAGCAGTGACGTCATTGAAAAGTAATGTCCACACAGTGTTTAGAAGAGAGATAGGTATTATTTCGATTAGAAAACCTATAGAAAACGTTAATAGTAAATGGAATTAACTTTTCGAATCAAGAAAACAGCAAAAAAAAGTTACCAGAGAAGAGTAAATGGTTGTAGTATCCTGTTCATGCGGAGATGGAATTGAGGAACCAAAGTTCAATGTCCATTAAAGGAAATACACGTAACAATCCTTATAGGATGAATTAAATGACAACATAGATTACATGCACGGGGAGATTTGTACGACCGCCACACTGTACAAGTAACATTGTTGTGATCATGAATAAGTATATATAAGACAAAATCCTATGAGCATTGCAACATATACAAAATATTGAAAAGACACAGGACCAAGGTATCCACATGCACGCCAAATGTAAATGTGAGAACAAATCTTTGATGAGTCATTTAACAATAAGAGCAAACCCGACAATTACCGCCTTGGAATGGTCAGTCGGCAATATGAACCGACTGGGGTGCTTAAACCGGTTGTACAGAGCTCTATCCTCGCACTTCTTAACGGGTTTTTGGAATGCAAGCAATAAGAAAACTGATTTGAATAAGTGTCCAAGCTCCGACGTTTTGTTTGACAAATTATGACGAAAGCAATGACGTCAACAAAATAACAAAAATAAAACAACAACACAAAACAACAACAGCAATATGAGCATGGCAAACAACAGAATATGGACATCATTCGAAATAACCAGTGTAGTTTTTCTATTAAATTAAGAATTTCTGCAGGAAAAAAAAAACTTGTTAATTCATAACAGGCTGCGTGCATATTTTTCACAGGTATTGTGTTTGACACCACTTTATACAAGAACATATTTTGCAGTTTGTATATATTTAATTCGTTATTCAATTTTGTAATGACGGTCAAATAGTTTCAGCAACATTATTTAAAACCAATACCAAGCAAAATTACTAAACTTGCTTACTCCAACATACAAAATATTTGTTCGTTTAGCAATACAACCACATATTTTAAATGCAGCCAAGTCAATATGCTTTCAAATCTAACTGTTCTGGATGTACATTACGGATTTAAATGATAATAACGGATATATGGTTCTTTTGCAAGGGAGCATATGCCTTACAGTTTACACTGGGAATAATCGTGTGTGAAGGAATGAATTAGTTTTGTTATTACCACTGGCATAATAAAGACACATAGTGTTTTCTCAAAGGTGATTTTGACCATACATCAATTAAGTATTTTACCAAAATTCCTTTGTGACTTCTAACGAATAACAAATTGCGGCTTTTCACATTTGCCATAATAATTATTTAGTTTCCAGGTATAATTTTTTGCATGTGCTGCCATTTTAACGTATTAAACGGTGTTATTTTTAAGATTTCCAAACACAATAATTTATTTATGTTAACTGTTAAAGTAGATGTACACAAGATGTTTTCATACATGTACTAATCAATGAGTTCTCATTTTATCTTGTTTAATCCAAAAATGAATTA
Source organism: Sinonovacula constricta (assembly GCA_007844125.1). NCBI lineage: Eukaryota > Metazoa > Mollusca > Bivalvia > Cardiida > Solecurtidae > Sinonovacula > Sinonovacula constricta. Next base: position 2,189,236 of record CM017556.1, read on the forward strand.
GTGCATACAACGTTTTTCTTGCAAGTCCTGTTTCAAGCCAACGGGAATATTACTCCGCTGTTCGTTATTATTCAAAAGCACAAACTACATTTTATTTTGTTGGTAGGCTTTTTCTAAAATTCGATGTTTTTTTTCATATTTCTTACATTTCACCTTTGACACTTTTTGCATATTATGTGATGGCATTGTATGCCATATGTAAATTGATCTTATAATATATCAGCGCTTGGGCTGTTTTATTTCAAACTAATCTCTCATTTGGAATTTTTACTTTGCCGAGGCTTTTATCAACTGTACATACTGTACATATGTTGATAATTTATTTTATAACTAGATTTCATGTATGTATATAAGCTCAATGTATCTGTTTTAACTCCCGATGCAGGTGCTTACTGTTAGTTGTTTCACTTTGACGGAATATTGTTATTTACACTGTTTGTTTGATAGAAAAACCTCCAGGAAGTGCGAGGTTGGAGCGCTCCACAAACCAGGTTTCAGCACCCCAGGTGGCCATTTTGCCGATTGACCGTTTCAAGGCGGTAACTGGTGGTTTTTCTTTATGTGTGTTATGTCTCGTCTCTGTGTTTTTGTTACATTTACATTAACCCTTGTTTGCCTTTGTCTACTGGTAGATAAAATTTAAGTATCTGTGGAAATTTTGATATGACCTTTTATTTTTTACATGACTAAAAATTTATGAAATGTGTTGAGAAAAGCATACTCTACAACAATACAGTAGTATGTTCTTATGAATTTACAGTATCTTATGTCATTTTGCTTCCTGATTGCTTTTCTTATGTTTCGCCACATTGCTAACATGATTTTCAATTTTTCATATGTGTTTAAGGCAGGGTGAACAGTACGTAAAGAGGCGACACGCAGTGTTTGTAAAACTATTAGTGTCAATTATTTAATACAATCGCATATCGTTGACCAGTAACAAAAGGAAGCTAAAGAGAATTTCAATTATTATACCGTTTGTATCATATGGCATGTAAACAAACAACACATAAAACACTTAGTTTAAGATATTTGAATTCAAAGCCATTTTGTGTACATACAAACATACATACATACATACATAAATACATACATACATACATATATATATATATATATATATATATATATATATATATATATATATATATATATATATATATATATATATATATATATATATATATATATTAAATACTAGATAATATATTTATTAAAAATCTGTTTTAAAACAAATACGTCTTTACTGTGAAAAATATTTCCTTTAACATTACTTTATGAGAAAATGTGTTTTGTTAATGTGTTTTAATAGTGATTGAGATGTTACTATGAAGCTGATTTCAAAATAGTTTTAAAATTTAAACATAGTCTAAGCTTATCACATAAATACAATGTGAACACACATTTTGCTCCATTGTAATATATATTGTCTGTCACTTTAACATATATCCTATGATTTAAGGTAATCGTTTGAAAGCGCATTCTCGTACTCTTATGATAAGTTGTGCTTTTCCTCTTCAGTAAGACCATAAACGGCGTAAATTATGACAAACAAAATTCTTCTCCTACACAACGGATATCTTAAGCTTTATCATTATTTGGTGTATGTAGTGTATGCATTCTGTTATAATTTGGTGTATTTAATAATCTAACAATCTAAGTTCCTTTGAAAAATACGTCATCCTCAGCTCTGATTGGTGCAATTTTTACGTATTTTACCTGACCAAACCTGTCCGGAACATTTTGTTTCTAGATTAAAGTTTACGTTGCTTATGTTTTTCTGTTAGATTATTATATCGGTTAAACTATCCATAGCAATACAACAGAGAAACAAATATGAAAATTAGGATTTACCTTGCTTTGAAATAAACAGATACCTACTTACGCTGCTGCGATAATAGAGGCTAAATTATAAATGTTACAAATTTATAAGGCAACTACAATGTTTCAATGTCAATTTTACAATTTCTTGTTTATTATAACTATAGATACAATAAGGCTGCATACTTTGCGGAACTATGTTATATGTATCACGTCATATTTTATCGTAATAGTCAACAGTTGTGTTAACTGTTACAGTATGATCCACTGTAATGTGTTAATTGGCAAATTTCATTATTATCAAATCCCCACTTGGTATTTTTAAAAGCACAAAATACTCACAGGCTACCTAATTATAAATAGATTTCATTACTATTTAATTAATTATAAGAAAATATTCTGGTCACGAAGTCATGTCAATGATTATCTCCTTATGTGATGTAGAGTATATGTGACCACTTTTCTATAACCCCCCCCCCACTAATTTATGAATAACAAATGCGGTTTAAGACAATATTTGTCAGATTTATACATCATATAAATTCGTCTTGTAATCAGTATTAGGGTAGAAATAGCTAACTTAAGCTTTAAAGAGTACAATTAATCGTCACAGAGTGACATTTCCGTTCGACCTGGCGCATTGGTCAACCGGTAATGAAATAGTTACTGCCCTTTTAAATAGAAAAAAAAGCCGTGCAGTCGTCCCGAATAGTGCCGATGTTTGTAGTACCGCGTCTTTAACTGATAGAATACTGTGATTTGCCACATAAGCTGTCAAGGTCTTCATTACTAATTTATATATTTGCTACATTCTTTAAGTTAAACATATGTGTAGAAGTCTTTTAAATGTACCATCTTCGAAATTTTACCTGTTCTTTTTTGCACATTTCAGTTGTATTCGATAAAGAGGTTTTTACGCTTGTGAAATGTTAATACTTATAACTACGACTCCTTTCACAGCTCAATTCGACCCTTTCAACGCACCATAAGCCTCAATCAAACGTTAGTCGATTTGAGCTGTACGTCTTTAAATAGGATATTTTACAAGCTTTCTATTGGATGGCACATCTATGCCACTCACAGTTTCAATTTTCTTCAACGTCTGGACTAAAATGGGCAAAGGCTATTGCATCTTAAAGCTATTAAGGCTTAACAGAATTCGAAAATATGTTTCAAAGGCAATTCCTGTTCTTAAATGGTATGTCATTTTGTTCACGGTGAATGCCTTGTTTCTCATCTTTCGTTTAGATGTTTTCTTGTTTAAAAGTATTATGATGTAATGTGTCTGGCCGATAGTGGATCTTTGAGTATAATCTAATAAACACCAGTTCGCATGCAAAATAGATTTCTTAACTTTGATTGTTATAGCTAGTGCATTAACTTGACTTCACCTTTTTGTCTTATTACTGTATGTCAGTTTTCAAAATTTAAAAGGTTTCCCTTTAAACAACGCAATACATTCTTACTTGCCGCCAGTCCACTCTGCACGTATCTCTGCTTATAGGACTTTGTCATATATTCTTATTCATGGCGATATATAAACTGATTTATACGATATACTGTATGTGGTATTACTTTCCTTTCCTGGTATATTTAACTTATGTGTAAGAATGTATGTCTTAAAATTAATTCCTGTAAGAACACTGTAAACTTTGATTGAACGTTCGATGTAAATAATAACTTGATAAATTTAGTACACAATAAAATGTAGCGGTAAATTTCTATTTGGAAATAAGAATGGAAAGAGAAAATAGTTTTGCTCAAATTACTTACATTATGTTTACACACGTTTACACATGCATTTAAATTGCTGCTTTTACGTGCCTCTACAAGAAAACGGGTCGTTTGAAACGTACGTACATGTATAGTGTCAAATCCGAAATAATCAATTTTAGGTACAATATCTATATACAGCCTTAATTTATTTTAATGAATTGTACTTTTCATTTTTGTAGTTTTATATCTATAATTCCCACTTAAACGGCCAAGTTTCCACTCCTTTACCTCACTAAGCAACCCATTTTAGTTGTTAATTTAATTACTTTTTTCCGATTAGAAAAAGGAAAATGCTCTGAGCTCATAAGCGTGGATCAAAGTATAAGGTATCTTCGTTTATCACTTGTATTTAAACGTTTCGTTCAAAATAAATAGTTCCCAGCGAATGCCCGGGATGTTTTAATTATCCATGCCTAATACGTGTCCGAATACATTGACAATATGTTGCTGCTTATTGAAGCGATAAGCTTTATGTGGTAATGTATTTCCGTATTTTCGTTTTTCTAAATCATATGCTCATATTTTCTTACTGATTGTAAATAATACTGTTCAAAGCTTTTCTTTAGGTAAATGCAGATGATGTAAGATCTTTTTTCCATTTCCATATTTTCATGTACTTGTAAAGCTTCAACTCTATCTATTTCACTGTATGACACCCCAAAAGTTAAAACATTTTCTCATAGATATGTAATTCATTTTTATTTATTGCCAATATATATTTGCAACAGTGTTGAATTGACGATATTTCACTTTTTCGTTTGAAAGCAAACGTTATTTAAGGTGTTTTATATTAAATGTATAGAGATTTTTTTCAAAAAAAAGTAAACATTTGATTTTGTCTTACAATATCGTTAATTTCTTAGCAACTTTTTCTGGGAAAAGCATTCTCACTCAATATTAATGTTCGTTGATGGAAATATAAATATCCTTTCTTTGACACAACGCATAATATTCAGATCTAATTTAGATACCTTTATATTTCAGCATTGTCAAGGCATGTTCACTTCCTGGTTCAATAATATTTGCTTAGACAAAGGAACACAACGCTAATTGGTTCTTCTTCGCCTCGTTTTTCTCATTTTTCCACTTTTTATAATTTTTTCTTCCTTTTCTTATGATGTCAATGATAAGCCCTGCAAACTATATTTATAAGGCATCAACTAGTAATTGACGTCAGCTTAAATTCCTTAATAACAGACGTCGAAGATAAGTGAAGAAGAAATTGATTGAAAAGGAGTATGGTCATCATGTATTTTTAGCAACACTTACCTTATGTGCGCAATATAATATGGATTAACACAGTTTTATGCTATATGTAGAATTTGCTAAATCATTTTAACGATATAGATTCTTCTTAACGCAATTTGAAAAAGGAGAAATGGTAAAAATAACACGAAAAGGGACATAACTTCCCTTTTGTGTGCACGAGTAGCTGTCATGAGAAAAAATGTAAACATGGAGCGAGTGATTAAAACAATGTTATTTTGCAGTCAGATATTGATGTGTTCATAGTATTCTACGTATTTAAATAAACTCAAAATTATTTGATATTTCCTCTGGTCGTTATAGCAGAGTGAGGAGCAGAAGCCTGTCGTTTAAATGCTCATAAAATATTTATTTCTTCTAAAAAGCTATGTTTTTGACGTTATAAATAAATGCTGTTGTCCTCGTTTAAAGCATCACGATGTGTACATCAAAAATAAACAGACGAAGAAAGAAGTCATGTCATTTCGTTTTTCTGAAATCAAGAAAACCTGTATTTATGTATCCGTCTTTAATTATTAAAACCGACAAAACATGTCCCTACCTTGATGTACAGCATATTCTTGCATTTGCATATTTCATCGTGGAATAAACAATCAACACTATGAACATATTATTATTATTATTATTATTATTATTATTATTATTATTGTCATTATCATTATTGTTATTATAAGCGTGGTCCGTGGTCTTGTAGACATCTCTGACAGCTTATCCGCTCACTTTGCGGGTTTGTATCCCAGTCAGAGCAAACTTATTAATTTGATAAGGTCTCCAAACCGATCTGCTGTGCGCCAGCGCTTATATACAGACAATTGGTAATTCAAACAGACTGCTTTCAACAAATAAGCACATGCTCCTCGTCCGTTTGATTATATGCGTAAGACAAATAATGTATGACAAAGTCCTATAAGTACTGTAACACATATTAAAATTTGAAAAGGCACATGACAGGTAACCATAGGCCAGTCAGTTGAAATATCTATATATGAGAGCAAACCCAACAGTTACCGCATTGGAACGGTAAGTCAGCACATGGGCCGACTGGCCGACTGGGGTAATTAAACCGGTTATACAGAGCCCTCAAATGCAAACAGAGAAAAGGAAACATATCCTTTTGAAACAAAACTGTTCAAGTGTTGACAGATTCATAAGAAAGTACAGACATAATTTATTAAGGACCACATTGTATTTAGGTGATAATGTTGGTATTATTTCAAATAGAAAATCTGTGATTGGTCATAAAAGAAAGAAATATATTTGAATGAAAGACACAATTACTACAAAATATATGTACACTTTTGTAGTTTGCTTAGTCTTTCTTCATTGTCAATTCAATTTTGAGACACTAAATGGTTTGATATGTTACGGATTTTAGTGGCATATACCCCGAATGTTTACATTAAATATAACTAAACTAATGGCAACCAGAGTAAATGCAAAGGTGACAAAAACACAGAGACGAGACAAAAAAAACACAAAATAAATAAATAAAAAAAATTAATCAGTTACCGCCTTGGAACGGTCAGTCGGCAAATGGAGCGACTAGGGTGCTTAACCTGGTTTGTGGAGCGCTCCAACCTCCCACTTTTCTATCAAACAAACAGTGTAAATAAGAATATCCCGTCAAAGTGAAACAACTGACAGTAAGCACCTGCATCTGGAGTTAAAACAGATACAAAGAACTTATATACATACAAATTATCTAGTAATAAAATAAACTATCAACATACGTACACAATGTACCGTAGATAAAAGCCTCGACAACCTAAAAACTCCAAATGAGAGAGTAGTTTTAAATATAATAGCCCAAGCGCTGACGTATAATAAGAACAATTTAATGACGTCATACAATACCATGACGTCATATGCCAAAAATGTCAAAAGTGAAATGCAACAAATACAAAAAAAATCATCGAATTTTAGAAGTTCTTGGCTGCAAAAGGGTCAACTGTAAGCAAAATAGTAAAACGCAAAAAATTCCCAGATTGTAATCGTAAGCAATAAATTTTCTGAAAAGTTTTGTAAAGTGGTTAGAATAATTATTGAGAGCCTTGATTTTCTTTACCTTGTATAAAACATTTCCATAAAATGCAGAATGGCTTATGCATAAGTGTTTTCACACTGCTATTATACTTAGAAGCAATACAATCATTGCGATTAGAAATATATGTGGTTATTCTTATCTTCTTTTCTTATTTTCTATTCTGGCCAAAGTTGTTTTACTGTCTCTGACACCAATAATCTATTCGGTCCTTAAAGTTACTAAATCCCTAATTAGGTACATCGTAAAAATATCTTCCTAATGACAGAACTTTCCTCATCTGGAGATGATTATCCGTACTATTCAGTCTCTTTGAAGTTAAAATAATGACAAATAGTGGATTAAATATCACGATTGTAAGTGTGTTATGGCAAAGAATTCTTCTGGCGTTCGTTTTTGTATTCATTGTGTGTTTTTTACATCACATTGACACATTTATTGTCATATTTGTGACGGTCAGTAGTTATTTATTGGTGGAGTACTCCAGACTTATTTTCTTTTAAAAATCACCAACGCATCGTAGATTAGCTGGAAAATGGTGAAGGGCTTATGAGTTATAGCCAGTGAATGTAACTGTTCGACACGGGTTCCCCTATCGTCCGTTTCAGTAGGTATCATAAAAACACACCCCTCCATATTCGATGTGGTCAAGCGGTAAGAGTCACAAATTGATACACTCTAGCTCTCCATTGTGTGGATTTGTGTCCGAGTTGAAACGTTAAAGTGGGGAGATTTTGTAGCTGACATCAGACAAACAGCCGTGAGTTTTTGCACTTCATTTCCTAAATAATCGGTTTGGTCCGACTCCATATACCACTGCAACACACTTTTCTTTGTATGTCAACAATAACAAAATATAACAAAATGGTCAAAATTCAAAGAACATACACGAAGCAAGAGCGAATAATGAAAAGGAATCTTTAAAGAGGTAAGACTTACGGTTATGGAATACTATTTAAGCATTCCGATATTTTATTTCCCCCCCCCCTATAAAATCGTATCTAGGTTTACTTTTTAATACATAATATTATATTATACACTTTTGTTATGAAAATTGAACATTATTTTAATTGTCAAATAATAAAGTTTAGCAAATATCGACATGTCAAACGGATTCGGATACATATTAAATTGTTCTGTTGTTTATTAGACTTATTTACAAAAACTTTTTAAGAAAAGAAAATGACACGTGTTAGTATTCTAATAAAGAAAACAAATGGAAAGAACCGTACTCTGTAAGACAATACTTAGTTTGCACTGGCTGCCAAGTCACATCGGGAATCAAGAAGTAAAGGAAGATCTTCAAGGGACAATTAGCGAGATGTATGTCCAAAAAAGCGACAACTATAGTTTCTATAGCAGCCTATTGGTTCTTAAATAATTACGAAATTAGGGATTGCAATAAGCTCCATTATGGGAGCCTCAGTTACCGGTAACTTACGGGAAAATACCTCTAATGGTTTTTGCTATAACTGTTTAATTAAGATAACATTGGTAAATTTTATTTCCAGAGCAAATTAAAATCGATAATTGTCGTATTTTCTTTTACAACTCAGATAATTGTACCTCCTTTACATATATTAAATCTCGTATAACATGTACTTTCACATAAACAACATCATAGTTTTAAATCTTGAATTATAATATATAATAAATCGATATTATGTATCACAATTTATACTAGGTTCAATATATATGAACTACCCTCACTTGATGGATGGCACAATTCTAAAAGCAATCTTGACCCTAACAACATACGACACTTGTTTCACTTAATGACTTCTTTTGGCAAAGTTTGCTCCAGTTTAATGCAAATTGAATTTAGATGTCGGAAACAAATTCCTAAAATCACCGACTCCAGTGAACTTCAAGGTTTTGAAAAGTTGTTAGTGATAATGTCCTTATACTTGGACAGGTTACACACGTGCCAATGCAATAAAGTCAATAAAGGTCAACATCTTTCTAGACATATATATTTATTAATTATTTGGGTAAACGGTTTATCAATGTCTGATAAATATATAACAGTCAGAAATACTACTACACATATATCATATAAAAATATTACTTTGTCTGCAATGTTTGGCGTCTTGTTACAAATGATGACAAATATATGTATGCCTAGTTTATGTTACAATATACAAATCTCATAATTAAAGCCTGTCCCTTCATAAATAAGAATATATATGACAAAGTCATATAAGCATTGCAACATATACAACTATTTTAAAAGGCACAGGAAAAAGATATTCACATGCAAGTCAAATGTAAAATTAAGCACAAACCTGTGATGAGTCATTTATCAAAAAGAGCAATCCTGACAGTTACCGCCTTTGAACAGTCAGTCGGCAATATGGACAGACTGGAGTGCTTAAAATGGTTTTACAGAGATCTAACCTCGCACTTCCTGATATTAATCGTAAAGATAACGCTACCTTCATATGCCTAATACAGTAATTGTCTCTAATTTTATGAACTAATAGCGTTATGTCTTTACGCACTGACATATAAGATAAATACAGATCGTTTTCACACGAATCTCAACATTATGCTGGACGCCTCAATTAGGCATACAAGTATTTCATTTAATTTCATTGCATATTGTATATTATAACAATAAATAAGAAATAAGAATATACATTTTCCTTTTGCATACTTATTTAAAAAAACACAACTTATAACATAACTGAAGAACTTCTAACGTTCATAACCTTAAGTAAATTTGAGTTTATTGTGCTAATTTGAATTGAGAGTGTTTACGAAAAACTTGTTTCATGTTCAAGTATCTTTTCTAGTATACTGCCCCTGTGTTACTGACTGCAGTAAAAGAATTAATTATTTCAATAGGAACGAATTGCTTTGACATAAATTGCATACAGACAATTGCCAAATCACAAATTTATGACTACTTTGCATACAAATTGCTCAGTTAGTATGCAGAGTGAGAGACTAAAATACGTATGACTCGGAATATTGACATATAGGAGAAATATTTAATTTTATGGCACATTTCTGTCAGATTGTTTGGCGTTATTTATATTAGTTTGTTGCTGTGATTGCGGAAGTTAAACATGTTTAGCTTTAGGAATAATTCTTAATTTTGTGTGTGGGCGTGTTGCAACTAAGAATGTACCAAGATTCAAATAGTAAGTCCATCGTCTAGTGACATATAATCATAAACAAGTTATACTCAATTCTATAATTATCTGTGACGATACAAGGTCCCTTATATTTTACAAATGTTGAAATAGCATATACCATTGGATGTACACAGACATTTTATGTTCCTCTGACATGACTACCTGTGTCAATACAAACAATGTTTCCAAATCTAAATATCTAAGACACATTATGATTAAACGCCCATGGGCTGAAAATTTACAATGTCATTTCAAGTTTTCATTTATAGTAAATGTAATTTTATCTGATTTAATTTGCTGTAATAGTTTTTGCTTTGTAAAACCTACCTGTTTGCAATGAACAACTTAAAAAGTTCGTTGTTATTTAGGTCGACTTCATTTTTGTACAATGAGCTGTTGGTTTACAAAAAAGAAGAAAAATATGTTTCTTTAAGATTTAAAATTAAAGCCTTATTATGGTTTGTTAAGGTAAGAATGCGTAAGACATGTTATCTATAAGATATAGATTAACACAATTGATAACTGATAACGTGTTTGCCATACATTTAAATGCAACCGCAATAACATTTTATGACCCTATTTCTTATGGTACTTTATATGCCGCTCTTATTTTAAGCATAACACTTTTGTCATTTATTATTGACACTAGAATTTTTCACAAAGGGATCACGCAATTGCCATAGGGTTGTTAATCTGATAATACTAATGTGCAAAGGAATGAATCATTCTAACAAGAGGCATAATAAAGACAGATAGTGCTTTCCAGTTGATTATAGAAGCTGACCATACATCATTTAAGCTATCTGGCAATCTCTACACCTGGCTCTAAGTGAATAATAGAAAATGCGTTTGTCCTCATTGACCGGAGTTACATCGAAAATCTTTGTTTCGAGAAGTGGCTTTATAATAGTGAGTTTTTAAACCTTATTCTGAACAAAACGAACACAAACATGTATTGGCGGCGTTTACAACAAGGCTTTTGCTTGAAATGATGGTCTTACTAAAGTGAAGTCCTTGATGAATGGCAGATACTCTAGCCGAACCCTGAGTTACAAAGAAACCCTAAGTTGTAAAGAACAATTAGTTGCAAAGAATATTTCTACTTGTTGCTTCAATTAAAGGGACATTTTCCGAAGCAAAATTATGTTGCTAAATCAAAAGGTCAGCAACTAATGTTGGAACTCTAGATGGTCGATGCAGAAATAAGGCTTTTGCTTTGTCTGAAAGGCATAGACATAAATGGCACGAGTACATACGAATTAAAACAGTATAAAACAGATAATTTGCATTGACATATTAAATTTATTGTAAAAACTTCATAATTGTGGTGTAAGCCATATACATTTAACACATATACGACATCTTTTCCATCGTTCTTCTTGCAGGAACTAGCAGGAAAATGTAACTAGTTGAAAGTATAACAAAATAAAACAGGAAAATGGTCATAAAGTCATCTCGTTAGACATATCTGACTTAATTAACCTAAGTCAGTACAATATATGTCGGAAGAATGGCATATAATTTTCATTTGGCGCCTTGTCCTATCCGTAGAAGAAGCCATACAAATAATATATATCGAGACGGGAGACACAGACAAGAAACAGTAGCTTTTGTTGGCTGAACTAACGTTTTGGTCTTATTTATGTTCGTTTCACAGACGTCCAGCAATTATGAGTTAAACATAAAATATCTCTGGCTACTGCAAGTCTGGAACATCTCCGATATGAAAATGTTTCTCCAGGCCGGGACTAGAAAAGGTAAAAAGAAAATGTCCTATCAAAATTTCTATATAGATCTTAATCTGAACTTCCTCTAGACAATGGCAAACATGTAAATGTGACAAAACCTCAGAGACGAGACATGACACACAAAAAGAAACAACAGCAGTTAACGCATTGGAACATTCAATTTACTTTATTTTTGTCATTTATTCAAACATAAAAAATGGACATTATGTTTAATTATATCACTATCCAGTTATGACCTTAGTTCTATAAAAGCGTCAACACTTGGACAATTTTGTTTCAAACAGACATGTTTTCTTTTCACTGCTTACATTAAAGAAACACAGACTGTGCGAGGGTAGAGCTCTGTACAACCGGGCTCAGCATCCCTGTCGGCCCTTCACCCGACCGCTTGTTCCAAACGGTTTTGGAATATTTTCTGACTTACGTTTACATGTAAATACATCAGTACCCAAGTAAGTGTTACTGGCTGTTAATATGGTATACCACGCAACTCCATGGGGCAAGCAACCAATTTCAGTCAATCGAGAAAGCCAAGATTTGTCCTCACTTTTACATTTTGCGTGCATGTGGATACCTTGGTCCTGTGTCTTTTCAATTTTTGTATATGTTGCAATGTTCATAGGACTTTGTCTTGTATATTCTTATTGTGATACCTGGTATTATCGACTGGGGTATTTTTTTGCCAGATCCACTTTTTCATTATTATTTATATATGAGATCTCCTTGCCCCTGCAGTTTATTTATGGCACAAGAAACCGAGGACCAACAAACAATTTAGATTGACAATGTTTGGCAGCAATGATGCTGCCAGACGAATTACTTAGAAAGTGTAATTCGTGACGAAGTTAGAGGAGATCTTGTCTAGATCAATGACGTCATTTTCAGTCATCCGATTCCCAGCGTTTTTTTTTCTTTCAGAAAGAGGATTTGTAAAGTGCGCTGGCAGTGGGATACACTCTACACAAAGCAAATGGTATCACTCCACTAATATTACACACATCAAAGCGCAAACATAAATTGCTTTATAGTGTTATATACAGTATTGTTTGTTCGCAACATTTATATATAGAGAGAATGCTAAATATCTAATGTCAAATATGTAGGATTTTATTACAACATTTTGATATTTTATTTTGCATTTTAACGTTTAAAAAATAAAAATCTGTATAAATATAATTCTTCAATAACAGATGAATACATTTATTTGTGCTTTAAACTTTGTGAGCAAATTTGGACTTTATAAAACATTATAACATTATTTTAATAAAGGTGATTTGTACTAATTCACCATTTGTCTATAATTTAAAATTTTGGTATTATCATCTTTTTCTTACTTTAACTTCTCTATGAATTTAAATTTTGATATATCGTTATTATGTAATCTTTTTCTTTTCAATCTATGTTGACGTTTTATTTACTTATACTTCACAATGATAAGTATGTACGTACTTGACACATAACGCCAATACATATTATCCCCCACCCCTTTAACCCATTCCGTCTGTCGTCTCACAGCCTCAAAATCGAAACAGGTAGATGAGTTTTAGGTCATCCTGCTCGTTGAAAGACATTATTATTTCTGCAATACTTTAGAAAGGATATTATGTTTTCTATTAGAAATATTGATTATATGAATATAGAACAAAATATATACCAAAGTATTTCTGGACAAATACTAATACTCTATAGTTCAAATAATTCTTGGAAATTAGACGTGTACATCTCGTAAGAAAAATATCAATATTTGTGTACAAGCCCTTCCAAAAGCGAAAGGAAAGTATTACCTATTTTAAAGAAATATTCTGTTAAAACTGCACACACGTTTCCTTTGATTCTGATAATGTTCAATGGACATTTCCTTAGAAAGGATCGCATAAGCAATAAATGCATAAAATGGACCAGATCACCACACATATGATTGTACTTTACATAACAAACACTCTGTAAGTATAGAGAGTGGCCGAATGTGGTTTATAAGTTTCAGGATATCGACATATTGGAAGAAACATTTCACTTTTGTCAGATTGTTTGCCAGCCCGTCTTCTTGGTCATAGCAAATATATTATTCATACTTGGCTGTTGCTGAGATAAAACAGAAATGGTTTAGCTCTGCTGTTAAGCTTAAAGGATTGTTCTCATCGTTGCCTGTTTGCATTTTCTGGTTGATAAATCTTGTATAGCTTCACATTGCAACTTTTAAGTATGTGTTAAACTGTGAATAAAAAGAATAAGTTTCATTTATTCTAAAAGTCATCAAGACGGTTGTTGCACATTGGAACTTTAACTATCATACCAATTACATTACATCACTCGACAATTAAAGCAACAAAAGCACACACAAACGAAAACAGCAATGTACGCAAGAGAAACGACAGAATATGGTCATTGGGTTAACCAGTTTTAAATTTTGCTACTAAATTCGGAAATTTTTATCTACAAAACCAGACAAAGACTAATAAATTCATTACTGTATCCGTCTAAACGTCTAACAAGTAATGTCTTTTGACACTCCTGTATTAAAAACACAAGTTCGCAGTTTTGTATATATTATAATCGTTATTTAATTTTGTATAAAGATTTCCTATAATCAGGTCGAAATGACATGCTCCAAAAGTAACGGTCAAATTTTAAATTTCTATATCTATAGATTTATATAAAAAAAAACATTACTAAAATCCTCAACCGGATTAATTAGGCAAACGTGTCAAACTTGTTTGTTCCAGTGTAAAAAATGCTTTGTTGATATTTTTCTTTAAAAACGCTCCCACGTTTTCGGTAAATTGCATTTTTCAAGAGATAAGCATAAACAAGCTGCGTAACTCTGTAAAAGACACCACTAGACAGGAAGAATTTGGCGTGCTGAACAAGATGAATTGTAAACAGCGGAATGTTGTATGTAGACAATTCCGTAGATGACCTCTGTTTCGCCGTACTTAACAAAATATTCTCAGCTGACAGAACAGAGAGGAAAAAAAATGAGTCAGCATCGATTTATAATCTTCAAACTTTTCGACCGCTGACCTGCAACGTTAAAGTTGCGAACTATAACGTCATGCTACTTGACAGTAAAGGGAGGGAAAATGACGTTCAGTAAATGGCGATAAAACGTTGTCAATGGATGACATTGACGTCGTTTTCGTTTTGTCGTATATGGCAGAATATATAAACGATTGCTTATATATAAGGACATAAATTGTTTATATTTTACTCGTGAAATATGCAATTTGCGGTAAATATGAATGAGTGCGTTTTTTAGAAAAACTAAAATTTAAACAGTTCCCTCTAGAACAATTTGTGCTTCTTCGTTTAGTGATACAGCCCCATACCACTAATACAGTCGAAGTAAATATGCGTTCAAATCTAAATGTTATGCATTGTTGAATGTAATTTACGGCTTAAAAATAATGACAGAAAATATGAAGCACTCGCCTTATAGTTTATATTGGGAATATTCATGTGGGATGGAATGAATCAGTTTTGTTATTACCACTGGCATAATAAAGACACATAGTGATTTCCCACAGGTGAATATTGTCGTTGACCATACATCAATTAAGTATTTTGCCAAAACTCCTCTGTGGCTCTTAATGTGTAACACATTGCGGCTTTTCACACTTGCCATAATAAAATTGAGTGATATTCCGGTTTCGAGAAACACGTTTATCACTATTTATTTTTTAATTATACGTTTTTTATAGTCTTGCTATTTTTACAAATTTAAGCGTTATTCTTAAGATTTCCAATTATATTAAATTACGATAATTTAAAATTAATAATATTAATATATTCAGATAAACTTTAACAAAACTATATAAACACGAAAATGCGTTTTATAATCGATAATGAATTATAATTTAAACAGGATTCAATATACAATAAATTGGTACATACACTTATAGAACTTTTAAAGTTATCAACAGCAGCATACTTCACTTATGGGTACCATCATTATTAATCTCTTTAAATAAAGCAACTAAACTGTGCATTAATGTCATATGTCTGTCTGTTTTATAACCATATTTAATCATTTACTTTACGACCAAAACCAACGTGTCTCCAAAACTTTTTTCCATAATTGTTTTGTCGTCAATTTAATATTTCCCTGTTGATTATGTTTATCTTTTCATTATTTTCAGAAGTGCATATTGCATAATTAAACGTTTACATAACATGTTTAGAAGCATACTTTATAATAAGGCATGAATACGGATGATTTTCTGACATTTTACAACCGGATTGCTTTTTCTTCTGTTTCGCTACTAACATGACTTTCATGCCTGATAGAAGCTGAAGAAAGAGTAAGTTAAGACTAGACATGTAGTTATAACATACATGTTAGAGGTAATTAGTTCATACTATCACATGTCGTTGACCAGTGATAACGAAGTGCTAAAGAATGAAATGGCATGTGAACAAACAACAAATGACGCGGCAAGATGTCTCAATTCAAAGCTATTTTCTTATTGTGGTTACACACTAGACAGTACCTATAAAGCAAAAATTCAGATCTTTAAAAAGTGTGCCTTTGTTTGACATAATTTAATGAGAACGTGTGTTTTATATATGTGCTTTAATGGGGATCGAGAGGCTAAAATGAAGCTGTAGGTAACCATAAATGATAGTGATCGCAATACAGGTTGTATATACAGTTTGGGGGCATTAAAGTATATATGACCTGTCACTTAAACCCACTTACCTATGATTTAAAGTAATAGATTTACACTTAACTATAGAATGCAAATATTCATTGCGTCAATGAGACGTACACACATTTTGCGAATGATAGATTTCCTTTATATTTCTTAATGATGTTTAGATTACTAACAACGATACAAATAAAGAGTTATTTTCTAGAAATGTCATGTGTTGGTATAGCAATAATAATGCGATGACGTCAAGACACCTAGGGAACATTATTTAAAAGGGATGCTGAGAGATCGGAGTAACACATCGACTCTGAATCATGATATAATGGCGGCAATACTCATCTTCTTTATGGCAAATATATGTCAAATTATTTGGCATTATGTCTTGATGGGTTAGTCAAACGCAATTGATTGAACTTGGACTGAAAGTTATTGTTAACATTTTTTAAAATAGTTTTTAAAATATTTTTATATTTCTATACATGCTTGCATTAAACAATATCACATTGCATACATTTAGTCAGCCGCCTCTTAACTTCTGTGAACTACTAACAAATAGACATACGTCATATAATTTTCAGATAATACCCTTCCTTAAACAAAACAAACATCTGGCCCCATTTTTAATTCAAGCATAATTAAACAATCGATTTGGCTTAATTCTTTTAAATAAGTCATACCAAGTTATGGTATATTTTCAAGCTACTGCTTTTTCAGCCGACTTTACAGTATACATGCACCACCTTATCATTGGGTGTATTCGTCAATCCAGTACTATTTCAGACAAACCTGGCGCGGGGAAGTCATATCATTGACCCGAAGAACCCAGCCCTGTACCCATTTACGCACCTGGGTGCATTGGAACAATTCGAGGTAAATTTCTTGTTTAAGAAAATTAGCGGCGACCTGACATGGGTTCTAACCACGGCCCCGTGATCCAGATCAAAAGTGAACACCCATTGACGGACTTTGATTGAAAGCAAGTGTCATTGAAATGAAAGTGCATCATGTTAGGTCCTCTTCTTTGTAAACTTATTTTATACTCTGCTAAAATTTAGAATATTGCTTCCTTTTAAGCATGTATGCGTTGTATTTCATTGGAAACTCGTTGGTAAAACTACCTTAAAGTAATGACGAAGGATTGAATGCGGTAAACAATGGGAAAGGTACGACACGTGTCGTGTATAACGATGTTTCGCAACTATTTATATGTTCGCAAATTGTGTCATTTAGCACATTTATAACTTGTAAACAACCATACATAAAACATTAGACTCACATGAAAACAATATTAATACAGAATGTGACTTTGTTTTTTTTCCAGGTATTTTGATGGTAGCATATAACACATATTGAAACAATAATTTAAATACTTTGCAAAAGATAGAGAATTAGTATCAAATTGGCATTTTGCGAAATCCTAAGCAGACGCAATCACAACAGCTTCTAAGAATATCTTGATATATCAGTAATTTTAATGACTTGAAGACCGTGGCGTTACTTTGAATGATTTAACCACTACCGCAGCCTACGATGGAGATTTCCGCTATATTTTAAAAATGAATATCAGCTTTTAAGTTGCTTCTGTATGACCAGATTTAATACAACTTTATACATCATTATCTTCTACTGAAATAAACAAACAAAAGTTACCCAATGCGTATGTGGAATGTCAAGTTGTCCCGTTTCTCTGTTGGTAAGTTCCTAAAGAAGCTTACCTTGATGCATATACAGAGATATGAATGATTGTTTTGCTGAAGCGATTTCAGTGCTGTGAACAACATCTAAACAATTTTATGGCATCAACAAAAATATTTTACCAACAAATATATGGCAATAAAACTGTCAATTTCTTTTCCAAACAGTTTGCCTTAAATAAGACCAACATCTAATGTGTTGAAGGTTTTGGTTTTAAGTGATTTATTATGCGATTTTTAGTAGGAAATTATGTGATGTCAACTACAATTAAAAATAAAATATGAAAACTTCCCATGCGCAAGGTAACATACATTAAAATCGGAACCAACATTTGAAAATACTTAACTGCAAGGCAAGTGTCGATGTGAAAAAACACTTAAGTGCAAGGTAAATGTAGATGTGACAAAACACTTAAGTGCTAGGATAATGTAGTAGTGACATTGCACAACTTGTAACGGTCAGTCGGCAGAATGACTGACTACTTAAACAGCTTAATTGAGCTACCCACAAAAGTGGTATCATGCAGAGAAAATGGGTTCCAGCATATAGGATGACTCTCTTAGTATAATATTGGCAATACATACAATATGTACTGTATATAAAAAAGAAATAATTTTAAACTTTTACATTTTCATTTTGTTATTGGCTGGCTTAAGTACAGCTCATGATATATGAGCAAATACATTTTTTTACTTTACTACGCATACAATTTCAAACTGGTGAATGTAGATAAATTTGTACAGGAGAGTTTTGTGTGGTTTAAGTCAAAAGAAATTTAGACTGCTAGAGAATATCATTTTTTTGTTATGCTCCATTGTAACGAATGTGTATACACTCTTTTCAGTCGCATTCAACAGGTTTTGATAACATCGCCACAATCAAGTAAATATTTAGAGAATACATAAGAAGTGATATCGCGCTTGAACCATCAGAGACCTATTGTCTGAAATACATGAATGAGTTCTCAATTCAAAAGATAAAGCATTGCTTACAACTTTGAAAGTGCTTTGTAGTGAAGAATAAAGCTAAAAAGTAAATATCATTGCTTAATATGGTTTTTGCATAAATGTTATTGATTTAAATTTGATATTTTTGACTAATTTAAGAGTACCCTAGGATAAATAATGTTGTACATGGCTGAGAAGATTCCTTGCTTACACTTTTGAAACATTTGTTTCGTTCAAAATTCAATTTGAAAGAGTTTTTGTTTTGTTGTCCTAAATTGAAATAAGATACTGCTAAATAGGAAATATGATAAAGTCCTCTGAGCATTGCAACATACACTTAAATTTTAAAAGACAACAGCACATTGGCATTCTCTTGCAAACCAAATGTAAAAGTGGGAACAAATCGGGGACGAGTCAATAATCGAATAGAGAAAACACAAGAGGTACTTCATTGGAACGGTGAGTCGGCAAACGAGACCGAATGGGATGCGTAACTGGTTTTACGGAGCTTTAGCCTCGCACTTCCTGATGGGTTTCTCAAATGCAAGCATTGAAAAGAGAGCCGATCTATCAAATTGTCCTAGCGATGGCGTATCCTAAGAGATATGTTATGATTTCATTAAGAGAAAGTACTGAAGTAATTGAAAAGTAATGTCCACATGGTATTTGTGAGAAATATAAATAGTATATATTAAATACCTCTACACGAGTCTTTATCATAATTGAAATTAAATTATTAAATCAAGAATAAAACAACAAGAGTAGAAGTGTAAATGATTGTAACATTATATTCATGGAATTAAGGAACCCAAGCTCAATGTCCATAGAAGGAAAATACACACAACAATCTTTATATACTAATTTGACAAAATACATTACAAACTTGGGGAGACTTTTTACGACCGCCACAAGGCACAGGGAGCATTTATGTAATCGTAAATTAGGAAATACAAGAAAAGTCGTTGATGCGAAGCATCAATGGGGACGCAAAAACTTGAACAAGTAAACAGGTTTAGGCAATATGGGAGCAATTAACAAAGACCTATTTGAAATGTGTTTGTTTTAGGTTTCCAGTACACTATAAATCTCTTGAAAAAGTATGTATAACGTACAGGCATAGTCTTGACCCAATTTGAAAAACGCAAAATCCGACACCTTTTAATATGTTTCCAAAGATGCTAAAGATGTAAAAAAGTTAACAACATTATATCAGTTTACAACGAAACTAAGTGTACAAGATATAATTGCACATATGCCGCAGCCTCACATTACACACATAATATAAAAAAGACATAAAACAAAATATCTCGTCATGTTTGCATGAAAGTTACAGACATACAAAAATAAATTAAAATAAATAAATAAATAAACAAAAAAATAATAAAAAATAGAACGCTGTTTATCGAATATGGACTTGTATATATTATCAGAGTTAGAAAGTCCGCAAAATAAAATTTCCCTATGTGCAAATTTTAGTGAGCATTCCATTCATAGGCGTCGCATTCCAGCGCGTCGCCAATGATAAAATCCTTTGAGCATTACTTAAACCGGTTTCAAAGAGCTCTACCCCCGCTTCTTAATGGATTTCAGTATCATATGTTTCTAGGTAGTCATACAAAGTGGATAGGTGGGTTTAAAGTCGCTTCCTTCCATAAATGAACTGAATCAATGTGATAACTAATCAACACAACAGATTTTCCAAAGAAATTTACAATGTATGTTTTATTACAAGTAATCCATAAACAAGAGTTCTGAAAGTTAAGGAAGACTTTACCACACCCATAACTACTTTATGCGAAGAAAGTACTAAATTAGCAAGCGGAGAGTGCTATCGCTCGGAATGTTGACAGAAAAGAGGCAATATTTCATCTTCTTATGGCACATTTCTGTCAAATTGTTTGACAACACGTCTTATAAGGTCAGGATGTAATTAATATACTATTCATACTGTTGGTGGCTTGAATCAAAGAACGAAATTGTTCGATTCACTCTTCTGCAACACTTCTTGTGAATGCTGGCCAGATGTGTATATTGCTCTATGTATAGCTTGACACAATTTGCAACTGATGGATTTAATTCTTATACTCTAATTAGCACGTTCTTCTCGTCATCTTTGAAGTAAAAGTCCTTTTGATTCACGTGCATAGAATTAAGTTAAACAGCTCAAATATTTATGTTTACTTATCTTGCAAATAACCATACTGATTTTAAAAGAAGACGAACACTGATCACTATTCACGAGTATTATTACAAGTCACAATGATGTCGTTAGCTGATATAAATCACCGGTTAGATATATTTACTTTGTACATGTTTCACCAAGGAAAGCCGTCATTGTTATGACATTTGTTTACATAAATATCCAAATAAACGTCCCAGTTCTTTTTTGAAGTAACTTTACCTTGTACTTAACATAATAAGAATATATACGACAAAGTCCTATGAGCATTGCAACATATACCAAACTCCGAAATGGCATAGAGCAAAGGTATTTCACATGCAAGCCAAGCGAAAAGTAAGAACAAATTTGTGATGAGTCATTTAACGAAAAGAACAAATCCCACAGTTACCGCCTTGGAACGGTCAGTCGGCCATATGGACCGACTGGGGTGCTTAAACTGGTTTTACAGAGCTCTAACGTCGCACTTCCTGACAAGTTTGAATGCTACCATATGTATGTTGTCAAATTATCCTATATAGCATTCAGTATGACTGCCGACATAGATACGATGTAGACAAAACACGGCGAGCTGCATTGGTGCCAAAATATGATAAACTCTAAGTGTAACATTACTATTGTCAGTGGCACAAATGACTTAGAAAACGTCAATGGCTGCAAGAAGAAGTTATGTTATTTCTATAGCTAGGAATGGGATGGTTGATTCAATAACAGTTATCGGTTGAAAGCAGTTGGAAAACCACAAATACATGTGTTGTACCGTAGGCGTAATGAAGACCGATAGTGAAATCCAGTGTATCAATATCAGTGACCATAGATCACTTAGGCATGCTTGCAGAATCTTATAATGAAAGAATTGATATTATTCGTGTTCAATCTTGTTATTATATTTAACAATGCAACTCACCAAACTACATTACTTTCAATGTAATCCATAAAATTCTGGTTCAAGGACACTGAATTTATATAATCTTTCATTTCTCTCCTTCTGAAATAATAATTTTTCTTGATCGGTGAATAGCGGTCGCATTTCCAAACAGCCCTTGTAATTTTCATACAACCATTGTAATAATAATGTTGTTGCTTAAAATTGTCGACCGTTGCCTATATTTTCATTATATTGTTATTAGGTTTGTATAACTAAATTTTGTTTATTCGGAAGATTTTACTTTGGTTTTGTGCATTTTGGTCATTATTTTGATTAAATATTCGTTTTCCGTTCAAAACCCGTTGTAATTAACTGTAAATTAACCCGTAAGATATGAACGTTTTACTTCTTAAGCGTTAATGTAAGGATTTGACCGTTCCAAGGCGGTAACTATTGTTTTTTCTTTATGTGTGTTATGTCTCGTCTCTGTGTTTTTGTCACATTTACATTTACCTTATTTGCCTTTGTCTACTCGTAGATAAAAACTAAATATCTGTGAAAATTTTGATAGGACCTTTTCTTTTTTACCTATTTATACACCCCTGTAGAATCATATTCAACTCTAGTTTCTAGAGAGACTGTTTGTGTTGAAGCTGGTACTTAAAGAATCAGATGATATTCTCCGAAGAATTTAAGAAACACTTAAAATAAAAAATGAAAATAGAGACAAAGTATGTTTTGAATTCATTGAACGGCATGACGCCCCTGAGTATCATAGCCTCCAATCCCGTGTTTAAGCCGAATACAGCTGGTAATCGAATGCCTGTCTTCGTGTCAATTTGTGATGCTAAACTGGATTTATGATAGAAGCACGTGTGTCATATATAAATTTCACCATATTACGACGTAATTGTCAACATTAATTTAAATTTCTTGTTTTTTTTTTACATTTCTGTGGAACATAAATTAGTTAAAACTATTTTATTTTGGTTTTCGATGTATCTTGTATAATACTTATAATCGACTTCAGCACTTACGAGTTGCAAGCAGAAGAAGGCGCAGTACCGACGAGAATGGACAAAAAATGTGTGGTGTGTGGAGAAAAATGATGGTCTTGTACAGATAACTATTTCTGTGTTCTGTATAACTTTAATTGTGACTTTGTAAGTTGTGATTGCACATACATAAGTAATATGTTTAATTTATATGACTGATCTATGTATTGTAAAAATGGTACAATGCAATTAATTTAAGAGCCTTCAATCAGAAACAGCAATGTGTCTTTAAATAATTTAAATGTAATGAAGTATGGCTACAGTTGGGATATGTTAATATAAATCTGTATATTCTTCATAATTATTAATTTCATTGTTTTTCATAAGAGAGAAAATAAATGCTCTTATCATGGCACTCGAACTCCCCATGCAACACACATAAAATTAAACCTTGATGAGTGGGCGGTGCCATAGTATCGTGTTCAAGTAAAATTTAAACGAGAATGTTTGTACATTTTGTATACCGAACTTCGAAAAGGCACAGGACCAGAGACGTATAAATGTGTAGCATCCTGTTCATGTGAAGATAGAATTGAGGAACCAAAGTCCAATGTCCATCAAAGGATATACACGTAACAATCCTTATAGGATGAATGAAATTGCACACAGATTACATGCACTGGGAGATTTGTTACGACCGCCACACTGCACAATTAAAATCGTTGTGATCATGAATAAGAAGCAAACAACAAACAAACAAGAAGTAGAACAGTGGAAAACGAACAGATTTTCTATCGCACTTTAATTTAACTGACAATGCCCACCCGCTATATATGTCATTTTTGGGGTTCACACATATGCAATGTCACACTGTTTTGTTTTGTTTCTTCGAAGTAAAATTAATCATATTCATCTAAATTTGAAAGTCGCAGCAAAATGCTACCATAATCAGGCAATCATTTCTTTATTGTAACGTTTTTCATGGACGTAAAAAGCTGCAAATGCAGAAAATTTCGCAATATAAACATATCTCGCTCTGAACATACATACTTTTAAATTCAGTTAAAGGTTTATGTAACGGCAATAAATAAACTAAGCGACGTCTGTTGCTTGTCCTGCCAAATGGTTTATAAAGCGAAGAGAATATATCTGTATATTATCATTTTACATATAAAGTTAGTAAGTATTTAAACTTTGATTAACTATTATGGAACAAATTAGATCAACTTATTAAACTTAAATGGTCTGAGTTATTTATGCACATATGAATGAATCAAACGTATTTCTTTGACTTGCGTTAGCAAATACACAAATATGCCTACGTTATACAATATGACCGAATTATCCTACAAAACTGTTGAGGACGTTCAAATACAAAATTATGTACACTTAGATATAAAACGCATTTTTTCTAAAAAGGGAAAAGGAAATAACACATCATTTACATCACCACAAAAGTATATTAAACATTAATTTTTATTCGGTAATTCCATTGTTAACTGTTATGTTAGCATAAAATTGCACAGCATTATACATATTTATGGATTAATATAGCGATGATTTTGAGAATATATTTTTAACGTAATCAAATTTTCAGGAAAATCAAATAAAGACGCATTTTCTTTGAGAACTCATTTTCAGTTATATCATGTTAAAGGACATGTATACAATGTGCTTTTTACATTATTTTCCGACTTTGTCCTATATATTCTTATTGTTATATTGCACATGTCTATTATAACGTATAGTCTTAATTGACCACTTTCCTTTATCTGGTTACACAAATTGTGTAGTCACGGGCCCGCTGTCTTTTGCATGGATAAAGTATCTATCTATCATAGCTCCTTCAACTATATACACAAACGTCAAATGATGGAAGGAAATAAACAAAGTAGTGCGTCGTTGCTCATTGACAGCAGTCACGAACCATTAGATTGATTGCTTATTTACGATAGCAAAAACTAATTAGTCAAGGATATAGACAGCACAAAGATATTGCAGTCAGAATTTTATTAATATTTATATTATTTATGAGGTCAATTTAATGGACTCGATAGAGAAAACAGGTTGATTGCTTGAAATAGTATACATCATATATGTATTTAGAAATAAAACATGAAATGGTGAATCGTTTGACATTTCCTCAAAATGTTTTGATACATGTACACAAAGTTTATAATAATAAGGGGCCATTAAAGCGATCAATCAGCATTGAATAAACACTGAAGGAACACTAATTGAAGAAATATTATTTGCTAACAAAACAGACATATCTTTTTAGTTTAGATATAAGAATCTCTGCACAAATGTATATATTCGTACATAGTATTTTATTGGATTTTTATTTAAACTGGAATGAGCATCTATTAAACCTTTATTGCATAATGTTAATATTCGTGATCATTGTTCAGTAGAGACTTTGGTGAAATTTTGCACTTTCACCATATTTTGTGGGAGTACAGAGGGTACAACGTGTTGATATATGTTACCGGTTAATTAACAATCTGTCATAGTACTGACCTATCCATGATAACGAGTCGGGATTGCAGGCAGTCGTCAGTAGTAGGTTGTCGTGTGATGTCCTTCTGGGAATTATAGTGACATCGAGAACGCCCAGTTTTAGGGAAATAAATGTATTGGTAACACAATTTTATTAAATCCTTGTATGTCGGTGTTAATTTCATAACTATATGCTCTACCAAAAAGTATGACAATTGAACAATGTATCTTAATCGCGTATTAGCGAAACATTTCATCAATAAAACAATGCCATTTTATATAGTATGGAAATGTACGTATTCTGATAATAAATAAAGAAATAATATTTATTTAAATTATAAATACATATTAAAATATTTATAAATAAAGTTTTTTACATGGGTGGAAAAATCCTTATTATATTTATATGTAATGTGTAAGTAAACCATTCACACCATTTAACCCATCGTGT